>JAABKJ010000755.1:20175631-20563826 GCA_011634705.1 Andricus grossulariae
TTAAACATCTAATTATTAGTAAAAAGTGGGCTCTCATGTGCCAAAAACAAAGTTTACGGAAAAAACCACCACAAAAATTATAATTAGCGCGAAAAACTTGCAAAACCCCATTTTTTCACTTATGGGGTTTCTTTGGGACCCTATAAAACAGATTTATGGTATTGATATTCAAAAAGTGATATTTTATTCGTATTCCACGGCTAATTGTGAAGAGAAATCTTGAGTTTCAACTCGATTGAGATAATATTGAGGATTCTGATTAAGATTTACATAAACTTCTTTTTTTCTTATGGGAAATACGTGTTAAATTTTTAAATTAAGATCGAAAATAAATCTGTTTAATCATGATTAATATTATGCAAAAGGAGCATGATAAAGATTCACAAATAAAAACCATAAATACGTGTTAAACTTCCTGGGGCTTGCGGCATCTCTAAATATATATATATATATTTTTTAACAAAAAAATGGATTTATTTTTGTGTAGATTCGAAAACATTTCTGGGGTGTCCCATATAAATTCAAGCAAACAAAATTTTCCACTGCATTTTTGGACCACCCTAATGTAGATCAATGTGAAAGTAGGACTATTGAAAATTAAATGTGCTTGAAATAATGCAACAAATGTTTCGTTTCAAAAACTGTTTACAAGAGTGTTTTTCAAGTTTTATTTATTTTTCAATAATTTGGCATCCCACAAATTATTCCTTTTGGTGAAAAAATAACACCCGATTTTTGTAAAAATTAAAACAGTATATATTTAGTGGTCGCACAAAGTAAATTTTGTTCTAAGTGCTTGTCCCTGAATAAAATGACTATTATTGTTTCTGATGTCATTCTGTCACTACAGCGTAAAAGAAAATTCTACTCCCTATTACCCGATAATTACGCATTAGCATGCACTATTACACTTTATTGAGCATTATCGCGCGTTATTAGGCATTATTGCGCGTTATTACGTGTTATTGCGTATTATTACGTGTTCTTACGCAATTATTACGCGAGAAATATACGGAGTAATACGCGAGTGAATACCCCCTCGACTTTGTTGGAAAAATTATGAACAGAACCTAAATTCACAATTGGCTGTCCCCCTTGGTGGATTATTGTATATAATAGTAGTTGATTATCGCGAATAGACACATTCGAAGTATTTCCAGATGTCTAATTTTATTTACCATTTGCGTGTACAATAGATAAGAGTTCAATAATTCTTGGAGAATGAAATGGAATAAAAATTAATTATCTAATGTTTTTTTCATTTCCCAACTTTTATGTGATGTCAACTTTGTAATGAACACTTAATTAAAAAGGCGAAGCACCTAGTTTCACGAATTATGTTTTCTTTTACAACTCCAGACAAAAAGCATGCAGATTATTAATTTCACGGGCGCTTTCCCGCTGTTTGCATTTCTCACTCGAGTTTCTGGGATGAGGTACTTTTTATTCTACGAATATAAAAGATGTGTAGGGTACAAAAAACATCAAACCTTTTTCCCCAAATAAAGGGTTTGATACTTTCAGAGAAACGTGCTTACTTTCTCAATAGAAAACTCTCAGAATTTTTACAACAATAACATCTGTCTATATAGGGGCCATTGTGGAAAAATTTAATGACAGTCTCGTGTCAAGTCTGGCCCAGGCCTGGCTTCGTCTAGTTTCTAATCTGGATGATCCGATCTAGCCCAGGTCTGGCGCTAGACTTGCCCAGGTCTGACTTTATCTAGACCGTCTAGTCCGGAAGGTCTGGTCTGGCCCAGGACTGGCGCTGGTCAGCTATTCTAGAAGAAATAAAGTTCTGAGTTTGATCAGTAAATAGTAAAGAAATATTATCAAAATATGATAGAAAACTCGAGTTTCATACTATCAAAGCCAGACTTTTTTCTTGTTACTTTGAAACCTGGTCTGATCCAGGTTTGGAGCTGATCAGCTAAATACACTTTTGGTGAAAAATTATTTTTTCCAAGTCATGAAAAATAAGGGAGTCCAGTCAGCGACTAACCATCCGGTTTGTCCTGCCAGGCCCAAGGCCAGACTATCTGGTCAGCGTCAAGAGTGGAAACTGGTCAGGTCTGGGCCTGGCCACCGCCAGGAGATTTTTCCACGTTAAAGCCGTTCAAAAACTACGTGAAACTATGGGGGGGGGCAAGCCTTGTGATTATTTGTGAGCCTGGGGGGGGAGTAACGCAGAATGTGACATCACACATTGATTTTTAATTGAAAAGTCTATTAAAATTCCATTTTTGGTTCAGAATTCATCCCTTTTGATTAAATATTCCGCTATTTGTTTGAAGATTCAATTATATTGTTGAAAATTTGTTTTCTTTTTGAGTTGAAAATTAATTTTTAAACTAAGCATTTACTAATTCTATTTTTTATGCAAAATTGACTGTTTCTGTTTGGAAATTTAACTGTGATGTTTTTTGTTGAGAATTAATTATTTATGATTGAAAATTCAACTGGCATACAAATTCGTGTTCTTGGGTTGAAAATTCCAATATTTTCGCAAAAAATTATAATATTTGTTTGAAAATTCATATTTGCGGCTTGAAGTTTTAACTTTTTCTACAAAATTTGGTGTTTTGGTTTGAAAGTCGAACAATGTGGTTGAAATTTTTTTCTCTCTTAACTAAAAAATCTTTCCTGATTGAAAATTCAACTCTTTTTTTGAAAATTCGTCTTTTTAGATGAATGCAAATGTTTTTGACTTAAAACTGAAATATATTTTTATTGAGATATCAACGATTACATTTTTTTTATAAATAATCTTTTTCAATTGAAAAATAAACTACTTCATTCAAAGTTGAATTTTCTCGTTAAGAATTCTTTTTTTTTTTTTTTGCTGAAAATTCATTATTTTTAGTTGAGGATTTCATTATTATGTTAAAAATTCAACTTTGTTGTTACAAATTTAATTATTTTGTTAAATATTTAACTATTTTGTTAAACATTCCTGTTTAAATGAGAAATTTGTGCTTTTGAATGAAAAATTCAACTGTCTTTGGAAAAATTAGTCTTCTTGACTTTAAAATTCAACTATTTGGTTGAAAATGTAATTTTTTTAAGTTGGAAATTATTCTTCTTTGTTTGAAAATTCTACAATTTTTTTGAAAATACGTATTTGTATGTGGAAAATTCAACTATCTCTTTAAATTGGAAAATATATCTGTTTGAGTTGAAAATTATATTATATTCGTTAAAATTCAACTATTTAGTTGAAAATTCATATTTTCTGGTTAAAAATTCAATAATTCGGTTAAATTTCTGTTGTCTTGACTAAATATTCTTTCCTGGTTAAAAATTCAACTCTTTCGTTGAGAATCCATCTTTTTGGTTACATTCGACTGTTTTTGATTTGAAATTAAAAAATTTTTTTTGTTGAAATATCAACTATTTATGTTTTTTGTTGAGAAACAATCTTTTAGATTGAAAATTACATTACTTGGTTGAAGGTACAACTTCCTTTATAAAAATTCTTTTTTTTTTAAGATTCATCATTTTTAGTTGAAAATTCAACTATTTTGTTTAAAATTTCATTATTATATTAGAAATTTAAGATTTTTGTTGAAATGTCATAGTTTTGCTGAAAATTCTTCTTTTTGAGTAGAATATTCATCCTTTTGGATTGAAAAATCAACTGAATGCTAATAAATTTAGTTGAAAACATAACTGCTTTTAGTTAAAGTTGATCTTTCTAATTTGAAAATTCGACCCTTCTTTTGAAAATACGTTTCTTGATGTTAAAAAGTTTATGATGTTGTTAAAAATGTAATTGTTTTATTGAAAAATCAACTGTTTCCTTGAAAAATCCTATTTTTTGTTCAAAAATTGAAATGATTTTGAAAATTCATCTCTTTTGGATTGAAAATTTATCTTTTTTGGTAGAAAAGTTCTTCAAGTTGAAAGTTGAACTTTCTTGTGGCAAATTTATTTGCTTTATCGAAGATTCATAATTTTTATTCAAGAATTTCATTATTACGTTAAAAATTTCATTACTATGTTGAAAATTCTACTTTCTTGTCGAAAATTTCATTATTTTGTTCGAAATTCTACTTTTTTGTTGAAAAATTCATTATTTTGTCAAAAATTTCATCATTTTGTTGAAAATTCGTCTTTTTGGATTGAAAATTCAACTGTTTTTCATAAATATCGTCTTTTTGGCTTGAAAATTAAACTATTTAAGTGCAACTGCTTTTGGTTGAAGTTTAATAGTTATAGATTTAAAATTCGACCATATGGTTAAAAATACGTCTTTGTATGTTGAAAATTGAACTATATACAAATTCAAATATTTTGTTAAAAATTCAATTATTTCATCAAAAAGTCATCCTTTTTGATCCAAAATTCAACTGCTTTGTTGCAAATTTGTCTTTTTGGATTGAAAATTCATCTTTTTTTTATTGAAAATGTATCTTGTTTAAAATAAAATTGCTGGATTGAAAATTCAACTTCTTTCTAGAAAATTTATTTTTCGGCTTGAAGATTCGACAATTTGTTTAAAAATGCAATTTTTCATGGTTGAACTTATTTCTTTTTTGTTTAAAAATTCGCCCATTTGGTTGGAAATTTGTCTTTGTGGGTTGAACTTTCTACTATTTGGTTAAAAAACTTTTATGTCTAAAATTAATTTTTTTATTTATTGAAACTTCGACTTTTTTTTTAATTTTTCACAATTTTTCAATTCAAATCATCTTTCTTCGTTGAACTTTAATCCATTTGGGTTTACAAGTAAACAGTTTTCTACGACATTCTACTTTTTAGTTTTAAAACTCAACTCTTTCGTTGATATTGGATGAAAAATATGGTATCTATGTATTAATTATATATATTAATCAATAATAGCGAAACAATTTTTTTTGAAAGCCCCATATTGCATTTTTTATTTATAAACCTAGAACAGAATGTATGAAAAATGCTTGAAGTCGTTCTACAAGACTAATTGGGACTTATAAATAATGTTACAAATTAAATCCGTAAGGGCATGGTTGGTCCTTAATGTTTGATGATGATCAGAGAGAAGGTGTCATAAATATATTAAGGCTTCTTCTTATAGCCTTAGGGATGCCATAATTAAATTACTTCTTTTCGTAACAAATAATGCCATCAAAAGCATCACGTGTATGGAACCTTTTTTTGTTAAATTGAATCTTATATTAAATTATTGATAGTGACTAGTTATGCTCTTTGGCGATAAAGTTTTTTATTTTTCAAATAATAAGAGATGCTTTTTTTTAATTTTCTCAAACCTTAAAAAGGAAATTTCTTTTTCTTTCTGCGAGAAAATAAACCCCTATTTTTTCCAGATTTAGAAAAAAAAACATTTATTCTTGCGATTTTATGATGAGTTTAATTCAGAAGACAAATTCACTGTGAAACTTTCAGGAAATATTACTTACATTACTGGCAACATTTTCCACTATTGGAAAAAATTCAAGGAATACTTGTCCTGCAATTAAAAATAATTTTTCAAAAAGTCGATAAATTCATTTTTAAGAAAAAAGTCAGTAGTACCTCGCTTTTTATAATTTACTGCAAAAAATTTGTTCTAATAACTAACAAATACTGAAGTTTTTAAATTATTCAGCTTTGAATACATAATTTACTCGAAATCTCGAAAAAATACTGTTTAATTATCTTGCATGGTTTCAAGAAAATAAAAAAATGTTCTTAAGATTACTGAGAACATTCAAAATGATTTTTTATTTTAAAGTATAAAATTCGAAAGAAAACTGATAAATGTTTCGAAATATTTAAAATAATTTCCTTAACTTTCGAAAAAAAAAATGTTAAGTAAAACTCTTCAATTTTCCAATGCTACCAAATTTGAGAAAAAATTCTAGTAATTTTAAGCGACATTTGGAAATTTTGAAAAGATTCAAAATTAATTTTAAACTTAAAAATAGGGTTTTTAGAAAATGTAGAACTTAGATTTTTAAAGATTTCGAACAAAAAATTTCAAAACTTTTTAGAAAATTTTGAAAGGTTTCAAAGAGAATAAGTAATTTTCTCAAAATTCCTGGGAAAACTTAAATGAAAGGTTTTAAGGAAATTTGTTTATTTTGAATTTTTTGTTTAAATTTTAGAAAAAATTCAAATCATTTCAAAAGATATTCGAAAGTTTCTAAAAAGTTTAAAGAAGAATTTGAAATTTGCAGAATTTGCAAAAATTAATCTTATGTACATTTTTAAAGATTTCAAAATAAAATTTTGAAGTTGTTTACGGATTATGTAAGGTTTTGAGGTAAAAAAAAGTTTCTTACGATGCCTCCAAAAATTGTTAATGATTTTTGATGCTGTCACTTCATTTAAGGAGATTACTTAGAAATATTTTAAAGAATTTCCAAAGATTTTCAAAATGGTCAAAAAGAATCTGGAGGGTTTTAAGGCATTTTTTAAAATTTTTGAGATTTTTAAAGATTTTAGGAATAATTCGAGTAATTTTTAAAGATATTAATAAGTTTTAAAGAGACTCAAAAATAATTTTAAACCTAAAAGTATTTTAGAAATGTACAACTTGAATTTTTGAAGATTTCGAACAAAAAACTTAGAAGTTTTTTAAAAAATTTTGAAAACTTTCAAAAAGAATAACATTTTTTAAGATTCCTGGCATAATTTGGAATAATTTATTATTTTGAAAAATAAGTTTCAAGATATTGCTTAAAAAGATCTAAATACATTGTAAAAGGTTTCCAAGCTTTTCAAGGAAAATTTTTTTCATTTCGAAAGATTTCTTTTTAATTTGACTAAAAATTACAACAACAAAAAATATTCAAAAGTTTTGAAAAAATGTAAAATATTATTGGAAATTTGAAAAAATCAATATTATGTAGATTTTTGAAGATTCCGAAATGAAATTTTATAGCTTTTTAAGGATCTTGAAAGGTCACAAGATAATAAATTTTTTTTTTTAATTCCTGGAGAAATTTTAAGTGATTTTTTACGTTGTAACTTAATTTTAAGATGTTATTGAAAAAAATTTTAAGACATTTAAAAAGATTTCCAAAATCGGCAAAAAAATCTGAAAGGTTTTAAGGCAATTTTTGTATAGATTTAAAAAAATGTTAGAAATGATTTGATTCACTTCAAAAGATTTTTAGGAATTTTAGAACATTTAAAGAGATCAAAAATATTTTAAAACTTTCAAAGATTTCCTTAATTTATAAAATATTTTCAAATATCTTCGAAACTTCTGCAAGTTCTAAATAACTTTTAAACCAACTTGAGTTGAAAAATAAACTATTTGATAGACAATTAAATTTTTTGTTTAAAAATCATATTTTCGGGTTGAAAATTCAACTGTTTTGAAGATATTTCATGTTTTGGACTTTAAAATTCAACAATTTTATTGAAAGTTCGTCTTTTTGGTAGAACATTAATATTCTTGGTGGAAAATTAATCTTTTTGGCTAAATATTTAGCTATCTGGTTAAAAATTCATCTTTTTTGGTCGAAAATTCAACTTTTTATTTGAATGTTGAACTAATTTGTTAAAAATTAATTTTTCCTCATATTCACCTCTTTGGTGGAAAATGCAACTTTTTTTTAGAAATTCGTTTGTTTTCTGATTGAAAATTAATTTCTGTATAAACGAATTTAACTATTTCATTTTTTGTGAGAAATTTATTGTTTAGAAGTTAAAAGTTCAACTATTTGGTAAAAAATTTATGTATCTTAAAAATTGTAGAACTTAAAATTGCAAATCTTCCAAATTGATCTATTCCAAAAAATGTTCCGAATCACATATCTTCAAAATATAATTCTTAAAAATTGAATAATTTGTATTTCCATATTGTCAAAATTCAAGAATTGTCAATTGTCAATTGCAACTCTTCAAAATTGCAGAAATTTGAATGGCAAATCTTTTAAAATTGAAGAGTTTTTATTTTTGAAAATTTACAATGAAAAATTGAAAACTTATTAATAACAATTATATTATTATTCAAAAAATCTATGGTTTGTTACCAGGGGAGAGCAGTCTCTGGAAGTAACATTAAAATTTAGATAAAATTTAGTTTACATACAAATTCTACTATTTGGTTAAAAATTGAATTATTTTGTTGAAAATGTAACTAGTTTGTTGAAAAGTCATCTTTTGTGGCCAATAATTACACTTTTTTTTATAGAAAATTCGTCCTTTTAGATTGAAAATGTAAATTTTGTTTGGAATTTAGGATTACCCAGTTAAGAAAGGCAAACAGAGTTGAAATTAATAACATTTTAAACGCTTCAGTAAAAGGTTTATCTGACTCTTAGTCCTCTTTTTTTGGTTGAAATGTCTACTATTTATTATATTTTTGATTCAGAATTAATTTTTTTAATTGAAAATTCTACTATTTGTTTGAAAATTGTATTATTTTTTGAAATACTTTTTTAAAATTTTTTTTAAGATCCATCTCTTTCGTTGAAAATTTAACTATTCCATTTAAAAAATTAATCTTCTTTGTTAAAAAATCATCTTTTGGGTTGAACACTTTTGTTTGAAATTTTTTTTGCCAAAGAATCTTCATTTTATTTGAAAGTTCATTTGTTTGATTGAAAACGTGTTTTCTTGAAAATGTCTTCTTTGCTATTAAAAATAATTTTTCAAACTGAAACTGTTACTACTCCATTTCTTGTTTGAACATGATATTTTTAATTAAATATTTATCTCTTCTAGATGAAAATTCAACAATTTGACTGAAAATTCAACAATTTGACTGAAAATTCATGTACTTTGTTGAATACTCGTCTTCTTTAGTAGAAAGTGAATCTTTAATCCATTTTGTATAAAAATTCAAATGTTAAGTTAATTATTAATGTGTTTTCGTTTAAGATTTATCTATTCTGTTGAAAATTATTTGTTTTGGTTAAATTGAATTTTTTTTTCAATTAATTTGTTTTCAGTTGGAAACTAAATTTTTTGTTCAAAAATTCATATTTTATTCATATTCATATTTTAGTTAAAAACTCAACTATTTGGTTTAAAATTGATCTTTCTTGAGTGAAAATTCATCCATATGTTTGAGGATTCAACTATTTTGTTAAGAATCTGTCTTTTAGTAGAACATTCATCATTTATGGTAGGAAATTCATATTTCTGTTTTGAAAATGAACTTTTTTGTTGAGGATCCACATTTTCGGGTTGAAAATTGAACTATCTTGTAAAAAATTCGTCTTTTTGGCTTGGAAATTCAACTGTTTTTGGTTGAATTTCAATATTTTTTGTGTGAAAATTTCGATCATTTAGTTGTACCTTGTAGGTAGGTTTGATAAACTTTCGTCCTTTTGGATTGAAGATTCATCTTTCAGGGCAGAAAAGTCATCTAGCTTGGTTGAAAATGTATCCTTCTCGGGTGATGAAAATTGTGCAATCTTGAACATTTTTTTTAATATGTAGTACAACTTTAAAGACTTATATGGAAAATCCTTGAATTTAGAATATTTGAAATTGAAGACTTTATTTTAAAGATGTAGAATTAAAATTTGTTTAAATTTAACGATTCGCAATTTAAAATTCTTCAACTTTAAGATTTACAATTGAAGATTCATTAATTCGAAATGTTTATAGAAAAAATTATTTCATGTTGAACGTTTTGAAAAATATTGATTTAAATTTTGAAGACTTACAATGGCAAATTCATTAATTTTGAATATTTGCAATTGAAAACTCTTCATTATGTGTATAATAAGAAAATATGCAATTTGAAATGATTTTTGGAAATAGTTCAATTTTGAATATTTAAAATTAGAATAATATTGAATTGTAATATCTTAAAATGTAAATTTGTGAAATTTTGAAGATGTATACATATAAATTCTTAAATTTTGTCAAGAATTTTTAATTCTGAATCTTTCGAATTGAAACAAATTTCAAATGTAAATCATCGAAATTACAGAATTTTTTTAAAACTTAAAACTTTATGCATAGTTCTTAATTGTAAATTTCAAAAATTAAAAACTCTTCCAGTCTTAAATTTTTTTCATTTATAATTCAACGTTCTTCAATCCTGAAAAGTTACAATTGAATATTCTGGAATTTCAAAAATATATGTAGAATTGCAATTCATTCAATTTTCAAGATTTATATTTTAAAGGTACGTAATTTTCAACATTTTTGTTAACAGATCATTTTTGAAATTTGACCATTAAAAATTCTTCTATTTTCAATATTTGCATTTGTTTATAAAAATGATATATTTTTTAAGTGTTAATTTGCTTTGATTAGAAAGCATTTAGCATTTGTCTAGCAATCATTTCACGCAAAATTATAATGTTTACACAATCGAAACCCTCGAAATATTGCATTTATTCATTAAAATTGGTTAATTACAAATATCTTATAAACAATTGAGCCGCTGGATAGTGTAAGGGCATATAAAATTCATATGACTGTTCCGGTTGGCCCATGTGTCTTTAAAATCGATTTTGAATACGAAATTTTTGAATTATATGGCTATGTAGGAAATTTCATGGCCATATGTTTCAAAAATTTAATTTTCAAAATTGATTTTAAAGACAACAGTGGCCAACCGGAACGGCAATATTAATTTGATATGCCCTTATACTATCCAGAGGCTCAATCATGGCCCATGAGGGCCACAATTTAGGTTGAAAATTCAACTGTTTTGTAGAAAACTCGTATTTTTGGTATCAAAATTCTAATATTTTGATACAAAAATCAACTAGTTTGCTGGAAATTCATATTTTCGGGTTGAATATTCACTTTGAGAAGTTCATTTTGGCAACTCCAGACAAGTCTGGATGCAAACTTTTCTAATTGGAGTGCTTTTGAAGCAACTTGACTGTCGGAGCTTATGTAAATGTGGTAATTGAAAAACCCATGTTTACGTATTTTCTCTAGGCACGCCTTAATGGCCCCGATTTCATCTTGAAATACGGTAGGAAACTTGCCCAATGCAATTGTCATTTCAGCACTAGGTTTCATCCAAAATACTGCAGGTCCAGAGCCAAGGGAGTCTTTAGAGCCGTCTTTATGCCAGACAAGTCATCCCGATGTAAATAAATTGCTCCTTCTCTGTTCATCCTGCCAATCCTTCCTTTTTGAGAAAATCACCTTGAAGGGCTTCACGATTGAATATTATTTCAGCACATTACCAGAGTGCTTGCGAAGGATTTCAGCCCCGCCAATAGGCTCATTACTATATCGTGTAAGTCAAGGAACACAGTATTTCTATGACTCTCCCGTAGGGAAAGCCTGTATGCCTCTGCCACAGCCCTCTGCTAATTAGAAGGTGCAGCGGTGGTATATTCAACATAAATTTCAGTAACAATGTTGGGGTTGTTCTCATTGCTTTGGTAATTGCCAGACAAGAGACTCTTTGTAAGCTTTCCAGCTAACTTCTGGAACTAACCAAACTGGTTCTTGGCACTCAGATCAATGAGCAATAAGCTGTATTTGGTCTAATAATTACCATATATAACCATTAAGCTACCTTGGGTTTGAGTCCCCAAGTTTTTAAAATCGCACCCCGGAATAAATATTTAGCTGATGCGGAGAAGTCGACTTTTTTGCCATAGAATATAGGGTTCTTGAGATAGAGCAGTTTCCTGCGTCTCGTAAAAACCATAAGTTCAGTTTTATCCAGGTTAACAGATAGGCCATGGTCGTTGCACCAATTTTTAACAATGTTAAGAGCATTTTGCCTGATTTCAACTAAAGTTCACTTATGTTTTCCTGTTACAAGGATAGCTAGGTCATCTGCATACCATTGTGTGTAAGAACCTGATCCATGTGACCTCCGAATTAAGCAATCGATTACGAAGTCCTACAGGGACCGAAGATTTGAAAATCCTATCGCACAGCATTGATCGCATCCACCTATCACCAGTGGTACCTACACAATGTTTCTTTTTCAGAATTATTGAATATAGATTGCTCAGGTGTGTTACTGAAGGCACCCTCTATGTTCAAAAGCGCCGCAATCTCTACATCTCCTCTTCGTCGATTGTGGATTTGCTTTCTCTGTGAGGTATCATTTCTTTCTAGTTTCTTCATATGAAAATCGACTAATGTTTCTAATGTTTTCAAGACAAAAGAAGTTAGGCGAATTGGTCTGAATGATTCTGCCTCTTAGTAGGATTTTCTCCTCGGCATTGGTATAAAAATTGCTTAAGCTTCTTTCATGCCACAGGGGTACATCCCATAGATATACATGCCCTACAAATGTTACAGAATAGTCCCGTCAAAACATCCAAACCTTCTCGAATCATCGCCGGGAATATACCATCTTCCCTAGCGACCTTAAATGGGTCAAAACGCCGAACGAGCCACTCAATTTATGACTGTTATTATCCGGCTTGCCATCTTCCAGTCATCCCTACTGTCCCTATGAGCTAGGCCGTCAGAGGAGCTCCTCCTAACAGCCTTCTCTTCGGAAGAGTATCCAAGTTCGGATTCAGTAAAGGGAACCTGCACGAGGTGTTCAAAGATTTTGCTAGCCATTTCTGTCATGTCACCTGTTGGCAAAATCAATGCTCTTAGTTGACATGTGGGGGTAAGGGTATTTTGAATACTCTGACAATGCCCCCTGCATGAGTTCCTCTTAGCTGACTGTATTTCGTTAGCATATCTTGTTACACTTATCTTCACAAATCCCAGTTTCCAGTTTTCAGTTTCTTTCTTCAAAGCATAAAGTCTACAGTTCAATCAGAATCATCCTTGCCTAGTTTGTACATACGAAGGGGACAATTATCCTCATAAGATTTATGTATAGCCCTCTTCACTATATATACAGCAAACTCCAGGTGATCAATTGATATAATCCTCCCAGGAATAGTTGCTAAGGACTCTCCAAGATCTTCCCTATATTCTTCCCAGCCAGTGGCTCTTGGGTTCCTATATCAAATTGGATCAGACTTGTCAGTTGTCAGGGAAAAGCATATATGTCTGTGATCTGATAAGAATGTCTCAGAAGATACATATCAGTCCCTGAATGTTTCGCTAATGGACATAGAGCATGTGGTTATGTTAATAATAGCTTGACATTGAGTTTTCACAAAAATTGGTATATTTTCGCGATTCAGTATGGTTAAATTGGTAGGTAAAAGGTATCTAAAAGGTACTTCTTGAAAGCTACTTCTTAAAAGGTACCTTTGTTATTGATGTTCTTACTGTTCCATATTGCATGATGCGCATTCGCATCACATCAAATAATCAGTGACCATCCTTTCGAACTAGGGTAATCCACCAAACTTCTTCATTCATCTGATGCTGGTGGCTCCAGATAATCGAATGGCTGGTATGCTAAGCAAATTACCATAGGCTGACGTCTCCCTCCTCTTTGGATCTCGATTTTAATCGCTACTAGGTCTTTGGTACAGAAACCAGGTATGCAAAGATAATCGATATCCCTTGTGACATAAATCGCTGTCCTAGAGTCTACAACAGTTTCATTGTAGAATACAGAGCCTCATTTCTGACTAATACCCTTCACTTCTTCATTCTAGAACCAAGTTTCTTAAACCAGAGCAAAAGACGTGTGTTCCAGTGTAATACATCTACATAAGATGGCCCACGCAGATATACAGTGGTGAGGATACATTTCGATGCAGTCGAAATTTGAGGAGTTTACGCTGTTCATTAAAGAAAGAGCGTTATCCCTCAATTGTTCTGATGACAGCTGCTCTTTTACTGTCTTCGTACTCTCTTTCGGCCTAAAAAGAATTTGCAACTGGATCCTTCTCATCACCAGATATGGTTTGCCGTTGATCTTTTCAATGCTTTCCACGACTCAGGATTAACTGGGTCATCCTAGCAACTTTCTTCACATCGATGATGGACCATTCCTCTGATTTTAGTGTGTGTTTCTAGACGGCCAACATTTGAAGGATTGATGATGGTTCCTCAAAAGTACCGGGTACCAACAGCCGCGATGAGCCATGGTCTAGACATCTCATGTGAGTAGACGGCGTGGGGCAATTTGTTTTTGTATCCGCAGTCTTCAAACCTTGGGATAATGTCACCAGGTTTTATCCCAGCGATATCAGTCTTGATGACTGCCTCAATAGCCATTGCTTGTTTAGTTTCCATCTTTTCAGAAGAAGAAGTCTTCATAGCGAGTATCATTAAAGACTCCTCTCCATGTGTGTTTTTTTTGTCGTTTGAATACATGTTGTTCCCACGAGTAGCTGAGGAATTAATTTTGCATACATTTTCTATTATGTAGTATATAAATAATTTGATGTTTGGTCCTTGTCCACTTGTCATTCTCATGTCTTCATTTTTGTCAGGAACTCAAAATATGAGTGTAAAATTAATCCCGGTAATATCAGTTTATCCTGCTAACCTATTTTATCTGAATAATGAAATTTAATGGCTTACTGCTTACACTATTTTCTGAATCAACATCGAGGAAACAGATTATGGGGTTGAATTTATCTGTGAGTATCGTAGCGCATATAAATTGCTTGTTATGTGCTTCGAGAACAACAAGCTCGAATGGGGTGATAATGTTCACAGGGAGTAATTCTCGAAGCAAAAATACACAGGCAAACAAAAAAATAAAAGTGGCATCGCGACTGAATCAGACCATCGTACCTATATGTTTTTGGGGTCGCTGAATCCGAATCTGGTGCACATAGGGTGCGAATCTGACGTTCTAGAAACTTCTAGTATCGCTCAAATTAAAGATTAAATTTTAAGATGATTATCTTGAAAAAATTATTTCCCTCGCCTATCTCCAGGGGCGACAACTCTCTGCTGTGTAAGCGCTCGTTCAACTTAAAACACAAGATCCAATATTTAATTTGAGTCTTACTCGAATCCTCTGAAATGTCAGATTCGCACCCTATATTGTTCTTAAAGAATGGTCAAAAAGGCAAGTTTTCTCAAAAACGTGACATGATGAAGCAAATCTGACACCCGATTCGGATTCAGCGACCCTAAAAACATATAGGTATGGTGGTCTGGTTCAATGGCTATGCCACTTTTATTTTTTTGTCAATAATAATAATAATTATTATAATGATATTAATCAAATCCATTATTTTTCATTTAACCAATATGTCAGGATGATACTTTCAGAAACTGGGTTAATCTAATTGCACTAATTGCATATGAGAATATCCTTTTCTACTAATTTTTTGGAAGGATTTTCAATATTTTTTTCAACTCTTCAAATGTTATTGATTATATTTTTGTAAATACTGTCGGGGTGGAGGGGGGGGGGTCTGAATAAACTATGTGACGAAAATGATCTAAATACAGATTTCACTCTTTCCCCATATCCCTCTATTTTGCCCTTTTTTTAAAGACTTCCTCTTTTTTACCTTATTTTCAAAAAACTTCCCTTATTTTTCTTACATGCGAACTGAATTAACAGAAACCAACAAGAAAATCCAACTATTTCTCGTTGAAACTTGATTCTTCATAATTGACAATTCTAAGATATTCATGACTCAGAATTCATATCTTTTGGTTAAAAATTCTACTATTTGGTGATAAATTAACAATTTGGTTGAAAATTCATTTTTTTTTTGTTACAAATTAATGTTCTTGACTAAAAATGTACGTATTGCACTTTGGTTAAAATTTGATCTAATTTATTAAACAATCATTTTATTGGCTGAAAATTGAACAATTTTGTTAAGGATTCGTTTTTTATGAAAAATAATTTTTTTAACTGAAAATTTAACTATTCTATTTTTGGTTGAAAATTGATTCCTTTCATTTGGAAATTCAATTGCTTGGTTTGAAATGTATTCATTTTGTTATAAATACGTCCTTTTGTTTAAAAAATTAATCTTCTTCATTGAAGAAAATTCAACTACTTGTTTGAAAGTTAAACTAGTTTCTGAGCAATTCATTTTATTAGATGAAGATCCGTCTCTTTGGTGGAAAGTTTAACTATTTTATTGAAAATTCGGTCTATTTTTGAAAATTAATTTCTTTACTGAAAATTAAACTAACCATTATATTGGTAGAAGATGTAATTGTTATGTTGCATTTTCTTTAATTTTAATCCTCTTTAGTTGCAAATACAACTAATTAATTTTTCATTTAGAACTCGTCCTTTTGGTTTAAAATTAAACTTCTTGTATGAAAGTTGAACTTTTTTTCAAATCTATTTTATTGGTTATGATTTAACTATTTCTTGTATTTTTTTTCAAACTAATTTTTTCAACTTACAATTTAACCATTCCACTTTGGGTTGAAGTTTGAACTTCTTCGTTAAACATTTCTCTTATTTGTCGCAGATTGAAAATATTTAAGAAGATTTCCAAACTGAGCAAGAAAGAATTTGTGAGATTTTAAGGGACTTTTTTAATTTTGCAGACTTAAAAAAAAAAAAAAAATTTGAATCATTTTAAAAGATATTTTGGAAGGTTAAGACGTTTTAATTCATCCTTTTGGTTTAAAATTCAGATTCTTGGATAAAAGTTGAACTTTTTTATTAAATTTATTTTATTGGTTATGATTTAACTATTTCTTGAATTTTTTTTTTATAATTAATTTTTTCAACTGACAATTCAATCATTCAACTTTGGGTTGAAGCTTGAACTTCTTCGTTAAACATTTCTCTCATTTGTTGAAGAACCAACTATTTTGTTGAAAATTCGTTTTTTTGTATGGAAATTAATTTGTTTATCTGAAAAGTTAGCTACCCCATTTTTTGTTAAATAATGATCGTTTTTAGTTATAAGTTCAACTATTTTGTTGCAAATTTATGCATTTCGTTGACAATTTCTTTCTTTTATAGTAAATTTAACTATTTGATTGAAAATTCAACTATTTTTTTGAATGTTAGAGTACTTAAATTAATTTTATTAGTTGATAATCCATCTCGTGGCTTGAAAATTTAACTAGTCTGTTAAAAATTAATTTTTTTACTGAAAACGTATTCCATTATCGGTTAAAAAGTGATTGTTTTTATTTGAAAACTCGAATATTCAATTTTTTTTCAAGAATCAATGTTTTTTGGTTAAAAATTCAACTACTTGGATGAAAGTTGAACTACGGTATCAAACATTCATTGTATTGGTTAAAAATTTAACTATTCTCTCTCAAAAAAAATTTTTTTGCATAAAAATTAATTTTTTTAACTGAAAATTGGTCTATTAAATTTTTGGTTGAAAGTTGAATTACTTTGTTAAAGAGTAATTTTAATAGTTGCAAATCTATCTATTTTGTTGAAAATTTGTTTCTGTTTTAGGTTAAAAATGAATTTTTTGAACTTCAAATTTAAGTATTTTATTTTTTGTTGAAAATGGATCGTTTTCAGTTTAAAAATCAAATTAAATCTTTTGTTGAAAATTCAACTGGTTTATATATATTGTCTTTTCGTCATAAAAATTGAACGGCTTTATTAAAAATTTGCCTTTTTGGATTTAAGATTGTACCATTTTGATAGAAAATTCACCTATTTGGTTAAAAATTAACTTTTTGGTTCAAAATTCCAATTTGCTGGTAGAAAATTCATCTGTTTGTAGAAAATTCGCCTTTTGCGCTTGAAAATTCAACAATTTGGTTGAAATTTTTTTCTTTCTCGAATGAAAAATCTTTCTTGGATGAGAATTCATCTCTTTTGGTAGAAATTTTTATCTTTTTCTATTAAGAGTACAACTGTTTGTTTATAATATAATCTGTTTTGGTTGAAGATTCAACTATTTTGTTAACAATTTCTTTTTTCCGTTTATTTCAGCCGTTTTTTATTTAAAATTAAAATCGTCTTGGTTGAAATATCAACTATGAAATTGTTTGTCGAGAATTATTCTTTTTTGGTTAAATGAGAATACTTTTGAGTTAAAATACAAATATTTTTTTATTAAGGAGCTGAGATTTAACTTGTTTTGATTAAAAATTCATCTACCTGATGGAAAATTAAACTTCTTTCTTGAAAATTTATTTTTTATCTTGTGAAAGATTTAAGTTGATAATTCAACTATTTGGTTGAAAATTCATCTTTTGAGATAGAAAGGTTCTTGGTTGAAATATTCAACTTTTAATACAGCTTTTCCCATTTCTCAATTTTAATTGTGAATCTCTTAAGGTATGTCTTATTTGATTTCTAGATAATTAAAAAAATTGAGTTTCATTATGAAATAAAAATGGAAAATCTATTCAAAGCCTCGAGCTTTTCTCAGAAGCACATGAAATTATTTCTGTCTAGATGAGTTTTTTCATTTCCATATTAATTTGCATCTCATAAATATGCTTATGCCCATTTCCTATGCATCACACAATCGCAGAAAATTAGTCATTCAAATAAAGACCAAAAGGTATCCTCTTGAGCCAGAAGTTCTAATTTCTTCTATTCATGGTTCAATAATTATTGTACACAGGGTGAAAGTCTCTCAAATTTAAAGTCTCTTTTAAATTCCATCATTATGACCATATATTTCCAAATTTTCCGCACCATCAACTTTGTTAATCCAAATTTCCAAATAAGTAATTTTATTTTATGATAAAATTTTTTTCTAAATTTTTCTGAACCTTATTGATACAAGAGAAAATGTGAAAGAATGTGGAAAATTTTGAAGCAAGATTACCAAATTTTGGAAGAAATTCAAGTAAGCCTAAAAGATATTTGAAAGTTTTGTAAAGATTCAGGAATAATTTTGAACTTGAACATATTTACGAAAATGTAGATTTTTGACAATTTCGAAATAAAATTTTGAAGCTTTTAAGAAATTTCGAAACGTTTCAAGATGATATAAAAAATCTTCAGATTTCTGGGTTTAGAATGATTCCTTATTTTTCCAAATAAATTTTAAGAGAATATTCAAGAAGATTTCCAAAATGGGCAGAGAAGAATTTGTGAGATTTTAAGGTACTTTTTTAATTTTGCAAAATTAAAAAAAAATACAAAAAATTGGAATCATTTTAAAAGATATTTAGAAGGTTGAGACGTTTTAAAAAGTTTGAAAACTATTTCAAAATTTGAAAAGATTCAAAACAAATTTAGAATAAAATATAGTTTTTTGAAGATTTCGAAAAAAATTCTGAGCCTTATAAAATTTTGAAAGGTTTCGAGAAAATAACAAAATTTTCTCGAAATTCCTGAAAAAAATTTTATGATTCTTTATCTTAACAAATGAATTTTAAGTGAAAATTAAAAATAATTTAAAAACATTTCAAATGATTTCATGAAATTTTGAAAAAGAATGTTGAAGATATTATTGATTGATTTTTTTTCAATTCAAGTAAGTTTAGGAGATATTTAGAAATTTTGAAAAGATTCAAAAATAATTTAAACTTGAAATGATTTCAAAAAATTTGAAACACGATGTATAATTTGGAAGAGTTTAAAATAAAATGTTGAAGCTTTTCAAAGATTTTAAAAGGTTTAAGCACAATAAAAAATGTTCTTAAGATTTCTGGGAAAATTTGAAATATTTGATTTCGGGAAATTAAATTTGAAAGAAAATTGTAAGAGATATTGAAAGATTTCCAAAAACGTCGAAAAAACTTTGGACAGCGTTAAGGTATTTTTTTTTAATTTTGAAAGATACTCCAAAATTTGATAAATAATTTGAGTGAGCTTGAAAGATATTTCTGGATACTTATATAACCTCACAAACGAATGAATAAGAACATAAAATTATTTATAATTTGTATTTGGTATTGAAAATTATTTTTCCCCTCAAATTATAATTTGATCGAAATTTTTTTCTTTCTTTACTGAAAAATCTTTTTTGAAGAAAATTGAACAGTTTAGTTAAAAACTTGTCTTTTCAGTTTGAATTTTCATTTGTATTTGCAGAAATTTAATTTTTTTTCAGTTAATGAATTTTTTTCAAGGCAAGGGGACGAATTTTTTAGAAGAGATTTAAATTTTTGATCGAAAAAGACAATTTTTCAACAAGGCAGTTAAACTTTCGACCAGGAAAGATGCTTTTTCGACAAAAAGTTACATTTTCCACAAAATAATTAAATTTTCAAGAAAACTGTTGAATCTTAAACTAAAGTGATGAATCTTAAACCAATAATATAATAATATATACAAAAAGAAACTAAATAGTTTTTGAAATTTTTATTTTGTATCAACAATTATTTTATCAAATGATTATATATCCCTAAGATATAATTTCTACAAATTCCGTGTTCCAATCTAATTGGATTTTTCTCGCACATGATCATAAATCACCCTTAGACCATATTTCTTCCTCGATTGAGACAAATTTCAGGAAAGTTGTATAAGTCGAGGGAAAAATATAATTTGTCAATCGTTTAAGTTACACTCATATTTCTATCTTCTTCGGAATTTTTTTTACTTTCTTAGTCATTTTTCATACTTTACTTCGTTCCATCATATGAAGTATTTTTTTACACACTTTTCCTCTTGAAAACAATAGAAGGGAATATTGTTCCAGTAAAGATATTTTTCTCCATCAATAATCTATTATTTTGAAGTTTCAGACATTTATATTTTTTTTTGCAATAAAAAATTAAAAAATGTAATCCAGCAATATTTTCTATGCATTCTCCGAAACCTGCGGCAATCAAAAACCGAAATTCCAGAAAAAAACGTGTATCTGCCCTCCCTTTACTACCCCTTACTTCCCCTAGTTCCTCCCCTCTCACTTCCTCTCCTCTAGCTACCTCCTCTCCCCTCATTTCCACTAACTTCCCTACTTCCCCTCCCTTCGTTATCCATCACTTCCCCTCACTTCTCTCCTTTCACTTTTCCTACTTCCTCTCCTCTCATTTCCACTCATTTCTCTCCACTTCCCCTACTCCTTCTCATTTCCTCTTACATCCCCTTCTTACCTTCCTCTCATTTCCCCTCTTTTCCCCTGCTTTCACTTCGTTCATTTCCCTTCACTTCTCCTATTTTTCCTCCTCTCACTTTCCCTACTTTCTCTCTCCTAATTTTTCTCATCTTCTCTTAATCCCTCTACTTTCCTACCCCTTATTTTCCCTTACTTCGAACCCTTTTTCCTCCTCTCATTTCCCCTACTTTCCCTCCTCTCATTTCCCCTACTTTCCCTCCCCTCATTTCCTAATGCTACCCATAATTTTTCTCTCCTCATTTACCCTCACTAAACTACTTCCCCTTCACTTATTTCCCCTCGTTTCTCCTCCTTGGAAAAAAGTACGACGAAAAGTGACGATAAAGAGAACTAAATACTTTTTTTATTATGTAACGATAACGATAACAAATTCCATTAAAAAAATATCTTACCCTTCACGGTTCTCAGTTAAGTGAATCATTCTATTAAAATTCTCGTGGAAAGTAAATTTAATCACATTTATATCTCAACGTACGCTTGCTGTAATCTTTGCAAGCATTCGTTCTCCAATAAAATTTTCTCAAATAACAATTTCTCTTCTTGAAAATAGATGGAGTGCTCCTCAGTTCTATTGAATTATGGACTCAAAGAAACCACTCCTTATTTCCTGGAACATGGATGAAAATTGAGCTTTTACAACCTTGCTAATGGCATCGCTTTCTTCGTATAGGAGTTTGTGAAATTCTACAAAAATCGAAACCTCTTTTTCTGAACCACTCTGTTTCTTTTCAGTAACATGAACTCGAGTCAAATGTAAGTAGACAAGGTGAACGAAAACCTTTATAATGTTCTAATGGAATATCTTTGTAAAATCAAGATTCGCGGTAGTGAATCGCCGTCAATAACAAAAAAAAATAGTTTAGGCCTAATAATTTAGATCAGGTTTAATAATAAGGTTAGGCTTGATTCTATTTGTCTTGAAAACTCTGAAATTAAAACGTAAATAAGTAATTGAAACCTTCCCCTCCCATACTTTCCGTCCCCTACTCCCCGTACATTACAGTACCTTTCCCTCTCCCAATACTTCAACCTCTGGTTCCCTTCCCTCCCCAACATCTTTCTCATCTACTGCCACCTCTCCTCACTTGCCCGCACATTTTTTCTCATTTCGCCTACCCACCCCCTCATTTACTCTCACTTCCCCCACTTACCGTCATCTCTTTTCCCACCACTTCTCCTACTTCTCCACCCTTTGTTTCCCCTTACTTCACCTACTTCCGCTCCCATTATTTCCCCTACTTTGCAGCCTCTTGATTCCCTTACTATCCCTCCCCTAATTTCCCCCACTAAGCGCCCCCTTGTAAGTTGTGAGTTACGAGTTACGAGTTACGAGTTTTGAGTCACGAGTTGTGAGTCGCGAGCTGTGAATTGTGAGTTGTGAGTTATGAGTTGTGAGTCATGAGTTGTGAATTGTGGGTTGTGAGTTGTGAATTGTGAGTTGTGGGTTGTGAGTTGTGAGTTAGAACTTGTGAGTTGTGAGTCCGGAGTTAGGAGTTTCCCTCACTTTTCCTTCTTGGAAATAATTTCGTCATTTCGACTGATCAAAAAGTCGTTTTAACAGAGGAATCAGTCAATATTGCTGACCGAATTAAATAGCCACTTATTGAAAGGACTGATTTTGAGTATGTAGAAGTAACTGATTTCTCAGTATTAAATTCATGCATTTTATTAAATGATGGAAATTAACCATGAATGACTGATTCATACATTAAAATTTACAGATTGAATCATTAAAAATTACTGATTCGGTGAGTAGACGTTACTGATTATATCAATTCGCCTCTATTGGTAGAAAATAAATATTCTTGGACAAAATTAATTTTTTTCGCCAAAGTTAAATGTTTTTGATTTAAAATCAAGTACTGGGTTGAAGGTTAAACTAATTTCTCGAAAATTAATTTTTGTTTAGCTGGAGCTTCATCATTTTAGTTAAAAATGTATCTCTTTTGGTTGAAAATTTCACTATTTTGCTTGAAATCCGTTTTCTGTTGATTGATGATTAATATTTTCAACTGAAAATTTGAATACACCATTTTTGGTTGAAAATGTATCTTTTTAGTGAATAATTTAACTAGTTGGTTAAAAATAAATGTATCTTTTTGAAAATTTTTCTTTTTCGGCAGAAAATATATCTTCTTTGTTGGAAATTCATCTTTTTGGTTAAATTCAATTGTCTTTTATTGAAAATTAAAATCTTTTTTTTTAATGTCAACCACTTGATTTAAAATTGACATTTTTTTGTTTAAATTATCAACTATTACATTTTTTGTTAAAAATTCATCTTTTTAGGCTCTCGCAGTCCCAGACAGAAACTCTCATAGTTTAGGTTGTGTGTCCGTCCGTAGTAGTTTTTTTCAAAGGAGGGGAAGTGAGGGGAAATGTGTTTGAGGGAAGTAGGTAAAATGAGGGGAAATAAGGGGAGAGGGTAGATTATGGAGGGAAACGAGAAGAAGGGTATTAGAGGAAGTGAGGGGAAGTAGAGGAAATGATTATAAATGAGGCTGAGTAGGAGAAGAGGAGTGAGGGGAGGAGAATTAGTGGCATATAGGGAGAGTAGAGGAGGGAAAGTACCGGAGGGGATTATTTGAACGACTTACGTCTTAATAGGCTACGAAACCCTTTCTTGTAGGTGCTTATATTTTTTATTCAAAATTTTACTACTGGGTTGAAGGTTAAACTAATTTGTTAAAAATTCATTTTTTGGGTCAAAGATTCATCATTTCAGTTGAAAATTCTTCATTTCAGTTGAAAATGCATCATTTGAGTTGAAAATTCATTATTTCAGTTGAAAATTCATCATTTAAGTTAAAAATTCATAATTTCAGTTGAAAATTCATCATCTCAGTTGAAAATTCATCATTTCAGTTGAAAGTTCATCATTTCAGTTCAAAATTCATCATTTCAGTTCAAAATTCATCATTTCAATTGAAAATTCATCTTCTTGGTGAAAATTTTATTATTTTGTACCAAATTACTTTTTTTAGTTGAAAATAATTGATATATTCGATTCTAGGTTCAAAATTGAAACATCAACTATTACACTTTTAGTTGAGTATTGACCTTTTTTGGTTGTAATATCAACTATTTTAAAATTTTTAATTGGAATTTTTTGAATTAAAATATCAGCTATTACATTTTTTGTTGTGCTTTCATATTTTTTTGGTTCATAATTCAACTTTTTGTTTGAAAGTTGAACTACTCTCTTAAAGATTAATTTTTTTAATTTAAGCTTCATTATTTTAGTTGAATGCTTATCTCTATAGTTGAAAATTTAACAATTTTGTTAAAAATTTGTCGTTTTTTTTTTTTGCTGAAAATGTAACTATTCCATTTTTAGTGGAAAATTGATCTATTTTAATTTCAAATTCAACTATTGGATTGAAAATTCATGTATTTTGTTGAAAATACTTAATTGAAATTTTAACCTCTTTGTTAAAAATTTATTTTTCTTGTTTGGTTTTTTTTAAATTAATATTTCTTATTGACATTTTTTGATGTTATTAGAAATGTAACTAATTGTTAGAAATTCTAACAACTTTGTTAAAAACTTATGTTTTTGGTTACAAATTCATCATGTTTCTTAAAAATTCATCTATGTTGAAACTTCAACTATTTTGCAGAAAATTTGGTGGATGGAGAAGGTCATGCAAAAGTGGAATAAAACTGCGCAATAAATCCGGAAAATCAACTAATGGCTCGTAAAGTAAATGAACTTTAGACGCTTTCTTAACATCGGAGCGCGAGAGCTATCAAATCTCTGATAAACCTTTCATCCGATATTGGCATTTCAGTTAGAATCATGATTCTATCACTTTATTTTTACTCTTATTTGCAGCATTCAGTATCAACTCTTTTTACGGATTTTTATCATAAATTTATAATATACGAAAGTCTTCTGTTTGCAGATGCTCACTTTCAAAGGCTTCCAATTCCGAATAGTGCAATGCCAATTATTCATTGAGTTTAAAAATTGCAATCGGTTGACCTTCGAACTTTAAATATAAGCTCGTAACATTTAAAGATTTTATATTTTTAAAAAGACCTTCTATTTCTTCTTTCTCCTTCTTTTGTGTAAAAATAAAACGACTCATAAAAAAAGATTGAATTGTGATTCTACTTTTGAATTCTCTGTAAATCCGATTTCTGCAAACGCTAATCCAACCTTCTTTACAAAGAGATTATATCATAAATATCCTTCCTATATGTCATTATAATATCATGTTACGTGAAATCTATTGAAATTTATGTAAGGAGCTTACAAGCAGTCAGGCATGCATCTACATCACGGGAAATAGGAGAAAAATTATAAAAAATATTAATATTTAAATTATTGCAAAAGATTATTTATATCTAATAATCTTCAAATTCATTCATTCACATTGTCCAACTGTCAATTTGATAGTTTATTACAGCATACATCAGTTTTGACATCATGTTTAACTTTTAGTATGTAAGATGAAATTGTTTCGCGTGCATGAAAATGCTTTATAATTAATTTTAAATTTATTACTTCTGTACATTAGATTTTTAAAAGCGTTTTGTATAATTTGAAAATAATTACTTTTTAACGATTGAGTTCCACGAACCTAATTTTATAATACTTTAATTTTAAACAAAGTCTGGAATTATTTAATTTTGAACGGTTCCATTATTCTTGGATCCATTATTCTCAAAGCTTCCAATTATAAATCATATAATTTTCAACATTTTAAGAATAATTAGACTTTGAAGCTTTACAATATTCAAAATTTTACAATTTTCACCAGTGAAATTTCAGTTAATGTTTTTTTTGTACAGAAATCTTATTTTTTTAATAATAATAATATCTATCCAATCGCTTTGAATGTCATTTGATACTGAATGATATGATACCTCTTCATAATTTTTGTCATCTACAAAATTTATCTAATTTTAATTTAAAATTATAATTTTGAATGCGCAATTCTGAAAAAGTTTAATTTTTGAAACCATGAAACAAAAGTTGTTCAGTTCCAAAAGTTTAAATTCGCAAAAATTTGTTTCGAAGTTTCTTAATTTTTAAATGCTCAATCAGGAACGTTACTAATTTTTTAATCTTTTTGTATTATGTTATGCTAGGTTTTTTAACTAGATGAAACTAATTTCAAATGTAGAGTTGTTCATGCTTTTTTTTAAATTATTAAATTTTAACAGGCCTTAAATTTCAACTTAATCAGTTTTGAAGGTTTCCAATTTTTTAATTTTACCATAAGATAACAAGCATTCGGTAATATTTGTACGGATACTATCTTCATCAAGAATTCCTGACTCTCTTGATATTAATTACAAAAACGTATTCTTGGAAATTAAAAAAAAATTGTAACCCTCTAATTCATGAAAATCTTATTAAAATTTGCTCAATCCTATAAAATTCCTTTCTATACCCCTTAAAATATTATAAAATCACTTCAAATCTTTACAATTCATTAAAATCCAATAAAATCCCTTGAAAAATACTTGAAATTCTATGGAATCGTATGACATTTCTCGAAATCCTGTAAAATTTATTGAAATACCCTAAGAACTGTTAAAATCCCTTAAAATCAATGAAATCTTTAGAAATCTTATTATCCGTTAAAATCCTTTAAAAATATCCTGGAATCATTTTCAATTTCCTAAAACCTTATATTTCCTATGAAATCCTTCTGAATCTTTTAAAATTTTTCAAAACCGCTTACAATTTTTTGAATTACTTAAAATCATTAGACTCCTTGGAAATTCATTCCAATTTTTCAAATCTCATGAAAATTCCTTGGAATCCTTGGAATTCTCGGGAATATTTTAAAATACCCTTCAAATCCCTTAAAAAACTTTTCAAGTTCTTGAAATCTATTCAAAATGTTTGAAAATCTTTTCATATTTTAGATGATATTCTTTTAAATATCTTGAAATATTTAAAGCCTGATAAAATCCTCCAAGATCCAGGAAAATTGATCAAAATACCTTATTGAAAGTCTTTAAAATCCCTCAAAATAACTGAAATCCTCGGAAATCCTATCAAATTTCTGAAAAATCCGTTGAAGTATTTTTAAATCTTGAAAATTCTCTGAAATCCCTTGGACTCTTCATCAATATTCTTAAATCTTATGAATCGTTTGAAATCCTTTCAAATCTTTTGAAATTTAGGTAAATTCTTTGAAAAGGCAGATTACCCGAAATATTTGAAATTATCTTTAAATCTTTGAAATCCCACAAAATCCCTTCATTTTTGTGAAATTCCTTGCAGTTTATAGAAATATTATGAAATGTTCAGAATTTTTTATATATGCTGAAATCCGTCAAAAATCACTTTAAATCTTTTAAATAATATTTAATCCATTAACTGACTCGTGTGCGATCCTTCGGACTGCCGTTAAATTTTTAAAATTATTCAAATTTCCTTAAAATGTTTACAAGCTTTGACAATTTTCCAAAATAATTAAAATCGTCGGAAATTCTATGAATTCCCTTGAAATCTGTTGAAATCCTTTTAAATCATTGGAAATCTTTCAAATGTTTTGAACTTTTTCACAAAAATTGGGTAGAATGGCTTTTAGGGCTAGTCTGCAACGGATTGGTTGGTGAGTCCTAGTCCGCTTCTGAAAGTTATTTTTTACAAATAAATAATATGCCCATTTTTTCCACCAAAGATATTTAAAGGAAGGAAACTGAAGTCTTTTGAGACAAGGAAAAAGAACCCTAAGTTCGAAAAACTTTGATAAAATAGTTTGATGAATTAATTAATTAAAAAGGATTTAATTTTAATTTTAAATACTTTAAATTTAGAAAAATTCTAATGTTATAAATGCTTTTATTTCGCTATTTTAGTCATTCAATAAACATTTTATATTACCTGAGATGTCACCATTGAAATTTATAGGCAAAATTTCTTTTTTAATAACTGTTATCTGCTGCTTTACGTTATTTTGATTTGTTTCAATTCTATTATGCTTAAATTTTATTTCTTGTTTCTTGTCCTTTTGTAACATGTTTTCAAAAAATTATTGGGGATAACTGTTATAATAAAGAAGTTTTTTTACAATGTTCAAGTTTTTATTATGAAAGATCTTGCCTGATAGTGTAATTGCAGAATCTACCATTTTTTTATTATTCCTATGTTATGTTGTAGTGGATGGTTAGAATAGAAATTTAGAAGTCTACCTGAATATGTACTTTTTCAAGACCAATTTGCTTATAAAATATCTTATCCTTAATAGCAAATTATCAAAATCCAAATATACTTATCGAAATATCGAATATCCTTTATCATCTCTGATGATCTTAACATTCAAAAAACTAATTATATTGTCTTTTTCAAGTTCATGAGTGAATTGCAGTCTGGGTTGAAATTAATTAAAATTTTAAATAGTTTCTTGAACTTTATCATTTGGGATGACCAGAAAACTATCATCCACACACCTATAATGAACTGGTATTTTGACTTTCAATTTGTTTAAGATTTCAACTTCCAAATCCTGCATTACAGTATCAGCTAACGTCCCTGAAAATTCAGAACCCATCGGAATTCCATATGTTTGTTTATAAGAAGAGTTGTCAAACTTAAAAAAGGTTAACTACATAAAGAATTTAATACTTTTCTGAAAATAATCCAATGGGATTTTTGTGGCATTTTGAATGATATTCCATCGCTTTTTGAATACTTAAGGAACCAAATATAAAGGAATATTTGTAATTAGTGATGAGGCATCAAGTGGAAGAAGAACATGATTATTAGTAATTTTGTTTTTAATTATGGATTCTACAAATTCTATTGCATTTTTATAAAATACTTTGGTTTATCTTAGGCATCTAAAATAATTTTTTTGTATGTCTTGGCCAAAAAATAAGTGGGATTGTTAATACGAGATACTACTGGTCATGGCTAATTTATTTTTGTTATCTTGAATTCGCATCACTACTATGACATGACCTTTATCGGCACGTGTTACAAGTAATTTTGTATTATTTTTTATAAAAACTTTTGTATCTCTTATGCCCTTAACTATTGTCCTATCGACATCAGTCATATTTTTTGGGTTTTTAATATACTTTAAAGCGATTTAGAGTATTTTGTGTCTAAATTCTTTATATCATGACTAGAACCTCCTTTTGTGACTGGACAGAGAAGGTTTTTTCTTATCATATCCCTAAAATTGCTTCAAATTTGCAGAATCACTAGGAACCTTTAGAATCTAGAAATACCTTGAAATCTTTGGAAATCGTACAAAATTCTTTCAAAAGCCTTAAAATATTGTAATTGTTGAAATTCGTTGATTTATTTCAAATCTTTGATTTTTTTAATTCTGTCGAATACCCTGAAATTTGTGTAATCCTGTGAAATCCCTCGATTTTATTTTAAAGCCTGCTCGAATTATGTAATTAACTAAATCATTCGTTTGGAGTTTTTCTATTTTTTGCTCAAATTCTTTCAATATTTTAACATTATTTCTATACTGATTTTCTATAATGATTTTTCTAGAATTGCGAAAAAATTATAAGAAATTCGTTATAGGAAAATCATTGCAGGCTTATACTGAATTCCCTTTAATATTTTTTGTAGGGTGTGAACTGCATTTCGGAGGTAACGTAAAAAAAGTAACGACTTTTATTTATTCATTATTTCTTTTCTAATATTTCAAATCCGACAAATCCTCACTTCACCGAATTACAAATTATTCGATTGAATTATTCCCATTATATATCACTCGATTTCAAGCCTTAAGAAAATCAATTTTGAAATGAAATTCTGGCAGAGATTTGTGAAAAAATAAAACAATTCAAGACAGTTTTTCTAAAAACGAGTCTCGGAAATAGAAAAATAAATGTATTGATTAAACTCTCGGAAAACGATCCTCTTGGGGATCGAAGAAACCTTTCTTGATTCAGAAAATACAAAAAATCCTCTCTCATTATAAAAAAAAGGTAATATACAAAAATCGAAACAATACTTATACAATTGTTTAATTTATCTTCATAATTTATCAATTTCTATTCGAAATACATAGCAAGGTGGAGTGAAAATGCTGAAATTAATCGAATGTTTGTGTTGGGCAAAAAAAAAGTTCTAAGTTTTACATAACTATTCAAAAAAATGTGAAACTAACTAAATTAAAGAAAAACTTTCTTCAAATTTTCAAATAATTTTAATGTGCATAACATTTTTGTATTGATAACTTCAAATATCCGTTCACTATGAAAAAAAAACTTGACTCGCAATGAATCCGCCATAGTATTTTGGCCAAGAGGAAAATTATGAACTTTCAGAATTTTGAATCTGTTAATTGAAAAAACGAAGAGAAGATATTAACCAATTCAAAAAAAAATGTGCGCTCTTTTATCGGATGCTAAACCATAATTTCTGGTTGGGTCAGCTCAAACGTTTTTGTATGTACAATTTTTTTAGAGATCAATAATAAAATCTATAAATAAGAGAAAATTCGTTTAATTTAAAAAATTTTTTAAATATGAAAAAAGAAACATTTTCTTTGATGATTTAAACGCAACTATTGAAAACAAAGTTTATAAGATCGAATTAAAAATGTCTTTGACGTAAATCGAAGAAACCTGCTATTATTTTGCGTTCATGTTGACAAATTTTTTTAGATTTTGGAATTTCCCAAATTAATTTTTTGCTGTTTTGGAATGCTTTGAATATTGCGAAATTTTTACTTTTCTTGATAGGAAAATTAATAATACTTACGAAAAATAATTAGTTTGAAATAATTGATGTAATTGAACTTTTTCTCACTGTAGCTTCTCATCAAATTTGTTAAAATGGTTGAATTTTAATTAATCATAACTTATTCTTTCGGGAAAAATATTTGCTAAAACTCAGTTTCCTTTGAAAAATTTTTTTAACCATTTCAGTCATAGAAAAATTTCATTTTAAAATTCAAAACAGCAGAGTTACAAAGAATGTTTTCCCCAAATAATAAAGTATTATTATTGAAATCCAACCATTTTTCAAAGATTAGTAAGAAGCGTCAGTAGAAAAAATTATTTGTAAAAAAAACATGGTTTTAATAATGTTTGAATTAAAAAAAGGAATGTTTTCTATTTGAAATTAAATAACCTGTTATATAATTCTGATTCTTAAAATCGTAAAAAAACTAGCTGTTTCAGAGATGTGTGAATGAATTTTGTGCTTTTTTTTAACCCCACATTCCCCCTAAAAATTGAAGAATTTTCGATTGAAAATCGTTTAAATTTAAACATTTTTAATGGTAAATATTGTAGAATTTTGAATTGTGAATCCGCAAAATTGAAGAGTTTTAAATTTTTCGAATTGACACTTAAAAATTATGCAAGTTTTACGTTTTTGCAATTAAAACTTCTGTAATTTTGATGATTTTTATTTGAAATTTCTTCATTTGAAGAATTTATAATATTGAAAACTTTTGAGCTTCACAATCATCCAAATTTAAAAATTTTGATTATAACTCCTTCAAATTGAATAATCTTTAATTTAAAATCTCAAAAATTGAAGAATTTTCCACTGTAAATCTTTAAAATTGAAATGTAAAAAAACTATTAAAATTATGTACCATTGAAATATAAATATTTAACATATTATAGTTTTCCAATTTTATTTTGTCAAAATTCAAGAATTTTTCTATTGTATCCCTTAAAATTTGTAGAAGTTTGAATTGTTAATCTTGAAAATTGCAGTGTTTTTAATTTTTGAAATTATTAATTAAATATTCTCTAATTCTGATCATTTTCATTTTATTTCAATTTGAAAGATTTAGCATTGAAAAGTCTGATCTGTCGATATTCAGAATCATCCGAATTCAAGAATTCTGAATTAAACGTCTTTAAGTTTTGAGTTTTTTATTGTAAATCATCAGAATTGAATAATGACAAAAAATGTATATCAAGAATTACATTTGTTTAATTATACACGTTAAGAATTGAAAAATCTTTAATTTCAAATTTTCGAGATAGAACCATTTCGAGGAGGTATCTTTAACATGATTTTTTCATATAATCCAAAATAACTTCGAAGTTAAAAAAAAAACATATTAAAATTGAAGACGAAATTTATTAGAAAAAATTATTATATTGAGTTATATGTTTCTAATTCCTGCTAAGATCAAATCTTATATTTAAATAAAATCATTTAGTATATATATATATTACTGAAAATTACAATTGAATGAAAGCCAATGAAGCTATTTTAATATTTATTTCAATTTATGATTACGCTATTTATCCCAGTGTTTTAAATCAATAGTACAAATCTCCAATTATTTAACATGTTTAGAAGTACCAAAGGCGAAAAATGAACAATAAACTCAAATATTTTTTGCACGTTTCCAAAAAAAAGTCAGGGTATTTGAAAGTACCAAAAATGAAAATTGAACCTTTAAAAAAATAAATTTTTTTTTCATCATCTAGTCGGTCGTTCCAGGCCCTACTTGGGTGCTGGTTAACTCGACATACAAAAAAGAATTGCAGTGTGTCATCAAAATATTTTTTTTGTACATTTCAAAAGTAGCTGTGAATTTGATCTCGAGTGTTTCCACTCTATTTGTATGTATTTATATTTGTATGGTGCTCATTTCACGAGCACTTTGCTTCCCGTTAGCAAATGTATTTGCTTTCTCATAAGAAAGCATTTGTAATTTTTCAAATAATAGACAAACTAAATTTTTCATTTTGATCAATTTAAGAATAGAAATTCACATAAAATACAAAATTACAAAATAATACAAAAAAAAAATTAAAAGACAATGACAAATCAGACAAATCAAATTTTGTATTTAAAATGGTAATTTTTGGAGCTGTAAAAGGGAAGGAGGAAATTCTGTCTCACCCTATCCCTTTCCCAGCTTTATGCTAAGTTAATTTAGGTTGAGAGTTAAGTTTTAAATTTAAAAGAATTAATATTACCATAGCTTCATTAATGTTCCATAAAATGTATCAGTATTGCAGGTCAATCGATTCGTCTCGAATCAACACATCTTTTCTATTCTCATATCAACTTTAAATCATAAGAATGAGAAAATTTTTACTGTAAAAATTGATTTTTAATATAATATAAATGACCGTAACTTCCTTTTTCATTGATAAAATGTATTATTATTATAGGTCAATCGATTCATCTGGAACCAAGGAATCTTCTTTATTCTTGCATCAACTTTGAATTATGTTAAAGAACAAAGTTTCACTATAAGAAACCGCATTTTCAAATATTATGCATTACCATAGCTTTCTTATTCTTTAATAAAATGTATCAATATAATAGATCAATCGAATCGTCTCGAATCAACAATTCTTTTCTATTCTCGCATTAATTTTAAATTATGAGAATGAACAAATTATCACTGTAAAAATCGATTTTCAATATGATATAAATGACGATAACTTACTTACTCTTTGATAAAATGTATTAAAATTATAGGTCAATCGATTTGTCTCGAACCAAGGAATCTTTTATATCCTTGCATCAACTCTGAATTATGTTAATGAAGAAAGTTTTACTATAGAAACCCGATTTTTTAAATATTATTCAGTGGGTATATTTAGTGAATAGTGCAAAGCCAAAGCGACATAAAAAAATGTTGAATAAATTTGGGGGTAGTAGTAATCTCAAAAATGGTAAAAAAGACTTTGTTTTTATTTTTCTTCTTTAGAATGATGGAAACAAACTCAAAATAAATTTTGGATTTATATATTTTCTATAGGGCTGATTTAAAAAATATATATTACGTAGAAGTATCAATTTACCTCCTCCCAATATGTAACAGATCGTGAAACCCCTCCCCCCCAAAAAAGCTGTTACGCAATTTATGAATGGCCCCTATAGAACCTGCCTGATTTGAAATTAGCTTGTTTCATATCTTGATGATAATTATTATTAGTAATGATTGCTTTTTATTGACGGCTAATAATAAAACGGCGGGGGGGTCTTTTGGGGGTGGAAGACTTTAGACTAAGATCCAATGTTCCAGGGCATGAAGGAATCAAGGGTATGAGAAGAAGGGTAATTACAATGATGTCACCACAAAATCGATCGCTCATTCTTGAGAGGAGGACTGTCTCCATCGCTTTTGCTTTCGTGTCATCGAATCCATAATAAGTCCTCTTTGTTCGAAATTAAACCTCCAGGGCGTCGCATTAAAGTCATCCAAATTATACCTGTAAAAATTTAACTTTCAATTTTTGGTTTTTACCCCCCCCCCCAAATTTGTTCGTTTTCCAAAAAACAAGAAATTCCGTAATTTTTTTCTTACTCGGTGCGTTTGGGTTTTTAAAATTAACATGGGGTTTTAAGCGGGAAAGCTCGTTTTTTGAAAAAATGGAAAAAGGAAATACTTGTTATAAACTTTTTGTGAATTAAAGTATAGTCATCTCTTAAGGAATGTTCAAGAAATAATTTCCATCCAGTTACTTTCAATATTGACCCCCTCTCCCCCTTCCTCACCCTAATCACATTTTATTGTGCCCGGAAAATGCCCAAAAAATTCTAAATAGCGTTTTTTTTCTATCAAATTCATGCTAATGCGGTATTTTTGGGATTTTTTTAACATTCATTATTTTTAATCGTTAAGTGACGAGTTTTTAAGTATTTTCAAAATAATTTTGAATTATTTGAACAAATATTATTTTTTTAACAATTATTTCACACTATGAATAGTAAAAAGTTATGCGTTTATTAATTTCAAGAGTCGTACTTCTTGTTTAGAATGTTTTGCAATTACTTAAACAATTTTCATTTGTTTAAACAATTTTTATTTGTTTAAAAAATTTTTTCTTCTCTAAATCGTAAAAATATTATTATTTTCTGCAATCAATAACACAATTAACAAATATTAGGAGTGATATTTTTTTCTCAAGATATTTCGTATTTTCTAATTTCAGAACGTATACCCTATATTGTTTAAACAATAATAATTAAACAATTTAAATTTCATTGCTCTAAGTAAAGTGCGTTTCTTTCAAAATCACTCCCCGTAGATTAATTGCATCCGTGAACTGAAAATAATTTGCATGTAGATCTTTCCTATGGTATATAAATAAAGCAGTATAAAGAAGTAATCGAAAAAAAAGAAGTATACTTCACTTAGAGCAGTCGAATTTAATTGTTTAAACAAGGTCTTTTTCAACTATAGTATATATGTCTGAATATTCGTTAATTGTGTCAATAATTGCAGGGAAAAATAACTTTTCACGATTTACAAGGAAAAAACTTGATTAAACAAATGTAGACTGTTTAGTAATTTGCTAAATATCCTCAAGAATAACACGTTATTCTCAACGTCCGTTAATTGTGTCATATATTACAGAAAATAATAACTTTCGACGCTTAAAAGGGTAACAAATTATTTAGACAAATGAAAATTGTTCAAATAATCACCAGATATCGTTAAAAATATATCACTCTCAACATTCGTTAATTGTGTCATTAGTTTCAGAAAGAAAAATAATTTGTTACAATTTTAAGGAGAAAAAAATTGCTTAAGCAAGTACAAATTATTTAAATAATTACCAAATATGTAAAACAAGAAGTACTGCTCTTGACATTTATCAACTTTATATCATTTATCTCGAACGATAATAACTTTTCACGATTCACAAGGGGAAACAATTGTTTAAACAAATAATAATTTGGAAAAAATTGAAATTTTGTTTTCAATTTTAAAACTCATCAATCATCTATTAAAAATAATTCATGTTGAAAAAAAATACCAAAAATACCGTCTTCAGCATGAACTGGATAGAAAACTACTATTTTAAATTTTTTGAACATTTTCCGGGATCAAAATTAAAATTGAATGGGTGGAAATTATTCCTAGAACATTTTTTAAGAGTTAACTATGCAATAATTCACAAAAAGTTTATAACAAGTACATCTCTTTTTCATTTTTTCGACAAATTAATGTAAAATTAATGTCTTATTGCAACTAAACACTGGAAGATTACGTTTTTTACTGTTATAAACAATTTTTATGAAAAAATTCATTAAATAAGCGCCTTTAGTTATGGAAGACTCGTTTTTGCAGCGCAATCGTTTATTTTACCCTAAATTCTCAACATCTCATTGTTATAAGAAATTCTGATGAACAAATTCATTAAATAGACGCTTTTAAATGTAGAAAAATGCTTTTGATTTAGCAGAATCGATAATTTTACCCTCAAGAGTAATATTTCAACGGGATAGATTGATACTTGACAACATTTGTAATGATTATAAACAATTATAATAAACATATTCGCTAAATAGGCCCTTTTAAATACACAAAATGCATTTTTTATCAGAATCGTTTTTTTTTTCTCCACAATAATACTTCAAGAACGTTTTTTATTGTTATAAACGATGATCCTAATTTGATTAATTAAATAAGCTCTTTCATATATAACAAAATTTGTTTGATCACATTTTTCATTGTAATCAATAATTATTATTAGAAACAAATTCATGAAATTTCCGCTTTCAAAAACATACCGTTCTTTCAGCAGAATCGTTTATTTTAACCTTAACTATCTTTTATCAATAAATCTGGGGTTACCGAATCGAGTTCAGAATCCATGAGACTGATAACAATGATAAATCTTCCCGAGTGTCAATAAATCCGGTTGAAATATTATTATTGAGGGTAAGATAAACGATTGAGAATCGCATTTTCTGTAGCTAAAAGTGCTCATTGAATAAATTTTTTTTATCCCTATTGTTTATAATAATTAAAGTTTTCTTGAGGGTAAATAAATTCCATCGGAATATCATCCTTGAGAGTAAAGTAAATGATTCTGCTAAAGAAACACATTTACCAAATCTAAAAGTGCCTACTTATTGAATTTGTTTATCAGAATTGTTTATAACAATTAGAAATTTTGTTAGGCATCAATATATCCCGTCGACATATTATTCTTAATTATATAATAAATGAATCTGTTGTAACAATGCATTTTCTGTATCTAGAAAGGCCTATTTAATGAATTTGTTTATCATAATTATTCATAACAAGGAAAAATTTTCTTGAATATTAATAAATCTCATTTAAATACTATTCTTGAAGGTAAACTGAATGATTCTTCGCATGAAACGCCTATTCTGCATCCAAAAGCTCCTACTTAATTAATTTTTTTATCAGAATTGTTTATAACAATAAGGAATGTTGTTTATTATCAGTATTTCCCAATAAAATATCATTTTTGTAAGTATAATAAACGACTATGTTAAAACAACAAATTTTCTGTACCTAAAACTAACCAAAAGTACCTATATAATGAATTTGTTTATCATAATTGTTTATGACAATGAAAAATGTGACAATGCGACAATATAAATGTTTTTGAGCATCAATATATCACGTTTGAACATTATTTTTAAGAGTAAAATATACAATTCTGATAAAAAGACGCATTTTCTATTACTAAAAGTACCTATTCAAGGAATTTGTTTAGCATAATTGTTTATAACAATGCAAAATTTTGTTGAATATTAATAAATACCGTTAAAACATTATATTTGATAATGAAATAAATAATTCTACTAGAGAAATGCATTTACTGAATTGCTTAGGTTTACTTTCTTACTTTTTACTGATGATTATATGTTTAAATAAATTGTTTGAACAATGTATTGTTCATAGGAATTTTCTCTTCGAACAGTTAGAATTTTAATTTCAATTTTTTGTCTACGCGAAAAAAATTGTTTTTGAGTTTTTCCATAAAGTTAATAGAAGTAAATGACCTAAAATGGAAAAAAGCAAGAAAAAATTTGTTTTCGTTGAAATATAACATTTCAAAAATTTATGAAAAATTAAATTTGGTTAATATGTACCTAAAGTTGCTTGAAAAAAATTTCCTTTTTTATTTTTTGATGCTCGTTTTACTAAACTAAGGAAATATGCATATGCCTTCAAGTTTCAAACAATTTTGTTATATTTTTTGCGGATCCTAAAACATGAGTCATTTCACATAAGATTTGTAAAAATCCGTTTACACAGGATCTGTATAAGATGGAAAACTTTTTCTTGAAACTTGAAAGTATGTACTTTTGTCCTTAGTTTATTACAAAGAGTATGAAAAACCCAGGCGGAAATATTATATATAGATTATATATAGTGTGAAGTATTATATATGTATAATATTCATTTGTTTTATATATTTTTATATAAAACAAATAAATATTATATATAATATTTCACACTATATATAAGCTATATATAATATTTCCGCCTGGGAAAGAAAAGCATACAAACACTTTTTTCCGCTTGAAGTGAAAATTAACAAAATATAATTTTTCTTCATTTTCTGAAATATTATCTTTCGACGAAAAACTTGTTTAAAACATTTTTCCGCCTAAAGTTATTAATAGAATAAATTTTTCTTCTCGGAAATCGGATATATATTCAAGGTTCATCTTGCAGTTCAATTGAGCAGAAAAATCGTATTTATGTTTGCCGGAGGCTTATTGCAGTTTGAGAACATTGTAATAACAAACTTTGAATAACATTTATTTCCATCGGAAAGAAAAATTCCCATTATTAGTAGAGCGCTGCAATGTTGAATTTTTTAAATAATTTGCTGAAAATATCATTTTGCATCGCAGTCCGATGAAGAGTGAATTGTTAAATTGGTTTGCCAGTCGAATTTTCATCCAATCCGATTCTACTGAAAATCGAACATCGATATCAATGTCATTTCATCAATTCGAGTCTGCCCCGAGATGAATTCCTTTATTACATTTTTGGTCGAAATTTCCCTCTAAAATCTTTGTCACACTATTTTTATGAATATAATAAATAAATGTAAAATGTTTTTTATACATTTTTTTAGTTTAACAGTTTTATTAGAATTCAATCATTGTTCAAAGGATTCACTGTTATGGTCGTTACCCCCTTACAAACAAATATTTTAGGAAACTTCTTATATGTATGTTATGATTTTTCAATAATGAATTTCTTATCATTTTTTTTGTTTTTTGCAATGCTAGAAAAATCATTATTTCCAAAGAATTTCAAGAGTTTTCAAAATTTTCAAGAACTGTCGAAGAGTTATGTAGGATTTTTAAAGATTTCAAGTTATTTCAGAAAGTTTCACAAAAATCAAGGGATTTTATAAGATCTTAAACTATGTCAAAAAATCTACGGGATTTTAAAACATTTGAAAGATTTTGAGCTATTTTAATAAATTACAAAGTATTTCAAGAGATTAACAAAATGCCAAGGGATTTCCAAGAATCTTGTAGGATTTCTAAACATTTTAGGCTTGATTTAAACGGATTTCTAGAGAAATTTAAGAAATAAATGAAATTAAATGTAATTTCTAGACATTTTAAGGTGTTTATAAGATTTCGAAGAATTTCAAAGATTTAATGAATGAACATATTTAATTTAATTTATATTCAAGGAATTGCAAATTATTTCTATTTATTTAAATGGACGTTCACGATTATATATTTATACACTTTAAAACATTTCAAAGAATTTTCAAATTATTAAAAAAATTTCAAGGAATTTTTAAGAATTTTACAGCATTTTCAAAGATCTCAAGAGATTTTAAATAAGTTTACAACATTTAAGAGATTTTATAGGATGTTCAACTATTCCAAAGGATTGACGGAATTTTAAAAGATTTCAAAGACTTTAAGCTGTGTTAACTAATTCCGAAGAATTTCAAGAAATTTCCAAAATTTCGAGGGATTCAAAAAAATATTGTATGATTCCCAAATATTTTAATCTCGATTTTCAGAAAAACTAAATGAACTGTGATACAAAAAATATAATATTTGATAATTAAACTAAAAAATATTTAAAATTTTCAACCAAAAAGATTTCAATTCATCCAAATAGAGGAATTTTCAACAAAATTATTGAATTTTCAACCAAAAATGTAACTTATAATTTAAAGGAAAAAATAATTTGTAATACAAAATAAAAATTTTGATAATTAGGACTTTTTGATGTTTAAACAAAATTTAAGAATATTTTATAAATGTCCGAAAATCTTTCAAAGCTTTAAAATGTTTGTAATCTCTTTAGAATTAAGAAAATTCTTAAATAACATTCAATTTTTGATAATTTCAGAAATCTTTCATAATATTTTATAATATTTTTAAATATTCTTTGAAAAGTGATTTTTTAAAATAAAAAAATAAAAAAATCTAAGTTAAATTTTTAAATAAAAAATTCATATTTTTCAACATTCACGTTTTAGGTTTAAAATTTAACTTTCTAATTGAAAATTCTTTTTTCATTGGATGAAAATAATTTTTGTGCTGAAAATTTCACTATTCGATTTTAGCTATCTATCCTTTATAAGTTATAACTCCAACTATTTGATAGAAAATGTATGTATTTTGTTGAAAAGTCGTCTGTTTGATGAGAAAATTAATCTTGTTTGTTGAAAATTTAATATATATTTCGACTTGAATCTTAGGAATTTAAAGTGTTCCATATTGCATTCAATATCGTATTTACATTATTTTATTCGAAAGGATTTATTCCTCCATTATTACCCTATTTTCGTGAAAAATTATGGCTCACCTATTTTCTGACAATCTCAGGCTTGACTAGATTGTAATAAAAAATGTTTCACACAAATCATTTGATCTTTTGTTCTCATCGGATCTGTTTTTAAATTTACTGCTCTATGAGAATATACGACAAAAATAGGATTGGAAACATCAGAGAGATTTGCCAGTAAATCCTTTACGAAATCGTTTCACCCTCAAAGCCTATACATGGGAATGGATCACAAAATTCACTCCATCTTTTTTCCTGCCGTAGGAATAATGCCAGGGAATTACGTAATGACGTAATTTACGTTCTAGGAAATAAAACTTCCTATTAAATACTTGAATACAAACAGTCTTTCAGAGAAAGTGGTAATTTCCCCACGTAACCTATATTCACTTGGGGTACATTGGCGCCTTAGTATTGAACCTTGGAGATGTAAAATGACCGTGTCCGACTTTTATTCCTGCACCAACACCACTTCATTTTAGTAATGGGAGCGTTCACATATTACGTAACATTATTTTTTACCTTTTTACCCCCCTCCCTCCCCATGTAACAGACCGTAATATTGCTTTTGGAGCTCCTTCAAATGTTAGAAGAAAAGTTAGTTTTTTGTTTCATTTGAGGTTACGTTTCATAAATTCAACCATCCTTAAGAGAAATTACACAAAGCTTCATTTACATAAAACGATTTTAAAAAAGGGGATGAAAAAGGACTTAAAATTATCAATATTTTTAATGCAATCCTACATATTTGTAAGCTCTACCATACTTCTAATAAGAAGAAAAAGAGTCACAAAATTATTAGTATTATGTGTGCAAGCCCTTTCTAAACAGATTTATAGAGGACTTTTTTCTACCCAAATAGACGAATTTTGAACGAAGTATATCCATTTTCTACCAAATAGTTGAATATTCAACTTATAAAGAAAAAATTATAACCAAAAATTAAAAAGCTACATTTTAAGATAAAAAAATTAATTTTTAACAAAAGAGAACGAATTTGCAACAAAATAGACAAATTCTCATATAAAAAAAAGAACCAAGATTTCAATTCTAAATTAAAAATAGTGAAATTGAACCAAAAAAGACGAATTTTTAACAAAACGGTTGAATCCTCAACCACAACAGAATATGTTTGAACCAAGCAGTTGCATTTTCAACCAAAAAATATGAATTCTTAACCAAGAAGATTAATGTTCTACGACAAAAGACAAATTCTTCATAAAATAATACAGGAATTTTGAATCAAAAATATCATTTTTCAATTTGAAGTATGAATTTCAAACCATAAACAGAGCTTTTATATTTTCAGCGAAGAAATTTAATTCTTAACCAAACTAAACAAAATGAATTGTTAGTAAAATGATTAAATTTCCAAGTAAAGAGATACATTTTCAAGAAAAGAGTTTTAAAATTCGACCGAAAAGTTGCAACTCCTTTTTAAATAGATTTGTAAAGTACAATGATCAATTTAAAGGATTTAATAATTTCAGAGGGCAATATGTTCACTTGAAGAGGACGTTCAGGTTGAAGAAAATTGTCTTGGATTTGAAGAAGACGCCATATGATGAATCGGGAACTCAATCATCGCTGAATGAATTATTACTGATTGTAAAGGGGAAACGAACACGAAGAAGACTGATAAAAAAATAATATAAATATGATGGATAAAGATAGGTTGTTCTAATCTTAAAATATAATATCTCTGTTTCAAGGTAATATTGTATTTATTTCTTGTAGATTACTTTCTGTATGCGTAAGGAAAATGCGTTTCTGACAAGCGCATTTTATTTGAAATGAAAAATGGAAGCAATTTTAAAATCTAAATAAATACAGAATTTTCAATGCACATTAATGATTTTCACATATATAGTAATGATAATAATGATGCAGACGAAAAGTAAATGATTTTAAAACATTTGCGTTCATGATTATTTTACTTTATGTTAAATTATTATTCTAACTGCATATGTAGAAAACATTACCATCAAATTAAAAATCTTTATTTGTTAAGAATTTACCATTTTTCCACTTTTCATTTCAAATAAACGCGCAAAAAATTAATGAAAGAACGCATGCGCAATACTGGAGAATAGAAAATAGGAAATCTAGACAGGGCCTGTTAAGAACCAAGCTTCAATTTCTACCCGGGGAGGCTTGGGGAGCCTCTTAATAATATTTTTTTAACGCATTTAGTTTTTTGTGTATTCGAACAAACTTCCGGGCGATATGCATGGAAATTAAAAAAAGATCCAATGGATTTTTGGACCACCCCCTCTGAAGCCTGTTATTATTATTAAAAAACTTCCGTATTAATAAATTGAAATTAGGTTTTTCGGGTTTCAATCTAGTGCAAATTTACGAATCTTGCCGACTTTCGTATTCTCTTCCCCTAGAATAAATTTTTTAAATTAAAATTTGAAGAGACAAGCAAGAAGAAAAGTGACCTTAACATTTCCGTATCCGTAAATTTCCGTAAAAACAGTGAATAAACCTAAAATTGACCTTTGGACAGATATTGCATCATTGGTGAAATTGTGAATAAGTTAAATGGTCATCGAAATGACGTTAGCTTGAAAGAATGAAGGACTTCCGAATGTATAAATGCTTCGATATGGTGCATTAGAAGCCAGTATTAAAAACAAGTTCGACTTTGACACTGGGTCTCCTGCAGAATTGATATAATTTTTTAAAATTGCAAATAAAAAATTAATAAGAGCCTTTTTCCGGGACCAAAATGTCGGGCATTACCATCTTCTTCGGTCTGGTATCACTTGTGACTTACGTTGCAGCTGCAGTTGAACCTACCGAACTTTATTCGGATAGATATGATTTTATTAATGTCGATGAAATTTTGAAGAATGATCGAATTCGAACTCAGTATTCAAATTGCTACTCTGGAACTGGTCCTTGTGTGACACCAGATGCTAAATTTTTCAAAGGTATGCATACTTTTTCACTAATCTTTATTTAAAGTAGTTTTCGTGCCAATAAATCGGATATCTGATAAAATAGTTTTTACATGATTTAAAGAATCAGAATAATATTACTGATGATGTGATTTCAAACAAAAAACGCTATTTTCAATGAAAAAAAAATTAATACATTTATTTTAACGTTTTTTGCAATGGATTTTTTCTTCATATCGCTTTCCAATTTTGAAATTATATTTTTCTGAATGAAATTTTTTGTTTGAAAATGTGCATAGCATTTAAAAAAAATACGAAGAATTTGTCGAAAATGCAACTTTTAATTGAAAAAATTTTTTTAATATTTTGTGATACATCAGTACGAACATAAATCCTGCAAAGTTTGATTGAAAAATATTATTAGGTTCGACAATGATTGAGGGAGAAAAAAACATGTCGCTCGAGGCGCACATGTTTCAAAATTTATTTTTTATACAATTTTGAAACATTTATTGTCATTTTGAATTCAAACAATAATTTTAAAAATTTTGAACTTCAAGAACATTTTTATTTGATAAAAATATTTAATTATTGTATTTTCAGTGAATAAACTGTTTAAATTCGGTAGTTTTATATCGGGAATTTTATTACTTGAGAATTTTCACATTCAGGATTTTTATATTACGGCAATTTTATAATTTTGGGAATTTTATTATTCGGGAATTTTACAGTGTCGCGAATTTAATTTTTTGTGATTTTTCATTTGTCTCTTTTTCGGGATTTTTTAGTCGTCCCCACAATATTTATATATTGTATTTTTAATAAATAAATAATATTTATTGAAAAAAAAAACATTTTTTTTAATTGTTTATATTCGGCAATTTTCCATCGGGAATTTTTAATTTCGGTAATATTATAAACTGTTGGGAATTTTATTATTCGGGAAGTTTCCAATCCGGTAAGACTAAAAACTGTTCGGGAATGTTATGATTCGAGAATTTTCCAATCCGGAATTTTTATATTTCGGCAATTTTGTATTTTTGGGAATTTTATTATTCGGGAATTTTCCATTTCGTGAATTTCACAGTGTCGCGAATTTCATTTTTCAGGATTTTTCCGTTGTCCCTTTTTCGGGATGTTTTATTCGTCCACAAAATATTTAATTACTGTATTTTAAGTAAATAAATACTATTTTTTGAAAAAAACACAATTTTTTTAATTGTTCCAATTCGGGAATTTTCCATTAGCAATTTCATAATGTTGGGAATTTTATTATTCGGGAATTTCACCGTCTCGCGAATTTCATTTTTTCGGGATTTTCAAGATGTTACTTTTTTGGAATTTTTAGTCGTCTCTAAAATATTAATTTTATGGTATTTTTAATAAATAAATAATATTTATTGAAAAGAACACCATTTTTTTAATTGTTTAAATTCGGCAATTTTCCATCGGGAATTTTATTATTCGGGAATTTTCAAATTTTGTAATATTATAAACAGTCGGGAATTTTATTATTCAGGAATTTTTCAATCCAGTAATACTATAAACTGTTCTGAAATTTTATTATTTGGGAATTTTCCAATTCGGGATTTTTATATTTGGGCAATTTTATAATTTTGGGAATTTTATTATTAGGGAATTTTCCATTTCGGTAAATTTACAGTGTCGCGAGTTTTGTACTTCTCAGTTTTTGAATTTTCGGGATTTTTTATTCGTCCTCAAAATATTAATTACCCTATTTTTAATAAATAAATAATATTTTATGAAAAAACATTTTTTTTAATTGTTTAAATTCGCCAATTTTCCACCGGGAATGTTATTATTCGGGAATTTTCCAATCGGTAATATTATGAACTATTCGGGAATTTTATTATTTCGAGAATTTTTCAATTCGGGAATTTTACAGTGTCGAGAATGTTATTGTTCGAGATTTTTCAGCCGTGCCTTTTTCGGGATTTTTCACTCGTCCCCAAGATATTTGATTATTGTATTTTTAATAAATGAATAATATTTATTAAACAAAAAATTTTCTTAATTATTCAAATTCGATAATTTTCTGATGTCGGTGATTTCATTATTATGAAACTTTCCAATTCGGTAATATTATAAACTGTCGGTAATTTTATTCTTCAGGAATTCTTAAATTCAGTAATATTATAAACTGATCGGTAATTTTATTTTTCGAGAATTTTCCAAGTTGGGATTCTTATATTCTGGCAATTTTATAATTTCCAGAATTTTCTATTCCGAATATTTTCTTTTCCGGGAATTTTACAGTGTCAGGATATTTATATTTTAGGATTTTTGAGTCGTCCCTATTTTATTTCGGAAATTTTCAAATTTAGTCCTAAATATAGTAAAAAGACTGAAAAAATAATTACCGAAACAGAAATTTTTCGAAAAATGAAAATTCCTGAAAAAAATAAAACTTCCGAAAATGTTTGTTTCCGTAATTTTAAATTCCGAATTTTCAAATTTCCGAAAGTAGTGAATTTTCGAAATTTCATATTCCCGAACTTTCAAAATCCCGAAATTAGTAAGTTATTCAATTTCCAAACTGCCGAAAATAATAATCACCAAATTTTCAAAATCTCGAAATTAGAATGTCGCCCAATTTCAAAATTCTCGAAAAAAGGGAATTAATAGTACACCTGAAAATAAATACGCCATATAGAACAAAAGTTTATTCTGAAAAAAAAAAAATCAAAATAAATTTTTTTGCGAGAATTTGAAAATTCGGAAATGTACTATTTTCCAAAATTCAGAATTCCGGCAATTTACTATTTTCAGCAATTTACTATATTTGGAATTTTGAAAATTTGGCAATTTACTATTTTCCGGAATTTGAAAATTCGGTTTTTTAAATTTCGGAATGTAAATTTTCGGGAATAAGCATTTTTGGTCGTTTTATTTTCTTTTGAGAATTTTAAATTTCAAAATATACTCATTTTTTGGGAAATTTCTCTTTTGGACTTTACCACATTCGGGATTTTATAAATTCGGCAAAATTATATTATCCTGAATTTTGTATTTCAACAATTTTCTTTTCAGAGAATTTTACTTTTTCGGATTTGTCATTCATTCCGATTAACAGACAAGAGTAAGAATTTTATGGGACGACTGAAAAATAAAAAAATAAAACAATTCCCAACAGTAAAATTTCTAAAAATTTCAGTCAATTTCAAATTTCCGATAGTTTATAATATTGCCGACATTATAAAACATCCGAAGATTGAAAAAATTTCTTCATTATTAATAAATAATAAAACAAAAAATATGTTGATCAGATAATAGTGTTTTATTAGATTTATTGATTATTATTAATTATTTTATGATTGAAACCCTTTTTTAATTTTTTAGATTCAGGAATATTATAATTTGGAAATTTTCTAATTTCGATTATTTTATAATTTCGGTAATTTCATTTTAAAAATTTATCTGCATACAGAATTTGAAATTGTCGGAATTGTTATTTTTCGGTATTTTTCAGTAATTCTAATTTTATATACTTTTTATATTGTTTATTAATTTATTTATGTATAACCTCAAGAACTTTTATTCTATTGTTCGTGGAAATAAGTAGTTTATTTGAAGTAAGAGATAAAAAGTTAATTGATTTAATAACTTACAAAATACTAATGAAAATATATTAAGTAATATTTTTTATTGAAAAATACACTTATTTATTCTTAATTAAATGTTCCAACTTATATACAAAAAATTTGTAAATAATTAATTCAAATAATACGAAGGCCTTTGAATTCGGATAGCCAGTTAAAATGACTGACATTGGCGGAAATGTCCCTGAATGTCTGATTTAAGAAACGAGTTCTACAAGATTCCACCTGACATTGAAAATATAATGTTATGCTATAGAGGTTATCAAACCCAGTAACATTGGAATAAAAATTTAATGTCGCGAGATATTAAATCTATTGTTTGCATTATCATTAAAAATTAGTAGTAAATGCACGAGCATTAATATTAAAAATATAAACAATGTTCAAATCTATTATTACCAATTTTTTAAAATAATTGAAAGCTTCTCAAATTTCTAAAAATTATCCTAAAATAAAACGATTTTAAATTAGGTAAAATTAAAAAAAAAACAATATTTCGAATTGAGTGAAAAGGAAAAAAAATTGTATAATCTCTAAATGAAAGTGTTTATAATCAAATAATTGGAAATTGAAAGTGTTTCGAATTGAAAATTTTGCAATCAGAAGCTCTCAAAATTACACAATTTCAGACTTCAATTTTGAAAATCGAACAGTTTCATTAGAAAGGAGTTGAAATTGTTTCATTTCTAATTCAAAGTGTTCAAAGTTGATTTTTTTTTAATTAAAGAATCTCAACATTGAATAATTGAAATGTTCAAAATTGAATATTTTTAAATTAGAATTTTGAAAATTGGATCGTTTGAAATTCAAAGGTGTTGAAATTCTATTATTTCTAACTAAAAGCGTTCAAAATTGAATAATTTAAAATGGAAAGCTTTTGAAATTAAATAATTTTCAATTCGAAGCTACTTTTTCTTTTCTTCAAAATTTACAATTAAGAATTATGCAAGTTTCAAGTTTTGCAATTAAAAATTATGTAATATTGATGCTTTGCATTCGACATTTTTCAATTTAGAAGATTAAAAATTGAAAACTTGAATGTTGATCTTCAAAATCATCAAAGTTCAAGCATTTTTGTTTTAAAATCTTTCAAATTCAAGAGGTTTTAATTATTAATCTTTGAAATTAAAGAGATATTAATTTTGACATTTTAGAAATGAAAATTCTATCATTTTGATGCTTCGCATTCGAAATTCTTTTAATTTAGAAGATTTAGAATTGAAAACTTGACTGTTGACATTCAAAATCATGAAAAATTTAAGAATTTTAATTTATAAATCTTTAAAATTCAAGCGTTTTAATTTTGCAAATTACACTTAAAAATTTCTGTAATTTTAACAATTTATCTTTAAAGTTTCTTTAAGTTGGAAGATTTAGAATTTGAATTTTGATCATTTACAATTGAAAATCCCGTTATTTTTTAATTATACGATTAAAAATTCTGTAATTTTGATGCTTTACATGCGAAGTGTTTTCAATTTGGAAAAAATAGAATTCAAATCTTGACTTTTGATTTTCAAAATCATCAAAAATTTAAGAATTTTCATTCATAAATACTTAAAGTTCAAGAATTTTTATTGTTGACAAATAACAATCACAAATTTCTGTAATTTTGATGATTTAGCTTCGAAATTTCTTCAATTCGGAAGATTTAGAATTGGCATTTTTTAAATTTATAATTAAAAATTATGCAACTCTGAGTTTTACCATGAAAACTTCTGTCATTTTGATGCTTTACATGAGAAATTTCTTCAATTAGGAAGATTTAGAATGGAAAACTTGATTTTTGATCTTCAAAATCATCAAAAATTTAAGAATTTTCATTTATAAATCCTTAAAGTTCAAGAGTTTTTATTGCTGACAATTAACAATTACAAATTTCTCTAATTTTGATAATTTACCTTCGAAATTTGTTTAATTTGGAAGATTTAGAATTTGAATTTTTAAATCTTGAAAATTGTAAAACTTTCAATTGTCAATCTTCAAAATTGAAGATTTTTTAATTTTGAAAATATGCAATTGAAAATGATGCCCGTTTTAAGTTTTACAATTAAAAATTCTGTAATTTTGATGCTTTACATGTCATTTTTTTCCATTGATAAGATTTAGAATTGAAAACTTGTCTCTTGATCTCCAAAATCATCAAAATGTTAGAATTTTTATTTATAAATCTTTAAAATTCAAGAGTTTTTAATTTGGACTATTTACAATTGAAAATTTCTCTAATATCGATGCTTTGCACTCGAAATTCTTTAACTTGGAAGGTTTAGAATTGAAAACTTGACTTTCGGTTTTTCAAAAATATTCAAATTAAAGAATTCCTATTTATAAATTTTTAAAATTGAAGCGTTTTTAAAATTGAAAATTTGCACTTAAACATTATGACAAGATTTAGAAATCGAATTTTGATAATTTACAATTAAAAATCCTGTAATTTTTTAGTTGTACTATCAAAATGTTGTAATTTTGATGCCTTGCATTTGAAAATTTTTCAATTTAGAAGACTGAGAATTGAAAACTTGTCTGTTGATCTTCAAAATCATCAAAATTTAAAAATTTTTATTTATAAATCTTCAAAATTCAAGAGTTTTCGATTTTGACAATTTACAATAAAAAAATTCTGTAATTTTGAGGCTTTACATGAGAAACTTCAATTTCAAATTTTAAATTAACTTATTAATTTTTTTGCGTCTAATTCCTGCTGGGATAACATCTTATAATAAACGAAAGTTCAAGATAATTGAAAGCCAATTAAAATTAAAATGGTATTAGAGCCGATGTAGCTATTTTAATATTTATTATGATTAGCCCATCAAAATAAGAAACGTCTAATAAACGTTTCTAGCACGCTATATCAGCTTGTTAATAAAACTCTTTAATTATCTTACATAAAAAATTGAAATTGAAGATTACATCTTCACTTTTTATTCACTAATAATTATTTTTCATCGACAGATACATTCCCGGAAGCAATTGCCACCCGCTGTAAAAGATGTACCGAGAAGCAGAAGCAGATTTTCGAAAAAATCGTTGTCTATTACATCGAAAATGACCCAGAGCAATGGAAAAAAATATTAACACGCACAATTCAAGGACGGAAGTCATAGATTAATAGCTCATTGCTATAGAAAACTGCCTGATTAAAAATTGTAATTTTTATTCATTTTATAGCAAAAGTATATAAAATATTACTCATGAAAGTAATAAATTTTTTTTAAACCAATAGACAGTATGACGTGTTACTTTTCAATTTATGTTTTCAAATAATGAATTGTAGAAAGCACTAATTATTCAATTAATTATCTTAAGTAGTATCAATCATGCAAATTATTCACTAATTGTCACTCACTAATCATTGATAAAAAATCGTAGAGAGAAACTTATTTGATCTAATCGAATCATTTAAATTTTCTTTCTACTTCATCAGTTAATTTAATTTACACCTGCGTATCTAATTGAGGAAATAATTGCATGTAATATTTATGTACATATGTAAATATGAGACAATCAATGAAATTGAAATTTATAGTACCAATAAAAGATTTCTTGAGAGACCTTTCTAATCGTTATTAAAACCTTACTTCTCCTGAAAAATACGAATTAATATTTAAGAAAACGTAATTTTTAAGCGAAATTTTTTTTGTGTTCTTTAATTATCATTCAATTATAAGATTAAGTTACTTAAAACTAGAGTCATGTTGATTTTTTACCAAAAAGGAATGATTTTTAACAGAAATGTTGAATTTTCAACCAAGAAGATTAATTTTTTATCGAAAAGGTCAAATTTTCAACAAATTACATGAATTTTCAACGAAGTATTTGAATTTTCAACTGAAGAAGATAAATTTCAAACCGTATAGTTGAATTTTCAACAAAAAAGACAAATTTGCAACCAAAAATGGAATAGTTGAATTTTTAGTTGAAAAGTTTAATTAAAAAAAAAAAGAATTTTACTAAAATGATGAATCTTCAACTAGAATAATTAAATTGTCAGTTGAAAAATTAATTTTCCACCATGAACAATGATTTTTGAACACAATAGTTAAAATTTCAACCAAAAAGATGAATTTTCAACTGAAAACGTAAATTTTTAACCAAGAATATTAATTTTCTACCGAAAAATTCGAATTTTCACGCAAAAAGTTGAATTTTCAACTGAAAGATACGTTCTCAACCAAAAATGGAGTAGTTACATTTTCAACTTGAAAATTAATTTTTTACCAAAAAAGTATGAACTGTTAACTGAACAAGATAAATTTACGATAAAAACTGGAATAGTTATATTTGCAGTTAAAAATTTAATTTTCAACAAAAAAAAAAGAATTTTCAACGAAAAAGATGAATTTTTAAAGAACATTAATTTTCTACCAATAAAGACGAATTTTTAACAAAATATATGCATTTTTAACAAAAAATTCGAGTTTCAAATCAAAAAGAGGAATTTTCAAGCAAGAATATTAATTTTTTGTAAAAAAAAAATTCAAACAAAATACGTGAATTTTCAACTAAGAAATACAAATTTTCTCAAAAACTGAAATAGTTACATTTTTAGTTAGTTAGTTTTTTCTTCAAGAAATTATTAAAATTTTCAACCAAACCATTTTCAACTACAATAAAAACTAAAAATAGAATGGTTAAATTTTAATTTAAAAAAATCAATTTTACATTTAAAAAAAGATTTTTTAACGGAATAGTTAAATTTCAAATTAAAAAATGACTTTTCAACTAAAAGGAAGAATCTTTATTAAAAAATATCACTTTTTAACAAAATTTTTTAAATTCCTACAAAGTAGAATCATTTTTAATCAAAAGAGATTAATTCTTAACGAAAAATATAATAGTTAACATTTCAACCAAAACAGGATTTAATTTTAAATCAAAAACAGTTTAAGTCGACAAAAAAAAAACAATTTTCCAACAAAATAGTTGAATCTTCAACCGAAAAGATCAATTTTCAAGAAAAAAGTTGGATTTTCAACCATAAACAATAATTTTTTAAAAATTGTTTAATTTTCAACAAATTAGATTCATTTTTAACCAAATAGTTGAATTTTCAACAAAAAACGTGACTTTTCAAACAAAAAAATGAATTTTCAAGGGAGAATAATTTTCTAACAACGAAGACAAATTTTTAACAAAATAGTTAAATCTTCAACCAAAAAGATAGATTTCCAACAAAACAGTTGGATTTTCAACCATAGACAATAATTTTTTAAAAAATTGTTTAATTTTCAACAAATCAGATTAATTTTTAACCAAATAGGCGAATTTTTAACAGAAAACGTGACTTTTCAACCAAAAACATGAATTTTCAAGGAAGAATAATTTTCTGACAACGAAGACAAATTATTAACAAAATATTACATGAATTTTTAACCAAATAGTTGAATTTTAAACCATAATTTCTCTACCCACAAGGATATTTTTCAAAGTATAAAAATAAAAATAAAAAAAATAAAATAAAAAAAATTAAGCTTCTGAGAAAATAGAGGCAAATTTCTTCTAAAAATTAGAATTTTTGGACATTTTGAACGGTAACAGGTTTTTTCTGTATACACGTTCGTTCACTCAGGAGTTGTGGTTTCATTCATAAAAATATATAAGTTATTTAATAATAATTTTCATCCAACTTTCTAGTCTTACCTGTTCAATATTATTCACAGAGCAGGGTTGTTTATTGCTAAAAATGGTATACCTCCGAATTTTATAATAACATTATTACGTTACGTTCCAAATTTACAAATGTTTAAATATTCTTTCCGCTCATTTTTGCACCCAATCGTGAATACTGGAATAAATTAAATTGAAAAAATTGTATTTGTGATAAAAATCGGACTGTGTGAGATATACGTTTTTTTGTCAGATCTAGAAGAAAATTGACATTAATTATAGGAAGCGATTACAAAATGTCGAGGAAACGTATCTTCATATAGGTAATGAAGAAAATGGTTACGAGTAAAAATATGACTTCGTGTCACATTGCATGTGAATAGTCAATTTTCTACCACTTCAGTGTAAGAAGAAAAACATTGTTTCTGGAAATTCCTACAAAATTCTGATTTCAGAAATTTAAAATAGTGTTAATAGTGGCATAAATTTGGAAAAATAGTAGGAAAATAATGTTTGATTTAGCTTTTCTATAATCTGATATATATGCAATATGAAAAAAAAATTAAAATAAAATAATAAAATTTCGCGAAATTCTTTCGAATCTTTAATAATGCCCTAAAAATACCTTTAAATCTGTAATAACTTTCAAAATTTCTGCAAAAATGAAGAAATCTTTCAATTCCTCTGAAATCTCGTAAAATTCACAAAAACCCCATGAAATATAAAAAAAATAATCCATTGTTATCCCATAAAATCTTTTAATTTCTTTTGAAATCCCTTAAAATCCCTGTAATCTGTAGAAATCCTCCAAACTCCCTTGAATGTTTATTTAATTTATTCCCTAAAGTTCTTTAGAAATCCAATGGAATTCCATGACATTTTATAAACATCATTGATATCTTTGATACCTTTTTGAAACCCCTTGAAATTTTCGAAAATCCTTTACAACATATTTGAAATCCCTTAAAAAAAATTTAATCTCCTGAAATCCCTTGGAATTTTTTTAAATATCCTTAATACCTTAAATTTATTTGAAATCCCTTGGAATTTGTAAAATCTATTAAATCTTGTGAAATCTTCAGTAATCACATAAACATTGAATAAAATCCCATAAAATACTTTGAAATCTATAATATCTTTCAAAATTCCTTAAAATATGATGAAATCTTTGAAATCCTCTGAAATCTAATAAAATCCACAAAATCAGATAAAAACCTTTAAACCCCCTTGAAATATTAAAATTCTTTAAAATCCGTAGAAATCTCATGAAATTTGTTCATTTCTTTTAAAATCCCTTGAAATCCCTGAAATCCGTAGAAATCCCTCAAAGTCCCTTGAAATTTCATTTAATTTGTTCCCTAAGGTTGAAATTTTGGATATTCAATACGATATTTTTTGAAATCCCTTAGAAAATGTTTAATCGCGTTAAATTTCTTGGAATTTTTTTAAATATTCGCAGCACTATAAAATACTTCAAAATCCCTTCAAATTTATAAAATCTATTACATTTTGTGAAATCCTTAGTTTTCCCACACAAATCAAATAAAATCCAGTAAAATACCTTGAAATCTATGATATCTTCAAAATTCCTTCAAAAGTGATGCAATTTTTTAAATCTTCTAAAATCTCGTAAAATCCACAAAATTATATGAAACCCTTTAAATGCCCTTGAAATAATTTAAATTCTTTAATATCCGTAGAAATCCCATACAATCATATAATTTCTGTTAAAATCCCAGAAACCCGTAGAAATCCCTCGAAGTCCCTCAAAATTAATTAAATTTATTCGCTAAGGTTATTTGGAAATCCGTTGGAATCCCTTAAAATCTTTTAAATATCACTTATATTCTGAATACCTTTTAAAAATCCTTTGCAATTTTAAAAATTCGTTGAAATGCTATGTAAACCATCAAAAGAAATTTTATTTCGTTTAATTCTCGGGATTTTTTATAATATTAATATTATTCAATATTATTTAATTATTTATTTTATATTATTATATATTAAATATTCATTAATCTTCTTCGTTGAAAATTCAACTATTTGGTTAAAAATTTATTTGTTTTGTTGATAATTTGTCATCCTTAGTAGAAAATTAATCTTCTAGGTTGAAAATTCAATTACTATTGTTTGAAAATTCCATTGGCTTTTAAAATACTCGTCTTTTTAGCTTGAAAATGAAAAATTTTGGATGATGATTTTGAAGAAAAATAAAAAACAAAATTCATCCTTTTTCTTTTTATTTTAAAAAACGCCTTTTTTATTTGAAAATTCAACTCATTGGTTGAAAGTTGAAAAATTTTCTTAAAAATATATTTTTTCCGCTGAATATTTATAATTTTAGTTAAAAACTGAACTCTTTATAGAAAATTCTTTTTTTTATAAATAATAAATTTTTTTAACTGAAAATTCAACTATTTGGTTAAAAATTTATATTTTTCAAAAATTCATATGTTTGGGTTAAAAATTGAACTATTTTGTAGAAATTTCCATTCTTTATTAAAAAATTGAACTACTTTGTTGAAAATTCGTTCTTTTTTGGTTTAAAATTAATTTTTCAATCTGAAAATTCAACTTTTTGGTTGAATATTAAGTTTATTGTTGAAAATTTGTCTTTTTGGCTTGAAAATTCAACTGTTTTGGAAAAATGCATTTTTTTATTAAAAACTAATTGTTATAACTGAAAACTTATTCATTCCATTTTTGGTTAAAAATTGATCCTTTTAGTTTAAAAATTTTACTTTTTGTTTGATAATGAATCTTCTTTGGTTAATAATTAAACTATTTTGTTGAAAATTCATCTTTTTTGGTTAAATTCAACTGCTTCTGATTTAAAATAAAAATTTGTTTGATTTGAAAATTTATTAAATTTGTTCAAAATTTGTCCTTTTTGGTTAAAGAAATTTGTTGAAGATTCCTTTTGTTTGTATAATACTCGTCTTTTTGGCTTGAAATTTAAAAATTTTTGAAACAATTTTTTTTATTCACCTTGATTGATAATGAATCTTTTTTGTTAAGAATCAAACTATTTTGTGGAAAATTCGTCCTTTTTGGTTCAATTAAACTGTTTTTCTATTTGAAATGAAAATCTTCCCTTGATTAAAATATCAACTGTTACATTTTTTGTTGAGAATTCATCCTTTCTGGTTGAAAATTCAACTACAGTGAAACCTGGATTTAGCTCCCCTGGATTTTGTCCTTTCGAGAATTGACACCGTGGCGTGGGGATACGTGAGAGATGTTTGCGGGGGGATGTGCGATGTTTATTCAGGCGCGAAAAAACAGAGAGAGAAACAGGAGAGAGACAAAATAGCTCGGAGTCTCTGGATTTAACGTCAAGGTCAGCCCCAAAACCGGCGCTAAATCCAGGTTCGACTGTACTTGGGTTAAAGTTGAACTACCTGTTTAATTCATAAGTAAAAGTATGACCCCCCCCCTAATCCTCCTTCATCCAAATCGTCTAACGTTATTTGCGGATGACCCCGAAATAAATTCCTGATTTTTTTTTTTAATATTAGTATAATACTTGCACCGATAAAAAAAAATCGTCAAAAAATCTCAATAGCGTCGTAAATCCGAGGCCTCAGAAGTTCTTACCTGGAGAACTTGGAGAACATGTTGACCTCTTCACGAAACATGTGAATGATGATAATATTAATCTTACGTCATTAGTGGTTTCTTGAAATGGGGGATATGGCTCATATAAATACAGGTAGGAAAAATCTGCAATCTCAGTTGAATATCTTCTACCTGACATTTATTATTAATTATTATTTATAATAAATTTTTTTTTGAAAATGTCTCGAGTTTCTGTCGTGATTGCTTTTTTAGCAGTTTCTGCAATGATTATTTCCATTCAAGCTGAAGAGATTCAGTTGTATACGACCAAATATGATTATGTTGATTATGATGGAATTTTGTCAAATGATCGAATTCGAAATCAGTATTACAACTGCTATTTAGGAAGTGGTCCATGCCTTACTCCTGATGCGAAATTTTTCAAAGGTAAGAGAATTTTCAGTCAAAAGTTAATTTGAAAAAATTTATTTTTTTATTTACAGTGATAATAAATTTGGTACGATTTTATAACCGGCTTCTCAATTCCTATATTATTCAGAGATCTTTAAAATAAAGTTGCAATATTTTTCAAGTAAATCAAATACCTAATTTAAATCTAGGCAAATTCATTTAAATTCATTTTTAATTTTTAAATTTTTATGGTTTATTCATTTTCTAATATTTCTCTTCAAATTTGAAAGAAAACGAACCGAATTTTTTGATTTATAAATTAATTCATAAAATACTCAAGTTTTTTATTTTTAGTGAAATTTATGTATCTGTTCGAAAGGGACGACTGAAAAATCACGAAAAATAACATTTCTGACACTCACATTCCCGAAAAAGAAAATAATCCTCAAAATAAAATTTCCGACATTATAAAATACCCGACAGTGGAAAATTTCCGACAGTTTAAAATATTACCAAATTTGCAAATACCCAACCGAAAATTGCCGAATTGTGAAATATAAAAACTATAAAATTCCGGAATTATATAATTCCCGAATTTAAACTATTAGGAAGTTATTTTTTGTTAAATATTATTTATTTATTTACCAAAATATATTTTTATCAGATAAATTTTTTTTTGATACTTAAAGTTTTTTCAAATTATTGTTTGAATTAAAAATAACAATAGTAGAGAAAAATATATTTCTGAATGAAAAATTTTGTGTAAAAATGTGCATAGTATATAAAAAAATTGCAAAAAATTTTCTCAAATATCGAAATATCAATTTGAACAAAAATTGTTTGAAAAAAATGTGATTAGGTTCGGAGAAAATTTAGGGAGAAATTTATTTTTTTCGTTCGAGGCGCACATGTTTTTAAATTTATTTTTTCATTAAATTTTCAAAAAATTATTTCTATTCTAAATTCAAACAATAGTTTTTAAAAAATGTTGAACAATTAATGAAAAGTTTTCGTTGCTAAAAATATTTATTTATTGTATTTTTAATTAATAAATAATATTTATTGAATAGAAATTTTTTAACTATGTAATTTGACAATTTTTCAATTCGTTAATATTATAAACTGTTCGAAACTTTTATTATTCGATAATTTTACAGTATTCGGAATTTTATTTTTCGGGATTTTTTAGCTGCGCCAATTAACAAATTGTTTCAATAATCAATAAATATTTAATAATGAATAAATTAAAAATATGTTTTCAAGACGAAATTATTGTATTTTATTCATTATCCAACAATTTTTTAATTGTTTCGATTCGCTAATTTTATAAATCGGGAATTTCCCTATGTCGACAATTTTATAATATCGGACATTTTATTTCGGGAATTTTCTATCATTGGTAATTTTAAAAATCGCAATACACGTCATAAAATGTCTGAAATTTTATTATTCTGAACTTTTCCAATTCGGGAATTTAAAAATGTTTATCAATTTTCGGGATTTTTTTTCTGGAATTTTAAAATTCGCTAATATCATTAATTGTCGAATATTTTATTATTCGGGAATTTTACCGAATATTTCTGGGAAATTCCCCAAAAGACGGATTTTTATGCAGATTTTAATTTTTTTATTAAATTTTTTATGCTTATTTCAAAAATTTTAAGAAAAGATTAAAAGTTTTCAAAACTAATACCATAATTTAAAAGTTCAGCATTTTCAATAACATTTTTTTAAATAATAGGATTTCCAGTTTTTAATTCTTTCGAATTTTTTAAAATTATTTTTGTGTGTTCCTAACGAATTTGCCAAAATGTTTCATTTTTCGGGACGACTGAAAAATTATGGAAAATAAAATTCACGACACTCTAAAATTCCTGAAAAAGAAAATACTCGAAACAGAAAATTCCCGATATTATAAATGTACAATAATTAAAAATTCCTGAATAATAAAATCTCCAAACAGTTTATAATATTAACGAATTTGAAAATGCCTGAATAATAAAATTCCTGGAAGAAAATTTCCGAATCACAAAATATCCTACATTGAAAAGTTCCCAAATTTTAAAGATTGGTTTTTATTGAATATTTATTTATTAAAAACATAATAATTAAATATTTTGATTAAAGAATTTTATAACTGTTCAATTTTTTTAAATACTACTTTGAATATCTAGTCATTCCATTTTCAATAAATAAATAATATTTATTAAAAAACAATTAAACATTTTTTTCAATTCTGGAATTTCACAATGTCGGATATTTATTATTTGGCAATTTTCTGCCGGGAATTTTATTATTCGGGAATATAATTATAAAATTCCGGAATTTAAACAGTTAGAAAAATTGTTTTTCGATAAATATTATTTAATTATTATAAATAAAATTATCAAATATTTGTATGAAAAAAAAGTTTTATGCTTCACTTTTCTTACAATTATTGTTTGAATTTAAAATAACAATAATGAAAAGTATATATATTTATAGATGAAAAATTTGGTTTGAAAAAGTGCATAGTATTTTAAAAGAATTACCACAAAATTTTCCAAAGTCAAATTGTTAATTTAAAAGAAACAAATAAACACAAGCTTTGAGATAAATCAGTGCTGAATTGAATTCAAATTTGGAAACTGTTATTAGTTTCGAAGAAAATTTAGGCAGAAATTTTGTTTTCTTTCGAAGCGCACGTGTTTTTAAATTTATTTTTTCATACGATTTTTATACAAATACGGTTATATGAAATTCAAAAAATAATTTTAAACAAACTTTCTAAATTAAAAAAATTGTATTATTTGAGAATTTTCTAATTCGGCAGTATTATAAACCGTCAGGAATTTTATTATTCGGGAATTTTACTGTGTCGGGAATTTTATTTTTCATGATTTTTCAGTTTATAACATACAACTATGAATCAAATCTTAGATTTCTAACTAAATGAATCATTTTTCCAACAGATAAGTTCCCAGAAGTCTTGGTTACAAAATGCAAATATTGCACAGAAAAGCAAAAGATCGGATTTGAAAAAATTGTCACCTACTACACAGAAAAGGAACCCGAATCGTGGGAAAAAGTTCTCAGAAAGGCAATCGAAGATTCTCAAAGTCGATCAAAGCAATAAAAAAAACAGTGTTATATTTATTTTGCAAAAAAATGTAAAGATTTAATTATCCAATAGTTAATTCTAGAGAAATATTATTATAATATATATAATATTATATTATTATATTATATTTATCATATATCAATCAAGTATTTTTATAAAGCGTTACCAAGTCAATGAATTATGTCTATTTATTATCGCCCATGAACATATAATTCAACTGTCAAACGTTTTGCTAAATGAATAGTTAGAAATATGCAAATTACAGTTCAGACTTATTATCGTTTTTATTCGAAGCAGACGTTCAAAGTTGTCTTCTTTTCAATCATAGATTTATTTCTCTTCAGTTTATATAATCAAAATTATAGTCAAATCATTCCTATTATTAATATTTTCAATACTGAAGAATAGTGCAATTTTCGAATAAAAAAAATTAATTTTTAACAACAAAAAAACGAATTTTCAACAAAAAAGTTAAATTTCAAACTAAAGAGGTGAATATTGAAAAAAAATATGAATTAAAAAAAAACTAGTTCAAATTGTAAGCAACTAGTTGAATTTTCAACTAAAAAATGTAAATTTTTAACCAAATAGTTCAATTTTCAACCAAAAAGATGGATTTTCCAGCAAGAAGAATAATTTTCTACCAAAAAACACGAACTTAAAAAAAAACACATGAATTTTCAACAAAATTGTAATATTTTAAAGCCAAAAGAACGAATTATCTACAAAAAGGTTGACGTCTCAACCCAAAAATGTGATTTTTTTTACAAAAAAGTTAATTTTCCACCATAAAGTTGAATTTTCATAAAAATAGTTTTATTTTTGACCAAATATTTAAATTTAAACCAAAAATATGAATTTTTAACAAAAAAGGTAATTTTCTACCAAATTTTTGAATGTTCAGCCGAATCAGATTTATTTAGAACCAAACAGTTACCTTTTTGAATTAAAAAGGATGAATTTTCGATTAAAAATATGAATTTTCGACCAGAAAATACAAATTTCTAACAAAACACGTGAATCTTCAAAATGAAAAGATCTATTTTTGATAAAAAAGATCAATTTTCAACCAAAAATGAAAGAGTTACATTGTTAGTTATTACAAATAATTCTCTACAAGAAAAACTAATTTTCAACAAAATAGTTACATTTTCAACAAGAGAGATGAATTTTTAACTAATACGATGAATCTTAAAAAACTGAATTTTGAACAAAAGAATCCAACCCAAAATATAATTTTTGTGAACTCAGAAGATTAATTTTCTAAAAATGGGAGTTCAATTTTCTGGATCAACTTCAACCAAGTAATTGAAATTTCAACTAAAAAAGATGAAATTTTATTCATACACTTAAATTTTCAGCCAAGGAGGTAATTATTTAAAAAATATGAATTTTTAACATATTAGTTCAACTTTCAGCCTATCGGTTGAATTTTCAACTAAAAAAGAGGATTTTTTAACCAAATCATTAAATTTCTACCCAAAAAGATGAACTTTCCAGTAAGGAGATTAATTTTCTACCAAAAAACATCAATTTAAAAAATATACATAATTCTCAACAATATTGTTGAATTTTAAAGCCAAAAGGAGGAATTATCTACAAAATGGTTGAATTATCATCCCAAAGTATAATTTTATAACGAAAAAAGTTCATTTTCTACCAAAAAGTTAAATTTTCATAAAAAATTGTTTAATTTCAAACAAAAAAGTTCATTTTCAACCAATAAGTTTAATTTTCTACAAAATTGTTGAATCCTCAACCAAACCAGATTAATTAAGACCCACAAAGTTGCATTTTTACCAAAAAGGAAACATTTTTGATGGAGAAGATTAATTTTCGACCAAAAAGGCCGTATTTTTAACAAAATACATGAATTTTTACCTAGAAAAGATCAGTTTTCAATAAAAATATCAATTTTTAACAAAAAATGGAATAGTCACATTGTTAATTAAAAAAATTAATTCTCAACTAAAAAGAAAAAACGATTTTTCAAAAAAATAGTTATAGCTAATAGACAATAGAGTAGTCCAAAAATGCAGTGGATTTTTTTTCTCATTTTCACCTATACCGTCCGGAAATTTGTTCAAATCCACAAAAAAATAAATGCATAAAAAAATGAGAATCATTTTTTAAACAATCTCTTTCTTTATTGTGAATATATTTTTCTGCAATAAAACAGATATTTATAAAACTGCGATTCTATTTAAAAATGATTCTTGTTGATGTTAATATCTAAGAGTAGATATTTATAAACAATAATCAATTGTTTGAATAATTATTAATTATAATAATTACTAAGTCAAAGGTGGACAAAAAGTTAAAATTTACAAAAAAAACTGTAACTCTCTAAAATTATTAATATAGAAGAAGATAGTTATAAACAATAATAATTTGTTTCAAAAATTATTTTTGCTGAATAGCATTAATTTATTACCTCAATCTAAGTACAAAGTGGACAAAGAGTTGAAAATTTCAGAAAAAACCTCAAATATCTAGCATTACTATATAAGATAATTATAAACATTAATATTTTGTTTAAACAATCAGGTTTCTTAAATTTTATGAATTATTACCCCACACTAGTTGAAAAGTGAATAAAAAGTATAAAATTATAGAAAAATCTGCAACTTTCTAGCATTTTTCTAAGAGAATATTGTGATAAATAATAATAAATTTCTTAAACAATTATTTATGTTGAATTTAATTTATTATTGTTTCTCTTTAACTGAAAAGTTGATAATAAGTTGAAAGATTCGGAAAAACCGCGAATTTTTAAATCCATTTTTTCGTTTACGAACAATTTGATTCGTTTCCATAAGAAAGGATTAGCCGCAAAACTAAAAGTGCCCCCTATAAATTGCAAAAAAATTTTGAAATTCGCGTCCGATATCAAACAAAGTGGAATAATTGGGACAGCTTTTTCAGAAATAAGTACTTCGTTTCAATTACTATTAAATTTGAGAAGAAATGAAATAATTAACGCTAATATTTTAAAGAAAATTAATTTCAGATTTAAAGGTTCAACTGTTTTGTTGAAATTTTGATGACTTCATTGAAAATTGGACAGTTGAATTAGGGGAAATTTATGAAAAATTGTGGAAGTTTATAAAGTTTTGTTGAGATTCATGAAAGGCTATGAAAAGTTATGTAATTCATAGAAATTTCTGAAAACGTTTTGGAAATTGTGGGAATTCATGAAAACCTAAGGAAAATGACGAAAACTTCTGAAATTTAGAAACCTATGAAATTTATGTAAACATATTAAATTTAGAGACATTTTCGGAAACTCTGGAAAGATATTCACATTTTCTCACCTATTACTAATCTGCTTAAGGCTGGTGCCCTTCTCAGTATACAACACAAATCAACCATAACTCTTTCGGTTCTAGTTCTGTCCCTGCACTCCACCTCCATTGACCAAAGTTTGGTGGGACTGACGTTATAACTACACTCTCCACCTTACGACTGGCTAATTATTTTGGACATGATTTCGACTCGCAAAATACATTTATTGCGTCAATTTGGTAGTTGGACGTACACTTGACATAATGAATAATAAAAACAATAGATTAGCCTCGGAATGGATTGAAATTTTGGTTGACGAAAGGCATGCATCCGGTAAAGGTAAAGGTGAAGTTTCAGGTGCTGAATGAAGACTGGGTGTTTGAAATGCTAGAGGGGTAAATGATCTTAAAGAAAGAGAATTACGAGAAACTATGCGCGTAATGAAGCTAGATATTTTATGTGTACCTCAAACAAAGAAAATGGGATGCGACATTAGAGTGACAAAAAATGGGGAGTTAAAGAACGGACTCGAGGTATGGTCAGGAGTAGAAGTGAATCACATGGTGAATCACATAGTAGTCAAGGGGTCGGTCTGATTATGAATGAGAGAGGCAGACAGCATGTCAAGAAGCATGGATTTGTATCTCCCAGATTGTTGTGGGTTAGAATGAAAGTGGGAATCGGAAGCATATTTATCATAGCATGCTACGCCCCAGTTGATGGTGAAAGGTGTAAAGTAAAAAACGCCTTCTGGGATACTTTAAATGACACTGTAAGTACTTGCGATCATGGGGAAAGAATCATTCTACTAGGAGATATGAATGGATGGGTTGGCGTCCAACGTCAGGGTACAGAAAGGGTGCTATGTAATTGTGGGGATACAAGAAGAAATGGTAACCGAGACAGATTGGTTAGCTTATGCTTAGAAAAGGGCTAGTTTATTACGAATACTTGGTTCAGCCATAAAATGATCCACATGTACACCTGGTGCAGAGGAGATAGCCACAGTGTAATTGAATTTGTTATTGCGGATGAAAGACTGAAAGAACTAGTCAAAGATGCAAGGTTTATGAGGGGTTCTGAATGTAAAACTCATCATCACCTTCTGTTCCAAAAAATAAACTCAGGTCAAGGACGGAGAAGAAAGAAAATAAAAAATACGAAACAGACGTGAATGAAGATTGAGAATTTACAGAAACCGGAAGTACAAATAGATTTTCAGAATAGGATATATGAACGCATACATAGGGCAACTTGGAAGGCGCTGATACGCAGTAAAGATATAGAAGGCGTGTGCACTATGCTCCAGGATATGATTTAGGTGTGCGACTGAAGAAGAATGTCTGGTGATGCGTAGTGGAGTGATGAAATCCGCGTAGTTATCAACGAAAAGAAGCAAGTGTATCTAAGAAAGTTGAACATTATAGGCCTTAGCGATGAGGAGCGAAATAGGCTTGAAAATGATTATAGAGACAAAAACAGTAAAGTAAAAATACTAGTTCAAGAAAGTAAAGATAAAATCGAGGCTGATGTAGAGAAGAAAATGCAAAACGACTTTGAAGGAAGCAAGAAACTGTTTTATAAATAGGCGTTGATCAATATGAAGGGATATAAAAGTACAGAGTTATTCAGCATGAGAAACAGCAAAGGTGAAATTATATATGATACAGACGGGATACTAAATGCTTTAAGAGACTCTTTCAAGAAATTATTGATAGGTGAATCTATAGGTCAGCACAACTGCGACATACAACACGTACGTTTCCTGCAAGTAGTATAGCAAGGCGGGTTATGGCGATAATCACCTGGTAAAACAGTTATCGATAAGTTACCGACAGTCGGTAACTCGGTCGGTAAGGAAGAGCACTGACACAGATCAATGCCCCAGTCGGAAAGGTGTGTCACTGTTTTACCGACCTACTCCTCTACAAGTTTTATGTATTTGGCGGTCGTGGGATCGGGAATTCCCCTGCATTCTACGAGTTTCTAGAAATCTCTAAGATTCTCGTTCGTTAAATTTTTTAGAACTTTTCAACTAGTCGGCAAACAGTGATTGAAATTTCTAGAAAGCTTGAGATTGGTTCGGGACTTCCCTGAGTTCTCGAAACTTCTAGAAACATAGTTGGCCTGTGTGAGCTAGGGTATTCTCGAAGATTCTAGAATTTCGACCTAATATTACCTATAGGTAAAATGCTTGTTTATCTAGTGTTAATGGAAACAAGATCGCGAAAAAATTTGATATGCAACCCACTGATGCGTTTACAGCGCTGAAATTTGATTGCAACCCAACGATGCTTGAATAAAATTCAACATTGACAATGCAGCCCAACGATGTTTGTGATTATTCACCGCTGAGAGTAAACGATATTTGGATTCAGAATTTAACCCAACGATGTTTGTAATATTTGCTGCGGGAAATAAAGATTCCGAATGAAATTCAAAATAAGCTTAAGTAACTATTAACTAACTGAATGGGTTTAAATAAATCTTCACTTGATGTAAAATTGAATGCCTGGTTTATTTAAGAAAAAAAACTAAGTCTAATTTTACAAGAGAAAATCTTAACCTATAATGTGATAAAAGTAAACGTAGTTAAAACATAAATTGACAACGGTTATAAAAATCTTTGAGTGTTGTGTTGGTCAAACTAAAGTTGCATGTTTGCGTTTTGTCATTAGACATTTCAGCGAATCGAATCCACCTAGTTAACGACTGTTCCAAATGTTTTCAAATACAACGTCGTAAGGAACGAAATTTTTTGCCGAAGGAAGTTGAAGATCGTCTCAGACACTTTCTGAGTAATGCGGATAGCGCGCAATTTGAATGCAACTATTTCTTATCCATTAAATTAAATCTATTGAAGCGTTTGAAATTAATTGAATAGCATGTAGAGAAATACGTACACAGCTGGTTTACCTTTGCATGTTAATTTATCATTCAAAAACCGTCAATAGTACAGAAAAATTTACAAAGAAAATTACAGTTATTACTCGTATTGGAATTCAAAAAGATTGTAGGGTCCTCCGAGGTCATAGAAATAGAGCTTTCTGGTTTTAGCTGCTTCTTCCATTTTCTCAAACGTATCCTTATAGCTTGCATCCTCAAAAATTTTCTTGATTATGCTTGATAAAAAGACGTGAAACTGGTTCTCTAGCTCAGCTACAATTCTGATACCATACTTTCTTTGAATTTTGCGAATTTTTGAAACGGTATACTTCTTCAGGGTGAGTTCGGATAACGGTTTCGTAGGCATGACTCTATTCATGCGACCAATTTCGTTAATGGCTTTGAGATCCATTCTCTTCAAAAATACTTTTTCTTCTTCACTTATTGTTTCACTTTCACCAGATGATGCATTTTACAGAGCTTCGGAAGGTAGATTGAAGTCACTCCAACCTGACGCTATTTTTATAGACCATTGCCCCCACTCTACTTACATTCTAGAAAGATTGTTCGAAGTTTCTAGATGCATGTGAGGCTATCGACTTTGAGATTTTCTTCATCGAAATTTCCAGAAAAACCAAGATTGCATGTATCGTCTCTACAGGAAAGATCTACCGAAATTTTCTTTACCAAACTTTCCAGAAGCATCGATACTGAATATGTGCTCTCTAAAAATTTTGCCGGAAAGATCCATAGAAGTTTCTAGAAGATTCGGCCCATGCTAGAATATTGCTTTGCGATGTTCTTTGTCAAACTTTCTAGAAGCATTAACACTATATGTGTAATCTTCAACGATTCTTCTGGCAAGATCGATAGAAATTTGCAGAAAGTTCAAATCCAGCGGAGCGCAGTCAGTTTATTGACAATAGTGGAGATCGATATCAGAAGTGAATAGTTATCAAGGAAAAAGAAAAATGGTGAACTGGGAAAGTAGTGAAGTGGAAGAGTAGTAGATTGGAAAAGGAGTAAAGTGATTCATAGACCTAGGGCCTCGTTGGCCTACTGACTTTTATGGTGACTTGGTAGTAACTTTTATAGCGACTTATAGTGACTTTGTAGTGACTTTTGTAGTAGCATTTATAACTAGTTCCAACAAGCTACTCGACAAGTGTGCAAAACTTTTTCGTACCATTGAGGATGCGTTAAATTTGATGCTGTTCACTGGCTACAAACCACTGGACAAGATAAGCCGATGGAGAAATGAAATTTCAGATATGTTTAAAGACCGTGAGGACAGAGTTACATAGCAGATCATTGAATATAAATCAAAAACGGAAATGTTTACATCTTGTAGAAAAATTGGTATGCTTTAAAACTCATTTTGATTTATAAAAAAAGAAAGGAAGCAGTGTTTAGAATGAACAATCAGAACGTGAAGAGATTGGAAATCGAGTGCAGTGGATTGATGTCGATGAAGCGTTCAATAGTCGAATTCGAACATATGTCGTCATCAATCTGGTTCACAAGGACGTTCTTGCATTTCTCAACGACGCTTCAACTTTATTTACAGTAGAGGTATACAAGATTCTGCTTGAATATTATGCTCTGAAAATTAACGCCGTCCTTAACACATATTATCTGAAGATTGGTAAGAAGACGTCTGACGATAGGACTTTTAAATAAAAAAATGAAGAGATATATCTGACTACAAATAGGAAACTCTGGTTCGATAACTATATCAGATACCCTATCCTAAAAGAAATGGAGAAGTTTGAAGAGAAATATTCGGGATGGACCTTGCACTCCATTTTTAATTTAGAAGTGAACATCAACAAGTTGAACCCCATGAAAGGTAACTCCTATATCGAACTTCCAAAGTCAATCAAGGAGAAAAAAGCTTGTATTAACGTGAAGAATGAGGGCAATGATTGCTTTAGATGGGCTTTATTATCGGTAATACACCTAGTCAATAAGAATCAATATAATCCGCGTCTTATATCTAGCTATCAAACCTATAAATATGAACTAAACTTTTCTGGAATGAAGTTCCCTATTGCACTGAAAGATGTGTCCAAATTTGAAGCACAAAATATTATCTTCGTTAATATCTATGGCTGAATCAAGAAAAAGCAGAAATTTGTAGTTGTGCGATTACATCTAACTTGACACAAGAAAGTGGAACATGTGAACGTTCTTTGGATGGAAGAGGAATATATGAATGAAGACAGCAGTGATGAAGAAGAAGAAGAAGATGAACAGGATGGTAGAATCCAATTGTTTAACTTCCATTACATCTGTATAAAGGATCTTTCTCGATTGGTCAGTAGTCAACTCTCTGCGAAGAAAAACAGGAAATACATCTGCGATCGGTGCTTGCACTACTTTGCAAGTATGGAAAAGCTGGTTTCACACATCGAAGATAGTGTGAAATTGAATCATGTATAGTCGTGCTTCCAAAACCTGGAAAAAACTTTCTGGAATTTAAAAACTTTAAGCATCGAGAGAAAGTGCCCTTCATCATTTATGCTGACTGTGAGTCTCTGTTCAAACACGTTGAAGAGAAAGTTCTAAAACAAAAGTCTATGACCACGGTTTTTCAAAAACATGAAGTGTTCGACATTGGCTACTATTTCAAGTGTAGTTATAACGAAGCTCTATCATTCTAAAACTCCTGTCCAGAGGATGTGGAACCTGCAGTTCCCATGGACAACTTGACACCGGAACAACAAGAAGCCTTCATAGAAGCCACCACTTGTCACATTTGCAATAAGCCCCTACATCCTCCGATAAAAAAAGTGCGCGATCATTGTCATTTAACAGGTATTTTTCGGGGTGCCGCAAACGAACATTGTAATTTAGCTTATCAAGACTCACACATTATACCTGTTGTATTTTACAACCTGAGTGGTTACGACGCTCACTTTATCATTCACGACATTGCTACTCAATTTGATGGTAAAGTAAAAGTTTTAGCATTGAATAAAGAAAAGTACATCTCATTTACCAAGTTTGTGCAAGATACTCAAATCAAATTGCGTGTCATAGACTCGTTTCGTTTCATGTCAAGTTCTTTGGAAAAGTTGGCGTCTTATTTCATCGAGTATAATATTCTTAATTCAGGATTTTCTGGTACCGAGTGAGAGAAAATTGAACTTCTCACGAGGAAGGGTGTTCTTCCTTATCAATGCCTGGATTCGAGGGATAAATTAAAGGAAAATCAACTTCCAATAAAGGAAAACTTCTAGAGTACTCTAAATGATTCATCAATATCTTATGAGGACTATGAACACGCACAACAGGTATGGTGTGCATTCGATGTAAAAACTCTAGGTGAATATGTCTAGCTGTATATGAAAACGAAAACCCTACTCCTTGCTGATGTCTTCGAAAGTTTCCGGGAACAGCGACTCGAGGCGTATGGACTTGATCCAGCTCACTGCTACACGAATCCTGGCTTCATATGGGACGCCATGCTTAAATATACAAATTTTAGGTTGAAACTCCTCACTGATATTGATATGTTGTTGACGATGGAGCAATGTAAACGTGGTGGGGCAGGTCAATGCCCTAACCGATATGCCGTTGCCAACAACAAATATATGACAGTTTTTAATGGAAGTGGGGAGATGATCTATATTGTATACTTTGATGCAAATAACCTGTACGGTTGGGCGATGGGACAACCTCTTCCATATGGTGGTTTCGAGTGGGTCACAGATTAGATAAATTTTGATTTTATTGTACCCGATAATTCACCCGTTGGTTATATACTAGAAGTGGATTGGTACTATCTACCCGAGCTTCATGATCAGCATAATGATTTGCCATTCTGTCCAGAACACTTGAAACCACCGGGTTCTAGCCAAGAGAAGATTCTATGTACTCTCCTACTGAAAAAAGTACGTTTTCCATTATCGGGCTCTGAAGCATGCTCTAGCAAATGGTCTTGTTTTGATCAGAATTCATAGACTACTTAAATCTAACCAATCGACATGGCTCAAAATTTATATAGATTTTAATACTCAAATAAGAGCAAAGGCTACAAATGAATTTCAAAAGAACTTATACAAACTGATGAATAATGCAGTTTACGGTAAGTCAATGGAGAACGTACGTAAAAATGTCAATGTAAAACTGGTGACAAAGTCGGAGGGTAGATATGGAGCAGAAGCTCTCATAGCTAAACCTAACTTTCATAGTCGGGCCATTTTCAGCGAAAATCTCGTGGCTATAGAGTTAAGAAGGACGAAAGTCTTATTTAATAAGCCAATCTATGTAGGGCTTACATTCAACATTGCACAAAAGTTGATTCAACATTGCAGAGAGTTGATTCAACATTGATTACATGTCTGATTTATCAACCCAACTGTTGTGTGAGCTATCAAAACCTAACCACTTTACAAATATTTTGCTGCCACGCTTCTTCATTACTTTTTCTACAAGGTATACGTCTGGATGCTTAACTCTGAGAAGTTCTTGTTCAATGAATCCGCCAGCGATAGGTTGTTCTTGATAGTCTTTGATCCTGTACGTCACTGGATTCGTCGACATAATCCGATCCACAGTGAATATCTCTGTTGTCCAGTTGGGAGTGTATCCTTTCTCAAAGACATGCTTGTGCTTCCTGACTCGAACTCTGGCACCAACTTTGAACTTTGGCCTTCTTCTGACTATATTTCGTAGTTTTTTTAAGCGTTGCAGCAGCTCTTCTTCATCCTCGGCAGTGACATTTTTTGGTTTCATACCGATTGAGCGATGATTGGTATTGTTGTACTTGGAGATGAGAAAAGGTAAAATGTTTATACACGACCCTCCACAGGGATAGATTGCATTGCTGAAATGACATCTGGTCCACTCTTGCTTTTAACAGGAACCGCCCAGGCGTACTTGGAGAAAATATCTATGATGTTAAGGAAATACTTGTAGCCACTATTTCCGTGGGCATAGGGTAGCATTTCAACCAAATCTGCCTGCCACGTCTCGTCTATACCACGCATTTGCACGCGACGACGTGGATAATTCTTTCTAGCAGGTTTATGCAGTTCTGTGACTACTGTCAATTTCTCCTTGTCCATTCTCGAGTGCGTTTAATCTAGCATCCAACTGAGCAACGAGTTCAATGTTACGGACTGACAAATTTTGTTGGGTGTCAATCTGCACGTTTTTAAGTTTCTCGTTGATTGATTGTTCGAGTAAACGTAACATTAAATTATTATTGTCAATCTCTGTTCGCATAGATGATGTGACTTGATACACTGTACGCATCTTATTTTGTACAATACGCTGCACAAGTCCCAATTTGACTGCGTCGTATTGTTCTTTGGCCTCACTAACGTTACAAAGTCTTTTGCCGTCTACGTTGTAATGGCCGTCGGAGGTAATCTTGAAACCAATACCAGGCGGCCCACGGCTTGCTGAAGCGGTTCGATCCAGGTGACTTCCAAACACGCCGATACTCATCGTGATACTAACGATAACGTTATGAGTACACTCCTAATATATGATATCATCTTCCCGCAGTTCCTCAATTATTGATATAATTTCATTGTTGTGACTTGGATTGCCTGCTGCCTGAGACGCTAGGAGTAGACGAAGACGATCAACTAGTTCGTTAGGGTCGTCCCAGTAGATGTAATCAGTCTTTACATTTTTTGTTGCTACCATATACTGTGGTAGGGAACCTCCACTAGTTGAGGATCGTCTGTATGATACGCTGAACATTTTTGCAATAAAGTTATTGTACTTGATATCTCGGCCGGTACGAATGGGTTCAGTTGAGCTGTACCGCTTCTTTTGTGCATTTGTAGCAATCAATATTTCCTTATAATTGTTTAGATCATCATTGCTTATAGATGACTCTTCGGGAGTTTTTCTTAACAGCAGTTCAAGCAGACCAACGGTTTTCAGATACTGCTTACCATCGACGTGAATATATTGTCCCTCAAAACTAATAGGTTTATCACCAATCATGAGGCTCTCATCACTGAGCCTACGCACACCGTAAACCATATCCAAATACTGCTCATAACAATTAGCAGGCTCCATTGTAGCATCTTCTTCGAGCATAGTTGCATCTCGCTCTCCTTCACCATCAGCTGTTATGCAGGAAGCGTTATCATCCTCCTCTTCATATTTCTTCGCTACAGGCTCATTTTTTCAACTTCTTTCTTTATTGAAGGATTATATATATCAACCAGTTTCTGCAGTGACATGAGGATTGGCTTAAACGTTTCACTCATTATTTTTTAAGTGGCTTCTTTACCCATTTTCAGCATTCGATGTTTATGTCGAATCGCCTCACTAGCTTTTGTAATTTGACGGAAAACCTCCTTCTCTTTGTGAAACTTTGACATGTTGACGTGTGAATGTCTCAATGCATAATGATATGATTTTCACCACATAACTTGTATTTATAGAGAGATAAAACAGTCAAATCCTTTTTTGTATCTACCCTTATTGAGATCACTGTCCTTGTCAATGACAACAAATCCATACTTGTCAGTATTCCAACATGCTGAACCTAAGTCTCAAAATTGAGAATAACTCATGTCAGTGTTCACATGATCGTCATATACATGTCTCAAATTTCTTTCATCCTGCTTGAAAAGTATCAACAGATTTACATTATCTCGACCTAGATGTTTAGGAATTCGAGTGTAGGTTTGACATAAGTAAAAACTGTCAACATGAGCATGTCTACCCATCTCATTTATAGAATTTGTTTGAGCTTCACTTGGTTGTATTACTTCTTCATGCTCATCGAAAGGAAAATATTCAACGCCATCTACATTATTTAACACCCGTTCCAAGACTTTATACTTTGTTGTTTGAGGGATTTCGAGTAGATGTAGACATTATCAAATTTCAATCCGTTTGAGTGTAGGATTAGGGCAAGTAATTTATTTGTCTTGCCACGATTTGAAGGTCTACAAAACACTGCGCGAATACTGTCTGGTAGTAGACTGCCATGGCGTTTCACCCTCTTCTTTTCTGATTGAACGAGGGTGTCAAAGTTAACTACCGTAAAGGATTTGTCAACAAAGTCATCAACAAATTGCCGTTTGAGTTGCACTTACCTGGCTACCAATTCTGTGGTCCAGGTACTAAGCTAGAGAAACGACTTGCTAGAGGTGATCCTGGTATCAATCCTGTAGACGCAGCGTATAGAGAACGCGACATGGCATACTCCCAAAATCGTGAAAACGTTGAAACGAGAAAGGCTGCAGGTCGTGTGCTAGCCAGTAAAGCTTGGCAGCGTGTTTTTGCTAAAGACTCTAGAATTGATGAGAAAGCGGCAGCACTGGCAATAACTAACTAACAGCGACCTCGTCTAAGACCGGTTTCAAAAAACTTGTAGTGAAGCTACCTCACCATGCACTTACTGATACTGATCTTTCCAAGTATGCTAAAGCTTTGAAGATCACACATTTTCGTGGAGTATTTATGCGTAATCGACTACCAGTGAAGGGACCTAATAAAATTGAATCAGCTATTGTCAATCTTGATGATAGTGATGGCCCTGGTACCCTCTGGGTAATCTATAGAACGATCGGTGATAATGTCCTATACTTTGATAGTTTCGGTAATCTTTGTCCGCCATCGGATCTTGTAGATTACCTCGGAGTTGGTAGCGTAATAAAGTACAATCATGACAGATATCAGGACTATGACAGTGCTGAATGTGGACACTTGTGCTTAAAATTTCTATGTGGCCAGCTACATATAAAAGATAAATACAGTCTATATAATAGTGTGTGATGAATTGAATAGAGTCAGTACAGAGAAGAACATCATCATGGATGAATCATTTACTCTCACGATAACAGGAAATTCTTCTGTGCTTGACGCAGAGTATTTTTCACGAAAACCATTCTCTTCTCATAAGAACTATGCACTTGGACTCGTAGAACTGCTCACATTCAATGCGATTCCTAACGTTGATACTAGAAAGAATAAAATCTATGTCGATGAAACATTAAGCCAAATAATAACACATTACGCAGCGAGATGAAGCGTGGTTGTGAAGTAAAATTTCAGCCAGTTTTCTGTTGGACGCTTGTTGGGAATCACACCACGCGTTCTCGAAGCCAATAAGACTCATACTTCCGATCTACCTGTGACTATTCTTAAAGTCAACGCTCTACGAGTTGAATGCAATATCACTACGGGAGCTTACATCAACAATTGCAAAGTGCACACGATTCATGAATTTTTTCCTATTGTACGACCAGGATATAAGATCGTTGAAGTACGATCACACGTCATTTACCTTCCAATCTCCTTGAAGATAATACGTTAAATTCAGCTCCGCATAATTGATCAGGACGGAGACTTGGTAAATTTTCGAGGAGAGGTTATAACAATACGACTAAACATCAAATCATTATAATGGGTATCATGTACAATCGCAAAGGAGTTTATATAAGAGCATTAACATGTCAAATGCAAGACAGTTAACAAGCTGCACGCAAGACGCTAACACCTCAGAACGTGCTCTTTTTGAAACAGCTTGGTCTGAAGACCAAACCTCGTGGAAAAAGAAACTGAAGCGCCCATTCAAGATATTTATCGACATCCCGGAAGGAACAAAACGTCTTATCAATGATGAGGGGTACTTTGGTATCACTATCCCACTCAGTTTGATCCTGGGATTTGCTGAAGACTATCGAAAGATCGTGTTAAACGCAAAGCATGCCATTTTTCAGGCACGACAACCGCCAGGAAGCGAAGAGCAATTTAAGATCACAGTTCATAAAGTGGATTGGATGGTACCATATGTAATGGCTTCAGATTATCAAAAGATAAAGTTGCTGAACTTTATTGTAAAAGATTTTCTCACAACTATGAGTTTTCGCTCATGGGAATTGTATGAATGCCCCCTGCTTCCCACCACCTCAAGACATATATGGACTGTGAAAACATCAACTCAGTTGAAAAAACCACAGTACATTATACTGGGTTTTCAGACAGGTAGAAAGGATAGGCTATCCAGATATGCTAATCGCTTCGATCATTGTAATATAACCAATGTCAAGGTATTCCTCAATTCACAGTACTATCCGTATGGTAATTTGAATCTGGACTTTGGCCATAATCAATTTGCGCTACTGTATGAGATGTATGAAAACTTTCAGGCAGCCTACTGCGGTAAAGAGCCTGAACCAATAATGAATAAAAGTGATTTCATAAAATACGCTCCCCTCAGTGTCATGTATTGCTCAAAACAAAATAAGTTTCTCAAACAGGCCTCCGTGGAAGTTCGCTTGGAATTTGAATCTGCACATAATTTCACTGCTGAAAGTGCAGCCTACTGTCTAATTATACATGACAGTTTTATTCAGTGCCAACCCATTAGTGGTAGCATGGATCCGTGTCAGTGCTCTACCTTACCGACCGAGTTACCGACTGTCGGTAACTTGCCGATAACTGTTTTACCACGTGATTATCGCCAGAACCCGCCTTGCTATACTACTCCTGCAAGCAATAAAACCAATATAATATGTAGGTAGCAAAGCGAATGTGAGGGTAAATGGGCAACTGAGTAACTGGTTCGATATTATGCAAGGTGTTAGGAAAGGATGCATTATGTCCTCCTGGCTATTTATTATATTTGTGGACAAGTGTCTGGGAATGGCTCTCTTAGACGAAGAAGGTGTAGACCTCAGGACAGTGAAGGTACGCGGGTTAGCGTTTGCAGGTGATAAGGTTGTTATGGCAGAGTCAACCGAAGGCTTGCGGAGAATGTTGAGCAGACTGAATACTAGCATAAAGAACGTGGGTCTTAAAATTAACGTAAATAAAACAAAAATTATGGTGTTTGAAGGAAATTGTAAAAAAACATTGTGCAACATTGTCTTAGACGATGAGTAGAATAGAACAAGTTGATAAGTACGTGTATCCTAATAGTTTTTTTTTACTACTGACGGAAAGATCGATGGAGAGATAGACAGGCGCATAAGCGAGGATTTGGAAGGTTATCGGAAGTACAGAAGCCATCACCAGAAGAGTAAAATAAGATAAGGTAAGAGAAAGTAACGCGATTGGCATCAAATTCGTGCGTAGAATGTGCGGTGAAACGCTAATGGACAAAGTCAGTAACATAAGAATCCTCAAAAAATGTGGTATAGAAGAGACACTATTTGAAAAGAGTGAAGTAAATTTTTTGAGATGATTTGGGCATGTTGAAAGAATGAAAGATGAACGACTGGCGAAATAAGAGTATCAAGGTAAAGTAAATGGCAGTGTGCCCAGAGGCAGACCGCGAAAGGAATGATTAGAGTATTTGAATTACACTCTAATTCTAAGAGACATAAGAAGGCTTGCATAACAAAATGCATGGACGTGAAGGAAGCTTAAACAGGTATGCAAGGACAGAAAAGTGTGGCGACAAAGTGTGGGTAAAAGTGTGCATTATTTTTAAATTATATAAATCATATAATAAAAATTTTATGCTATCCTTATCTTTCATTTTTTGAGTATCTACATAGAAAAATATTATACCCTGCTCATTAAACTAATTAAAAATATAATAGTAATAATAGAAAATGTCTTTTATCTATATTCTATTTTTGCATCATTTTATTATACTATTTTTCTATAATTGAATACTAATTTTATTCTTATAATACTTTTTTTCATATATTTTATTTATATCTCACACGAAATAATAACAACCGAGATACTAATGTTAAATTGAATGAAGAAAAATGAGATTTTTCTATAAAACAAACTTTTGTTGGAGTAAAAGTATTTTTTTGTTAACTCACGTGCTTTACATGAACCGAAATGGAGGAGGAGAGTCTTACAACTCTCGGTTAGATCAGAGGATATCGCTCCGCATTTGTAACCATACAGTCTGGGTTCGATTACTACTGCCTGCATTTTTTTTATTTTTTTTATTCCTTTTTTTTAAATAGTAATTGACTATTACATTTGTTTAAAGCAAGCCCAAAAGATTAATTTTTAACCATTTTTTCTTAGACCCATTTTACGCTAGGATGCGTATTTTCGGTTCAAACCGCAATAAAATGTTGAATAACAAAATCGTTTTTTTTTTTTCATAGGATGCGCACTTATTTTAGTTATAAAAACAAGACAATGAAAATACGTTTGTTTCAATACCAAGGCATATTATGAATTTTAATAATAAAAATTTATTTAAATGATACATTTTTCAGGGTATTTGAGGCTAAAAGTTAAAGCACAATAAGAAACAAATATTAAAGTCATCATGATAAATAAAATTTGTACTTTATTTTGCAATATCTGAATAAACAGTACCAGACCGAGGCATAGAAATAAATATAATATACATTTGATATAATAGTGTTGAACCTAATGTAGAAAAGTTCGCATTTTGAACAAAATCGAGTGCGAAGCACGAGACACGTGATGAGAATGTGTTCGTTAATGCCGAAGGAACTTTAACCAAAGAGAATTCACAATCACCAAATAACAATTTTAGATGCTTTAACTTTAAAAAGTCTGTGCACAAACATGGGGGCTCAATCTTGCGAGCCGCGCTCCATAATGGCAGATTTTTTCTTTTCGTTTTATTTCATATAAAAAAATGGGGTTTTTCAACCTTTAACACTTATGAAGCGAATATTTCAAGGATAAGTCAGGTCCTTTACTTATATTCTATTTTTATATTTTTATCTCATATGAAAATAATAATAACCAAAATAAAAATGTTCAATTGAATTAAGAAAAATGAGAATTTTCTACAGAAAAACTTTTCTTATAGTAAAAATGGTAAAGTTTGAAAAGAAAACAATTTTTTACTATGAAAGGAACGGTTCAAAATTAAAATGTTGTCTTGATTTAAATTAATTTAATAGTCAATTGTAATAAAAAATTGAATGATAACAAAATGGAAAAAATGCAGGCAGCAGGAATTGAGTTCAGACTTTCCAGTTACAAACTCGAAGCGATAGTGCCTGAATCTTGCATCGCGGTCCATGCAACCTGCGTGGATTTTTTCAAAGACGTCTTTCTCCAGAATGGTTGAGAAACACATCTTATTACAAATTCAAAAATTCAACAAAATATCGAAGTAAGAAAAATTGTGATGTTGAAAATTGGCACTGACTAGTAGTACGGAACGTTCCGTAAAACTAACATTCTTTCGAAATTAATTTTAGTTAGAATTATTCTTCATTCCTCAGTAGTATGAAGACGACTCATCCATTCCACTGATGAAATATTCGAAATTTTGTATATATTGTCCAGTGGGGTCGTACTTTTCCACAAACAAGTCCCAAATTTCTGGCCTGTGTTGTTGGATGTATTGTAGAACTTTCCTTGCATTACTTTTCTGGATTCTGGTGCATTTTTCACATAGGGTAGCGATCGCCTCGGGCAACAGTCCTGCAATAATGAGAAATTTTTAATTGATAAATTAATTGAATTTATTAATTAATTTAATTAAATAATAATAAATAATAATTTAAATAAATGAATAATCGAAATAATAAATAAATAATATTAGGTAAATATGATTTTTAGTCTTTTAAATACTTTAAAATTTATTTTAGAAAAATATATGAATTTCGAACCCAAGAAGACGAATTTTCAGCAACAAAATAGTATATTGTGTATCTAGGGCGTAAAAAAGGCTATTTTGACGAGTGTGAATTTGCTGCCCGAGCGAAGCGAGGGCGGCAGTCACACGAGGCAAAATAGCTTTACGCTCTTGATACACACCATACTTTTTGTCCCCCTCCTTGAAAAAAGCATGTGAAGCAGATAGAGAATATTTGGTGTACTTGACAATTTTAGATTATAGGTGGAAGGAAGAAATAGCGTACTTTGCAGAAGGGAAACTGTTGGGTCTAACAATACAATTTTTTCAAAGATAAAGATCGATTCCTCCATGTTCTTACTTGCGGCGTGCAGTGTATGTGTAGCTGGCGTAAAGTTTAATGTAGCGGGCGTAAAGTTTCGTATAGCGGACGTAAAGTTTCATGTTAGCCCGGCGGCGGAGTGCGCATGTGCGAACGTCACTGGGATGGAAGCGGCCACATTACGCCTGCTTCACGTGCATGCAATGGCGCGTTTTCAAGGAGATTCGGACACAAATAAATGTTTAATCTTGATCCTATTTTCCCCCTTTTTCGTGAAAAAATTTCCCTATTACCAGAGTTAGATTTATATTATTTATTCATTATTATATTATATGTTATAATATAATATATGTTATTTTTCTCGGCTCAAAGTAAGTTTTATCCAGGGAAGTTTTGTAGAAGAATTTTCTTCTTCTGTTTACTTTTTGTAAGTCAAAAAGGAGATTCATGTCAGTCATATGCTTTTTAAGACAGTTAAAATTAATGAAATTTGGGGAATTAAGTTCTCAGTTCCATTTGTCGTAAATGAACCCTTTTTTTAATAATGAAATTTACCTTATTCAGAGTTTGCTTCATAATTTTTTTCATCAAGACGTCGCATATTGACAGTTGCAAAGTGTGAGCGCCGCATCGCACACAGGTTAAAATGCAACCTTTGCCATTAACAATTTCCTCAAGATTTATATATTCATGCTGGCATCCTTCAGGATGCTCTCCGCTGTTTTCTGCTACCAAATAAGCTTCTTCATCCGACTCTTCAACAACTTCTTCAGCATTTTACTCTTCTTCCATATCGCTGATGTCGATATCTTCCTCGGCGAAGATGTTCTCTTGATCTTCTTGCAATAAGTTGGTCATCTTAATCATATTCGCTCCGTTGTCAGTTGTACACGTATATATGTCATTTACAAGTATGTTGTATTTTTGTAAAACATCTCGGATAAGGTTTCGCAGATAATAGGAAGTATGTCGTTCCTCAAGAACTTAACGGCTAACGTTCTAAGCCGCCTAATTTTAATAATATTCTTCTCATTCAAGGAACAAAAAATGTATCTCAAATGACATCAAAACAACGTATAAGAAGTTCTATTACTCCATTCTGTTAATTTATCAATAAAACTACTTACTTCTTTCCGTTCCTCTTTAATTTCTCGTCTAATGTTTGCAGCCTCAAGCCTTGTTTCATTTTCAAATTATTCGGGCGACACAACGAATTTTTCTTTGCCAAGAGATTCTAGGAGAGGATCTAAAAAATCACGCAATCCTTCGCCTTGCATCAGTGAAAAGGGTCGGCCATTTATAGTGACCAATTTAATAAGGCCTTTTCTAATTTTTTCGGCATTACAAAAAACTTTCAGAAATGGTCGCTTTGAACTTCTTGGTTCGGAGTTTTTGTTTTCCTTTTCTTTTTTCTTCTCTAGATACTTGACATATTCCTTGTGATGTGAACTTCGTAAATGTTTAGCTAAGTTACCAGCACGATTGCCTTAAGAGGTTTCATTTAAAAGTAAATTAAAATATTTTCGGATATTCTATTATCCACATTTAAATTTACACGTATGTAAGTTTCTCATATTTTTACATTAAATGAGAAAGTAAGTCTGGAAAATAATCCTTCTCTCAAAAATAGGTGTGTCACGAAAATCTCGAAAGCATTGTTCTCACTGTTCCTCAATGCCGATTGGGTAATTTAAAAAACTCGAAGAAACGAATGTTGCCAAATTCACACACACAATTAAGAATTGAGTTTCACTTGAAAGGCAGTGACAAAGAATGTCACATTTGCGTTCATAATGAAACTGACAAAAATTTAAGATTTACTAATGTAAAATTTAATTATTCAGCCAAAGCCAGACATATTTCGCAGAATTAACATTTGTGTTTGACATGAGAAAAAGTAACTTTATCGTCAAATATCAATCAAAAGATTTATGTTTGCAGCAGGTAAAAAATTACCATTTTTCAACATTTTCATTGAATTATGTAAATTAAAATGATAATTTTTGAAAGCTAAAACTTACTCAAAAATATCAAGTTCGAACAAAAAATAATAGAACATGCAAAACATGCATTTTGTACCAAAATTATTGAATTTTTAACCCGAAAAAGACGAGAAGTGAATTCTCAACTAAAAGCGGTCAATTTTCTAATAAAAATCAAATAGCTATATTTTCAATTGAAAAAATTAATTTTCAAGACCACAACAAAAAATGCATTTTCAACCAAATAGCTGAATTTTAAACTGAAGAAGATAAATATTAACCCAAAGATAGAGTAATTAAATTTTCATTAAAAAAAAAAAAATAATAATAAATAATAATTTTCAACAAATTAGTTAATTTGTTGAGCAAAGATATTTATTTTAAACTAAAATAATGAATCTTCAACAACAAAAAATCATTTTTAACACAATAGTTGAATTTTCAACCCAAAAGATGAATTTTTTACCATAAGCAGGCTAATTTTTAACCAAATATGTGAATTCTCAACAAAAGAGTTAAATTTTTAACCCAGCACATGAATTTTCAACCAAGAAGATTAAATGTCTATCAAAAAAGATATATAATAAACCAAAGATAGAATAGTTAAATTGGAATTCCGTTTCCGGAATGAAAGTGTTAGATATCGGTAATTGAGTGGTGCTAATTGTAGTGAATTTGCAGTGGAATTTGAGGTGATTTGGTGATAGGAGTGTGTTAGAAGGATTTATGAGTGAGAGTCTGTGTGTTAAAAAGAATTGAAGTGAAGATATGTGTGATGTTTTGAGAGTTTGGGACTATCTGGGGTAGACTGAGAGGTTAGGTTGCTTAGCGTGAGGAGCAGGGTAGGAAGACAGGTGTAGCCGAGTAGCGGCGATAGGGAGGAATAGAGAGAGAGAAGCACGGAAGAGGTACGATTTGCAGGGTAAGGTAGCGCCGTGGAGACAGAAGCTACGCAAGTTACGTAAGACGATTCGGACAGAGGTTGCTTCGAATCGTCTTGATGGATTCAGACGAGGAAGTATGCTACACGCCAAAAAGTGAGATAAAAAAGAGGGGTCCATATAGGAAAACGATAGAGAGAGAGAGATTGAGGGCAGATAGTTTTGGCTCAGTCGAAACATTCATAAATAGAAAGAGGGATAGGACGGAAAGAGGAAGTAGTGAAGACAAGATAGAAGTAGGATCCACGTTAAAAAACCCCGAAAATGATCAGAACACCACCGGGAAAAGATCAAAATAGAAAGGGGGAGGAAGACAAGGAGGAGGACAAAGACAAAGTTGAACATAGAGGGCCAATAGAAGTTGAAAAGTTAAAGCTAGAAGAATTGCGGGAAATGATGATAGAGCTAATTGGCTAAAATAATGTTTCTTGTGAATTAATAAAGTAGTTGAACTTTCAACCAAGTAGTTGAATTTTCAAACAAGATTCTTATTTTAAATAAAAAACAGTTAGTTGAACCAAAAATAATGAATTTCCAAAAAAATAGTTGAATCCTCAACCAAAATAAATTAATTTTCAACCAAACAGTTGCATTTTTAACAAAAGACGAAGTTTCTACCAAAAAGATGAATTTTCAAATAGAAAATACAAATTTTCAACCCAGAAAGATTTTTTTATTGATCTATCTTCTTTGTTGAAAAATTATCTTTTTGGTTTAAAATTCACATATTTTATCGAAAATTTGTCTTTTTTAAAAGAAAATTAATCTTCTTGGTTGATAATTCATCTTTGTAGGTTGAAAATTCAGCTGATTTGTTAAAAATTCAAATATATTGTTAAAAATTTAATAATTTTGTTGAAAATTCACTTATTTTGTGAAAATCATCTTTGTGGTCGATAATTCAACTGTCTTATTGAGCATTCGTCTTTTTGGATAAAAATTTCATATTTTTTGGTAGAAATGTCATCTTCATTTTTTTTTTAATTCTATTTTTAAAAATTTGAACTTTTGGTTGAAAATTCACCATTTCAGCTTTAAAATTCAAATATTTGGTTAAAAATTACACTTTTGTGTTACAAATGGAATTATTTTGTTGAAAAATCCACTATTTTCTTAAAGTCGGCTTTCATGGTCGAAAATGAACTTTTTGGTTGAAAAGTGAACTATATTCTAAAAAGTTCGTCTTTTTGACTAAAAAGTTGATCTATTTGGTTGAAAATTCACCATTTCAGCTTTCAAATTCAAATATTTGGTTGAAACTTAAATTAAAGTGTTAAAAATGGAATTATTTTGTTGAAAAATCAATTATTTTGTTGAAAAATCAATTATTTGGTTGAAAAATCCACTATTTTGTTAAAGTCGGTTTTCATGGTCGAAAATTAACTTTTTTGTTGAAAATTGAACTATATTCTAAAAAGTTCGTCTTTTTGACTAAAAGGTTGATCTATTTGGTTGAAAATTCAACACTTTTTGATTGAAAATTCGACCATTTGGATGAAAATTCTTGTTTGCAAGTTAAAAATTAAACTATTTTGTTTGGTTATGAATACAACTGTTTGGTTATAAATTAATTTTTTGTTGTCGTTGAAAATTTATCTTTCATAAACGAAAATTAATTTTTTTATTGAAAACTATTCATTTTTTCGGGTTTAAAAGTCACCTTTTTTCTAAAAAATTAGACTTTGTAGCTTGAAAACTTTATTTCGTTCGAAATTCATCTCTTTTGGTTGAAAATTAATATTTTTTGGTTGAAAATTCAACCTATTTTCGTGAGAAAAAAAAACGTATTTCCCTTTTTTTAAGATCATTTTCGGCTGTGATGTCTAAAAATGTTGCAAAATTAGGATTCTGACCTTTACGTACTAATCGTAAGGTAAAATAAAAAATTGGTCAGGGAAAAATCAGGGAATTATGAAGATAATTAAAATGTTCAAACTGATTTCTTCTATCACCGAGAAATAAATTAAATCATGTAAGAAACTTGACAAGTGTCCTATTTTATTTTTCCCCTTATTTCTCATACATTAATAAAGATTGTTTAGAAAAGGAGTTATAAATCATGCTATAAAATAGAACAGGAAATTTATTGTGAAATAATGCAATAACAAAATAATAAATAAGTTTCATTTCCATAATATATTATACAAAAGGCAAAACTAATTTCACAAGGTTTCTTTTATATTCCATTTGAAAAAAAAAACAGTACAAAGGAAAAAGATAATTTTTGTGAATCAGATAACGACCCAAGATTTGCGTAACCAACGTACCGAAAAGATCCAAAAGTTGTATTTCCGTGAAAATTTTATGGTGGACAATTAGAGAGGTGTCGGGGCATGTACTATATTTTGCATCCCAAATTAGGCATTATTCGTTGATTGCGACGCTAATTAGCTGCTAACAGCACCGTACATGGGCAATCATAATGATTCATAAAAAAAAAACATAATTTATAATGATTCATATTTTTATAATATATGTGACCCATTGCACTAAATAAAATAGTGGTTATTAACTTCAGAGCCGGTTTATCGAGTTTTACAGTAAATCAGATATTATAAAAAACCAATAGGATGGAACTTTTATTCATAATTGATATCAAATTTAAATTTATAGCTGAACTTATATTTAAATTAATTTTCTTATTAAAATATATTTTATTACTTCATTTTCTTGTTGCTAATCAGTTATGAGAAGTATCTTTTATGTTTAATGAATCCATTCTTTTCAACATTCTTTCCTAAACATAAAGGAGGAAATTTTTTATTTAAATATGCAATTGCGATTTTTAACCTTGTATCTTTATAACAGAAAATCTCGCATTTTGACACTTTTGAAAATGACAATTTTATCTTGGAAACGAGATGTTAAAAGCTGAATATGTACCTGTTTAGATTATGCTTAAGCGTTTCGAATAGTATATTTAATTCTTTATGTGACAAGTTGTCCATGAGTTGTAGTTATTTATTATTTAAACATTCATTCTGGTGTCAAAAGAGCCTTGGAATTTTTTATAAATTTCTTAACTAGCCTTGAAAATCAACGAAACTCTCCTAGAATTCATTTTTATAAACTTTCATCAATTACTTACAAACTTGGATCGAGTACATCCTCATTAAAATTAATATACGATGTTTAGTGAATCTTTTAATAATTGGATGCATCCAATTTTAAGTAGATTTAGGAGAATAAATAAATTATTATTTCATTAAAATTTCAATGAAAACCCACGGAAAATAGGAAAATCATTGTTTGGATATACGGGCAAGAGATTAATTTTCAAAGAAAAAGTTCATTTTCAATCAGGAAAGATAATTTTCAATCAGGAAAGTTGAATTTTCAACAAACAAATTAATTGTATACCAAACATTTGCATTTAAATCAAATAGTTGCATTTTCAAGCAAGAGATGAATTTTCTAGAAGACAGTTGCATTTTCAATCCAAAAGGACGAATTTTCCATGACAAAAAAATTACGAATGTTTAACAAAATAAAAAAATTTTCAATCAGAAAAGATGAATTTTTAACCAACATAATAGAATTTTCCGGAATTTTAAAACCAAAAAGACAAATTTTTCACAATACAGTTGAATTTTTATGCTAAAAAGATGTATTTTCAATCAAATAGTAGATTTTTTAATCCAAAAGTATGAATTTTCAACTAAAGAGTTAATTTTCAACCAAATATTAACATTTTCAACTAAATCGATCAATTGTCAACCAAAAATGGAATAGTTGAATTCGAAATTCAAAAAATGTGATTTTACCAACAATAAAAAATGTCAACAGAAGTGTCGAATTTTAACCAAATAACTTTTAACAAAATAGTTCGACTTTCAATCAAAAAAATTTGTATTTTCAATAAAATATATAAATTTTCAAGCAAAAATTTAATATTCAAATTTTCAGTTACAAAATTAATTTACAACCCATAAAGACGAATTTTTAACAGTATGTTGAATTTTTAATCCGAAAAGATGAATGTTTTACAAAACAGTGGAATTTTCAATCCGAAAGTATAGATTTTCAACAAACAAGTTAATTTTCAACTAAATACTTAAATTTTCAACTAAACCGATAAATTTCCACCTAAAAATGGAATAGTTAAATTTGCAGATCAAAAAATTTTTTTCTTATAAAAATATATCAACAAAATAGTACAATTTTCAACTAAAGAATTCTTAACAAAGTAGTTCGGCTTTCAACCAAATATTTAAAATTTCAACAAAGTACACGAATTTTCAACCAAAAATGGAATACTTAAATTTTCAGTGAAAAAATTAATTTTCACCCAAAATAGTTGAATTTTCAATTTAAAAAAATGAATTCTTAACGAAAAATATAATAATTGATATTTCTACCAAATAATATTTTTATTTTAAAACTAAAACAATTGAATTTAACCAATAAAAATTAATTCTTAATGCAAGATGTAATAGTTGATATTTCGACAAAAAAGATTTTAATCGTAAATCAAAAACAGTTGAATGCAACTAAAAAATAATAATTTTCAATAATTAGATTTCTACCAAAAACGAGCAATTTTCAACCAAAAACGGAATAATTAAGTTTTAAGTTAAAGACATTAATTTCCAACAAGAAGAAAACGAATTTTCAAAAAATGAATAAATCTGTAGCCAATATAATTAACTTTTAACCAAGTAACTGAATGTCTCAATGAAAAATTTAATAGTGGAATTTTCATCTAAAAACGATCAATTTTCAACAACAAAAAAACTATATTCAATAAAATAATAAAATCTCCAACCAATAAAATAAGTTTTTTAGAAAGTAGTTCAGCTTTCAACCAATTAACTGAATTTTCGACCAAAAGAGATTTCTTTTTTAACAAAATAGTTGAATTTTTAACAAAATAATTCAGTTTCAACCAAATAGTAGAATTTTCCACCAAACGAGATGAATTCTGAACCAAAAATATATCGCAGACTTTTCGATTAAAAAGAACAAAAATTAAAACAAATTGTTGAATTAACAAGCCAAAAAGACGAAGATTTTATAAAAAAGTTTAATTTTCAACCCAAAAATATCACTGTTGAACAACAATTTCATTTTTAGCTAAACAGTTGAATTTTCAACAAAATGTTTTCAATCCAAGAATATAAATTTTTATCAAGAAATTTAATTTTCAACAAAATAGTTGAATTCTCAACGGAAACAGATTATTTATCAACTAGACAGTTGCATTTTCAACCCGAAAATATGAATTTTCAACAAAATAGTTAAATTTTCAACCTACGAGAAAAACATAAATCTTCAACCAAAAAAAAAATTAATTTTGTACAAAGTAATTCAACCTTAAAACGAGTAGTTGAACTTCCATTCAAAAGAGATGAATTCTAAATCAAAAATATAATAGTAGACTTTTCAGCCAAAAAGAATTAACTCTCAACAAAACAAAAAAAAAAAACAAAAAAGGGAAAAGGGGGAAGTTTCTTTAAAACATGGGGAAAAGAGGAATTCTTTTTAAAAAGGGGGGAAATAGGGGAATAGTGAAAAGAGTCTGAAGTCTGCTTATATGATAATTTGTATTCAAATTTGGCGCCACAGGACCATTTGACGCTAAAATCATAAAAATGATAAAAACGGAAATTGTTTCCTCTGATAGAAATTGTACAATGGATATGCAGCCTCCATGGATGAGAAGAATCCGGCTACACTCTTGGGAGGGAGGGGAAATGAAAATGGCGTGGATTAGACACCATAAATCGAGAAAAGTTGGAAGAACAGAACGTCAGGGAATAGAAAGGAGTTATCGTGGCCATTTTTCCTGATCTTCCCTTCTCCGTGCACACTCCCCCGTTCCATTCTCCTATATCTCTTCCTCAGCGCGCAGCAGTGACCCGAGACGACGATCAAGTGGGCCGTGGGTCGTGGCTATGCCGTATCTTTGCTCCCCCATGGCAACTGTCTGCGTTTTTCACCGGCTCGAGATTTTATTCGCTTGCAGAGCCGCGAAATTAAGCCGTTTTGAGATATTTATGAATGGATCGGTGCACGCTAGCATGAACAAAGACGAGCGATATACGCGGTCTTTTTTTCAGGGGAACTTCAATTTACGGATTTTATGTCTTTTGTCTAAGAAAGAAAGGCTCAACATTCAATTGATAACTATGATAATCAGATTAATTATGCCAATTATAAAAATTATAAACTATAGTAATTAATTTTTTTTTTTGGTTGAAGATTTCTCTTTTTCTCGTAGGTTGAAAATTTAACTATTTTGTTGGAAATTCATTATAAATTATAATTAAAATTTAAAATTATATTATTATTATAGTTCTCAGGGGCCGTCCATAAATTACGTTACCAATTTTGGAATATTTTTGACCTCCGTTTTCTTCACGTATTTAGTGAGCTAAAAATTATTAATCCAAAGAGGCGATTTTTTTAATAAAACAGTTGAATTTTAGACCGAAAAAGATGACTTTAATAAAGTAATTAAATTTTCAATAAAGTGATTACATTATTGAACAAAAGGCATGAATTTTAAACAAAGAAGATTCATTTTCTACCAAAAAATACGAATTTTCAACCAGATGAATTCAATCAAAAAACGAATTTTCAACCAGATGAATTCAACCAAAAAACGAATTTTCAAAAAATTAAGGAGATTTTCAAGCAAACAAATGAATTTTTAATTAACATGATTAAATATTTAACTTGTTTAGTCAAATTTTCAGTTTAAAAAATTAATTTTCAACCAGAGATGAATTTTTTACTAAAATGATACATATTCAACTCGATTTGTTAAATTTTCAGTAAAAAAATTAATTTCCAACCAAAGAAGAAAAATTTTACACAAAATAGTTCAATTTTTTAACAAAGGGATACATTTTTAATGAAAACGATGAATCTTTAACCATAAAAAGTGAATTTTTAATTAAAAAGTTGAACTTTAAAACAACTATTTTACTTTTCCACCAAAAAAATAATAATTTGAAACCATAAAGATGAATTTTTAACTAATCAATCTTTAACTGAAATAGTTGTATTTTCAAACTAAAGAATGATTTTCTACGAAAAAAAGCGAATTTAAAAAAAAAACAGGATTATTCAAGTAAAAAAGATAACTTTCCAACCAAACGTTGAATTTCCAAAACAAACATGAATTTTCCGATAAGATTAGTTTTCTACCAAAAAAGTCGAATTTTCAATAAAATACATAAATTTTCAACTAAATATTTGATTTTGCAACTAAAATCACGATTTTTCAACCAAAAAAGGAATTTTTATAAAAGTAGTTTAACTATCCATTAATTGGTTTAATTTTCAACCTGCTATTATGTTTTTGGTTAAAAATTCATCTCGTTTGGTTAAAAATTCTACTATTTGGATAAGAATTTAATTCCTCTGTTGCAAATTTAACCATCTTGTTGAAAAATCATAGTTTTTGTCGAAAATTCAACTGTATCGTTGACAATTCCTCTTTTTAGGCTGAAAATTCAACTATTTTTTTAGTATAGGAATTTCATCTTTTTAGTTTAAATTGCAACTGTTTGGTTGAGAATTAATCTGTTTTGGTTGAGGATTCCACTATTTTGTTGCTGTTGAAGATTCATCATTTTAGTCGAAAATTCTAATCTTTTGTTGAAATCCGACATTTTTCAAAAAACCAGTAAAGATGTCACAGAACGATTCGTTTTTTTTTTTTTGGTTAAAATTAATTTTTTTATCTGAAAATTTAACTATTCCATTTTTGATCAGTAAGTCTTTTTTATAAGTTGAAAATTCAACTATTGGTTGAAAATTCATGTATTCAGGTGACATATTGTACTTTTGTGTAGAAAAATAATCTTTTTGCTTGAAAATTCACCTTTCTAGATTTTCAGTGGAAAAGTGGAAAAGTCATCTTTTTTGGTAAAAAAATTCAACTGTTTTGTTGAACATTCGTCTTTTTGAATAGAAAGCTCATATTTTTTAGTAGAGTACTAATCTTTCTTGTTTATTAATGTATTTTTATTGGTTGGAAATTCATTTTTCTTGGTTTAATATTGACTTTTTTTTTGTACGAAATTCAACAATCTTCTAAAATATTCGTCTTTTTAGGTTGAAAATTCAATCAGTTGTTAAAAAATTTAACTGCTTTTAATTTATGTTTAATCTTTTTTGTTTCAAAAATTAGAAGCTAATAATAATTAATAGTTGAATCCTCAACCAAATAGCTGAATTTTCAGTAAAGATGATTAATTTTCTAACTAAAAAGTCGAATTTTCAACAAAAGAGAATTTTTCAAGCGAAAAAGTCGTATATTTTAGAAAGAAGTGGAATTTTAATGCCGAAAAAGATGAATTGTTAACAAGAACGTTAAATTTCGATCAAGAAAGATGAATTGTATTTCAAAGTAGTTGCATTTTTAATAGAAAAATCAGTGTTCAACAAAAACTGGAATTATTAAATTTCCATTTAAAAAAATTTATTTTCACAAAAAAAAAAGAATTTTCAAGCAGTCGATGTCAATCGAAATAGGCGAATTTTTAATAAAATAGTTGAATCCTCAATCAGAAAGATGCATTTTCAATAAACAGGATTAATTTTCTAGACAAATAGACGAATTCTCAACAAAATACATGAATTTTCTCCCTAATAGTTAAATTTTCAACTTATAAAGGATAAATTTTAAACCAAAAATAAAACAGTTAAATTTTGAGATGAAAAATTCATTTAAAAAAAAAACTAATTTTCAACGAAATAGTTCATTTTCATTCAAAGAGGTGAATCTTGAAAAAATACGAATTTTTAGCAAAATACACTCAACAAAATATTCGATTTCATCTACATTTGTTGATTCAAACAAATAATTTTTTGAATGTTGTTCAATTTTCAAACAAGTAGTTGAATTTTCAACCAAAAATGTGAATTTTCAACAAAAAAATTAATTTTTAACCAAATAGTTAAATTTTCTACAAAATAGTTTAATTTTCCATCCAAAAAGGCGAATGTCAAACGAACTCTTTAACAGAAGAGTTGTATTTTTAAACAAATAATTAAATTTTCAACCAAATAGTAGAATTTTTCACCACACGATATAAATTCCGAACAAAGAATATATAAGTAGACTTTTCAAACAAAAATAATTAACTTTTAACAAAAAATAATTGGATTTTCTCATTGGGGTAATTTTTTTGGTCTAAAATTTAACTGGCTAATTATTATTATAACAATTAATTATTTTGATTAATAATTATTTCGAATATAATAATATTTCAAAATTACTAACTGCAAAATAAAAAAAAAATATGCACCGTATTTTATTCATCATTAGATACAAAGGGCGGCTAGGGTCGGCGGCAGTAATCAGCTGCGTGAGGGACGGCCATAGTTTCAACAAATATCGGCGCCACTGCATCTCACTTATACAGAAATCCAACTCACACATTGAAATCCGACTCACACATACTACTTGGAACTCACGCACTGAAAAAATTCGAGAAGGGGGGTAAAATAGCCGCCATATCCACGTGCTTTCACCGATTTTTTCACAATGTTGGTGCGTGTACATACAGAATACACATGTCCACTGTCCACGACCATTCTTCGCAATAAGCTCTAATCTCTCGCGAAATTGTAGAGTCGAGGTAGAATTTATATCGCGGCGGGACACACACGAGATATCGGTACAACACGAAAGCCATTTTAGTCCCTCCCCTTAAAGTATCGTCTCGGAATAAACAGTAAAAATCATCAGAGGAAAGGTTCGCTATCGTAAATTTCACCTTCTTCGGAAACCACCAAGCCGGATCTTCCCCTTCATTATTCACCCGCCGAGAAACTTGTTTGATTTTCGCTTATCGTATTTCACGTTTCTGTATTACTTTATTTATTCTGTATGTGAAGAAGCACCTACTTACTTTTTACAAATATTTCAAAGAGCGAGAAAGTTGCGAGAAAATCCTTATCAAAATTTATTACTACAGTTATAAAATAGATAAACTAGAAAGTTTGCGAATTTTGCGAAAGATGGCCCCTCTTTTCCCCTTTTTTCAAGAATTTTTATTTTTTTACCTGCTTTCAAGAATTTGTATTTTTTTCCTGTTTTCAAGAAAGTTCCCCTTTTTCTCGTTTTTTTTTTCTCGCTTGAATGCGAAATCAATTAATAGAACCCAATAATAAAACCTCACTATTTTTGGTTAATTTTGTTGAAAATTTAAGTATTTTTTTGAAAATGTAAATATTTTGTTAAAGATTGATCTTTTTCCGTCAAAAATTCAAGTACTTGGTTAGAAATTCATCTCTTTGATAGAAAATTTATCTATTTTGTTGAAAATTAGTTTTTTTCTTCGTTGAGAATTGATTTTCTTGTCAGAAAATGTAAATATTCATTTTCTGGTTGAAAATTGTCGTTTTAAATTCAACATTGATCTTCTCTAGTTAAAAATTCATTTATTTTGTTAAAAACTCGTATTTTTTGTAGAAAATTAATCTTCTTGTTTAAAAAATCATCTTTTTGGTTTAAAATTCAAGCATTTAGATGAAAATTTATCTTTTTGATTGAAAATTTAGCCATTTTGCTGAAAATGAGTTCTTTTTTGCGTTGAGAATTAATTTTCTTGCCTAAAAATGTAAATATTCCATTTCTGGTTAAAAATGCAACTGCTTGGTTGAAAATTAATCTGTTTTGGTTCAGGATTTAAGTATTTTGTTAAAAATCCGTCTTTTTTGGTAGAAAACTAATCTTCTTGGTTAAAAAATCATCTTTTTGGTTTAAAATTCAAGCATTTAGATGAAAATTTATCTTTTTGATTGAAAATTTATCCATTTTGCTGTAAATTAGATCTTTTTTGCGATGAGAATTAATTTTCTTGCCTAAAAATGTAAATATTCCATTTTTGGTTAAAAATTCAACTGTTTGGTTAAAAATTAATCTATTTTGGTTGAGGATTCAAGTATTTGGTTGAAAATCCGTGTTTTTTTCGCTGAATTCAACCGTTTTTAATTACAAATTAAAATCTTGGTTGAAATATTAACTATTATGTTTCGTAGAGAATTAATGTTTTCGCTTGAAAGTTCAAGTTTTTTTTTGTACGAAATTCAATAATCTTCTAAAATATTCGCTTTTTTAGATTGAAAATTAAATTATTTGTTAAAAATTTTAACTGCTTTTAATTAAATTAATAATAATTAATCGTTGAATCCTCAACCAAATAGATGAATTTTCAATAAAGACGATTAAGTTTCTAACCAAAATACCAATTTTCAACGAAAGAGAATTTTTCAAGCGATAAAGTCGAATATTTTAGAAAAAAGTTGAATTGTAATGCCGAAAAAAAACGAATTTTCAACCAGTTGATGTAAATAAAAATAGACGAATTTTTAATAAAATAGTTGAATCCTCATCAGAAAGATGCATTTTCAACAAACAAGATTAATTTTCTAGACAAATAGACGAATTCTCAACAAAATACATGAATTTTCTACCAAATAGTTAAATTTTCAATTTACAGAGGATACATTTTAAACAAAAAATAAAACAGATAAATTTTAAAATAAAAAATTCATTTTTAATTAAAAAAAAAAGAATTTTCAACGAAATAGTTCAATTTTCAAGAAAAGAGGTGAATCTTAAAAAAAGACGAATTTTTAGCAAAGTACACTCAGAAAAAATTTTTTTAATCAAATTATTGAATTTTGAAGCCAAAAGGATGTATTTTCTACTAAAATAGTTGAATTTTCAACCAAAAATGTGCATTTTCAACAACAAAAGTTAATTTTTAACCAAATAGTTAAATTTTCTACCCAAATAGTTGAATTTTCTATCCAAAAAATCGAATGTCAAAACAACTCTTAGAAAAGTTGCATTTCCATTTTTGGTTAAGAATGCAACTGCTTGGTTGGAAATTAATCTGTTTTAGTTGAAATATTAACTATTGTTTCGTTGAGAATTCATTTTTTTGCTTGAAAGTTCAATTGTTTTGAAGAAAAGTCCTATTTTTGGCTTATACATTCAACAATTTGGTCGAAAATTAAACTATTTGATTGAAAATTAACTTTTTTGTTACAAATTAATATTTTTTTATGAAAATCGAACTATTTTGTAAAAAATAAACTATTTGGTTAAAAATTAACTATTTATTTGAAAATTTAACTATTTTGTTGAAAAGTCACGTATTTTGTTAAAAATTTATTTACTTGGTTAGAAATTTAATCTTGTTTGTTGAAAATTCATCATGTTGATTGAGGATTCAACTTTTGTGCTAAAAATTCGTCTTTTTATTTAAATTCAGCTGGTTGAAAATTCGCTTTTTTTAGTTATTTTTTTTAAACTGAAAACTTGATGATTCTATTTGTGGATAAAAATTATCTCTTTTGGTTGAAAATGTATCTTTTATAGTTGAAAATTCAAAAATTTCGTTGAAAAATTAATATTTCTTGATTGAAAATTAACTTTCTCGTTGAAAATTCTTCTTTTCCGGTTTAAAAGTCAACTGTTTTCTAAAAAATTCGCCTTTTAACTGAAAAACTTGAGTATTTTGTTTAAAATTATTTTTTCGTTGAATTCAACTTGTTGATAATTCGTTTTTTTTTTAATTAACTTTTTGAACTGAAAATTCAACTATTCCATTTTTGGTTGAAAATTTATCTTCATAGTTAAAAATTCATCTACTTGGTTGAAAATTCATGTATTTTGTTAAAAATTCGTCTTTTGCTTAAAAAGTAATCTTCTAGGTAGAAAATTCAGCTACTTAAAAAAATCAACTATTTTGTTGAAAGTTTAATTATTTTATTGAAAATTAATCTATTTTGTTAATCATCTTTTTTGGTCGAAATTGCAACTGTGCTGTTGAAAATTCAACTTTTCGGGTTAAAAATTCAATTTTCTTGAAAAAATTAATATTGTTGGCTTCTAGCTTACTAATTACAAAATAAAAAAGGGTTATGTTTCGTATTTTAATTCTCATCAATTACAAAGAGAAGCGCTGGCGGCAGCATCTGGCGATCCCTCAGCTGCGTGAGGGGAAGCTTTTCTCTTGCTGGAAAAAAATGTTTCGAATGTTTGAAAACAGCTGATTTTTTTTAAGTACCTACTAGATTTCTAATAGATTTCATGTTTTTAATTAATTATCGAGCTTTTAAAACTGGATTTTTTTATTATTAACAATATCCAGATTGACGACGAAATTCAATGTTCGATAAACTTGATAGGTAAGTGGCAATAACAGTTACTATACCATGCAATGATTCTACATATGCCCGGTAAAAAAATATGTGTCTTTCTTCCACGGTCTGTTTCCGTTTTATGACCATCTGAATAGTCCCATATAATATACGTATGGCTACTTCCTTTGAATAATATTACCACCGCATTGGTCAATTTATTTCAAACTAAAAGGCGAGATTCAGAAGTTTCAGATTACACTGAATACTAAGATCCTTCCATCCTTTTAATTTATTTATTTTTCTTTTCATTATTTTTCAGACAAAGAGTGAAGTAATCCCAAGTGCAAAAAACCTCTCACAGTTTAATTTTTATACCCTCCTCCTCCTTATCCACTGGTATTAAAAACTAAAGTCACGATAATTTCCGGGAGTTTTCCGGTTCTAAAAAATATAAGAGACGATAGAATGATAAAAAATCGACTTAATTGAAGCTAGAATAAATTTTGTTGTTGAACTAAAAGCACCCTAATTTAATCTCAAGCTCGAAATTACAAGATCGGAAATAAAACCGGCAAGACGCCAGATTCGATATAAAATCAAATCACGCGGAGAAGGTAGTTTCACCGGATTAAATTTTAATTCTAAATTAGGGGATGACATATTGAAACGATGTTGGCAAACATCCCCTGGAATAGGGGGCGTTCGTTCTCTGAACAATGAACCCTCCTCGATCCGGTCTACCACTCCATCGCCCCCAGCTACCACCCCTAAACCCTGTAATTCCACAGAACCCCTAGGCTCTAATTACAATTCTGGGCTACCGTTCGCCATCCCCGGCACCCATATTTCTACTACCCTCAGCATCGTTACATGCAAATGCCACCGTGTCTCTTTTTGCCAATAAAAGTCCTCTCGCGATGCAAAGAAGAATATTCCACGCTCGTGGGATCGTACTTTCGGAAATTTTCCAAGCCATTGCTTTAAAAAGGTGGACTATTCATTGCCGGGCTTCTTTTAGCCAAGAAGGTTTTTTCACATTCTGTTGAGTTCACTAGAAGAATTTTATTTAGAAGTAAAGGACTTTGAAAATGCTTGGATTTGGAACAGAAAATAAATATGTTTTAATTGTAAAAATGTCCTTATAATTGACCAAGTCTATAGATTAATTGAATTAGTAAGTGATCAATAGACACAATTGTAATTTATTTCCGCCCACCAATTGTTTCAAGGACCCATAACTTAAATTGTGGCAGCATTTTTTTCATTAATGAAACAAGCAATTAATATCAATCGAGGAAATATAAGAAGGTATAATCTAAAGTAAAAAAAGTGCAACCTTACTTCCAAGCAATCACGTAATTATCCTTCGGCTTACATTTAGCAAGAATTGCTTGAAAGGTTAATTTATTTAAGAAATAGAGTCAATTAAGTTAATTAAACTTCTGCTCTGAAGCCAACATTTAATTAAACTGATGAAAATTGTTTTTCTGTACACATCACTCGAATGTAATTTTAAAATTTGTAGAACCTAGAATAGAATATTTTTTCTTTTATATAATTTGTTAAATTGAATCAGGGTTGCTCTAGGTCAGGGAATTCCAGAAAGTTAGGGAATTTTTGATAAACTGACTTTTAATTTTAATATTTTGTTGGAAATTCATCAATTTTGTTAAGTCAATATTTTTTTGGGTTGAGAATTAAATTATTTTGTTGAAATTTTTTTTTTTTATACTTCATTTATTATAGTAGAAATTGCATCTTTTTTGTTAAACATCACAACTTTGGTTAAATATTAATTTTTTGGTTAGAAATTAATTTCTTTGGTTGAAAATTTAACTATTTTGTTAAAAACTTGTTTCTTTGTGTTTGAAAAATTTATTTTTCTAAGTGTAAATTTAAATATTCTATTTTTAGTTAAAAATTTATCTTTTTATTTGAAAATTTGTATTTTTTAGTGGAAAATTATTCTTTTGGGTTAGAAATTCAACTATTTGGGTGAAAATACATTTTTTTGGTGGAAGATTCACCATTTTAGTTAGAAATTAATCGCTTTAACTGAAAATTGAACTATTCCATTTTTTGTGAATTTATATTTTTTGATGAAAATTCAATATCGTCGGTTGATAATTCATCTGTTTGATTGAAAATTTATTTTATTTTGTTTACAATTTATTTTATTTTGTTACAAATTTATTTGAAAATTCATCTTTTTGGTTGAAAATTAATTTCTTTGGTTGGAAATTAAACTATTTTTTTGAAACTTTTGTTTGTTTTTTTTTTGTGAATTTTGTTTGTTTTTTTTGGTAGAAAATTGATTTTCCTATCGGAAAATTTAACTATTCTATTTTTGGTTAAAAATGTAACTTTTTCAGTTGAAAATTAATTTATTTAGTTGAAAACTCCTTTTTTCATGAAAAAGTGGTCAGGGAAAGTCAGGAAATTTTAAAATTGGTATTTTGTAGCAACTCTGTAAATATACGTAATAAACGTAATAAATCTAGAAACAAATTTCGTTGTATCGACAAAATTTTTGTTCGTTTAATTATAGAATATGGTTATTATATGGACAACAAAATATTTGGTTGACCCAACTAATGTTTTTGGTTCTCAATGAAATATTTTTGTTGAATCAACCAAAATTTATTGAATTCAACCAAATTTCCATGTTTTTACCAAGAAAATATTTTTTTTTGGTTCAAGAACATTTTTTTTCTGATTTTACATGACCTGCACATATATGTACTACATGTACCTTTCTCTGGTTCAAGTTCTTGTTCCTGAACACCCACGCTTTCCACATAAGTGTTGCTTTACAATAACGCGGTTACAAGAAAAGACGGGGGCGGTTAGATTAATGAGGTTTCTAGCTGCACGGAACAGTTTACTCGACCACAATCATTTTTATCACATATTTTCTTTTTACATTCTCATTTATTACATTCAGTATTGCAAGATTTATGAGACAGTTCTAATTTACTCGATGTTGTATGGGATAAACCATATGTGAAAAAGGTCTTGATAAATAAGTTGCATTGTATCCTGAAGACAGAAAAATTACTCATTAATGTTTAATAACTTCTTTAAGTATCGATGAAAAAATGACATTCATTAAATATTAAAGATTTATCAACATTGAAATGAGCCCAAAATGTTAAATTTTGAAATATTTTGGTTTTTCAATTTTTATCATCATATTTGGTCGTTGAAAAATTATTAGATAATTTAAACCAGTTGTAATAAAAAAAAATACTGAATATTCAGAGCAGAAATTTCAACCCATTAAATTTGTATTTATTCATCAATAAATTACCGTAAAATATAACATTCAACACTTCATATCACCAACTGGTGACTGACTAGCATAAAAATTTATTTATTCATTTCCATGTGGTTTCAAGAATAAATTAATATCTTAATCAACTCTTATCTAAAGCAAAATCAAATGTTTTTTTTAGGAGAACAATAATTAATATGCTTTGAATATTCAATATAATCAACATGGTAAATTTTAATTAATGTTGCTATATTTTTCTTATTAAAAAACGGAGTGAATAAGAAATTATTCACATGAACAAAGAAATGAGTGCTTTTTCATTTGATTTGATTGCAATTTCAATATCAGACAATAATATTTTAATTCTCCAAGGTTTCCTTTTCCAGAAAATTTAATTTCCTCTTTAAACAGAAAAAATTAATGTCTCCTAATTCTTGAAGTCAGAGACCGGAATTAATATATAATTAGTAAAATTTGAATTGGAATCCATAAATTGAAAATAATGAAAAAAAAAAAAATGATCGAAGAAAGATCAATTTTCAACCAAAAAGGGAACAGTTAAATTTTCCGTTATGAAAAAAAATCAACAACAAAAAAAGAATTTTCAACAACATGATGAAATTTTAACAACAAAAAAAATAAATTTTTAACAAAGTATAGTTCAACTATCAACCGAGTAGTTGAATTTTCAACAAAAAAAAGATGAATTTTTAACAAAAAAATACGAATTTTCCACAAAAAATGTAATGTTTGATGTTTCAACAAAATAAGATTTCAATTTTAAATAAAGAAATAAAAAATAAATAAATAAAAAAAAACGAATTGTTAACAAAATAGTTGAACTTTCAACTAAAAAATATGAATATTCAACAATCTTCAGCAAAATAGAAGAATTTTAAACTCGAAAAAATTAATTTTCAACCAAATATTTGAATTTTAGACATACAAAGATAAATTTTCAACCAAATGGTCCAATTCTCAAACAAAAAAGATCAAATTTCAACCAAAACCATTTGCATTACCAACCAAATAGTTTATTTTCAAACAATAATAATTGGATTGCCATATCGAGTTCTATTAATTTAGTTCGCATCTAAGCGAAAAAACAAGAAAAAGGAGAAGTTTTTCGAAAAAATCAGAAAAAAGAGGAATTAAAAAAAAAGGAGAACAGAGGAAAATAGAAGAAAGCGAGTGTGAAGTCTAGAGGTGCTATAATATATTACACAGAAAAGTCTAGTTTATATCACACCTAGAAACAAGATTTTTCTAGATTTCAAGATTTTTCTGTGTATTTCCTTCCCTCTTTATTTATGTGAATAATTTCTGAGTTTTTCGGTTCCATAACAAAAAAAAACCGCCCACAAAATTGGTACGGACGCCATCGGGGAAGATAATATCTACGCCAATGGTGGTCGGTTCTGTGTGTAAGTGAGTCGAATTCGTATAAATGAGTTGGATTTGAAAGTGTGGGTTTGACGTGTATGCAGGTGTATTTTTGAGAGTTGTAGATGTTGGTGAGGACGTGTATGGCATCCATGCGTGCGAGATAATGGAGGCACCCTTATGGATGGCGTTTGGGTTCCGCTGGTAACAATGGGAAAGAACCCCCCCCTCTAGCCATCCATCCTTGTCGGAATCCTTTATTGGTGTGCGTAGCCTCGTATGCAGTTTATGCATGTGTTGGTAACACTATCCGTGAAAAGGGAATGGAATGGAATGAGCTGTCCAACCAATCAGGATTTAAGTCTATTGCGAGGCGTGATGAACGCTCCTGTATGCACTGCTGGATTTAGAATCTCTAAAATAGTTAAACATGCTATAACTATTAAAGTGCTCTTCCGATTTTCTCGTATTCAATTTTCTCCAAGAGAAACTTTAAAAATAGATGAGTTAAAGATGAACGGGATTTTAGCTTTTGTTGAAGTAGTCAATTATTATTACTTATAAGGATCTGGTCAATTTTTAACAAAAAGGTCATTTTTAACCAAATAGTTGAATTTTCAACCAGAAAGATGAATTTTCAACCAAGAAGATTTATTTTCTACAAAAAGACATCAATCAAAATCAATTTTCAACCTAAAATGGAATAATTCAATTTTCATTTAAAAAATTTTTAAAAAATCGAGACAGCAGTTGAATTTCCTACCAAAATAGTTGAATTTTAAATCTAAAAAAAAATGAATTTCAAAACAAAGCAGTTAAATTTTCAACCAAAAAAGAAGAATTTTCAACAAACAAGTTTATTTTCAACCAAATAGTTGTATTTTCAATTAGAAAGATGAATTTCGAACCAGAAAGATGAATTTTCAACTAAGAAGATTAATTTTCTACAAAAAAAAAGACGAATTTTGAATCAAATAGTTGAATTTTCAAGTAACAAAGTTTAATTTTCAATTACAAATGAAATAGTTACATTTTCAGTTTAAAAAAAGTCATCAAAAAATTTCAACAAAATAGTTGTATCGTCAAAGGGAAAAATAAATTTTCTACCAAACAAATTTTCAATCCGAAAATATTAATTTTTAACAAAATAGTTGAATTTTTAACTAAGAAAGATCAATTTTCAACCAACAATGGAATAGTTTAATGTTCAGTAAAAAAAATTTAACCAAAAGAAAACGAACCAAATTTTCAATAAAATAGTTGAATCTTGAAACAAAAGAGATGATTTTTCAAACAAAAGAAAAACGAATTTTGAAAATTATGAATTTTCAAGAAAAAAGTTAATTTTCAACCAAATATTTTAATTTTTGCCAAAATAGTTGAATACTTGATCCAAAAATATCAATTTTCTTCAAAAAATTGAATTTACAATCTGAAAATATGAATTTTCAGCAATAAGTTAAGTTTCAACCAAAAAGTTGAATTTTCAACCAGATATTTAAATTTGTTACAAAAATAGTTAAATAGTTGAGCCAAAAATACCAATTTTCTTCAAAAAATTGAATTTACAATCCGAAAATATGAATTTTCAGCAATAAGTTAAATTTCCAGAAAAAAAAGTTGAATTTTCAACCAGAAGGATGAATTTTCAACCAAGAAGATTAATTTTCGACAAAAAAGACATCAATCAAAATCAATTTTCAACCTAAAATGGAATAGTTACATTTTCATTTTAAAATTTTTTCAAAGGAAGGACAAACGACTTTTCTACATTTCAATCGAATTTTCAATCCGAAAATACGAATTTTCAACAAAAAAGTTAATTTGCAAGACAGTACTTGAATTTTGTACCAAAATAGTTGAATTTTAAATCTAAAAAAAGAATTTTAAAACAATGCAGTTAAATTCTCAACCAAAAAAGGTGACTTTTCATCAAAAAAGTTTATTTTTAACCAAATAGTTGTATTTTCAACTAGAAAGATGAATTTCCAACCAAGGCGATTAATTTACTCCCAAAAAAAGACGAATTTTGAATCCAATAGTTGAATTTTTAACTAATAAATTTCAATTTTGGATCAAAAGTGAAATAGTTACATTTTCCGTTAAAAAAATTGTCATAAAAAAAATTTTCAACAAAACAGTTGAATCGTCAAAGAAAAGAGATGAATTTTCACCCAAAAGAAAAATAAATTTTCTACAAAACAAATTTTTGATCCGAAAATATGAATTTTCTACAACAAATTTAATTTTTAACAAAATTGTTGAATTTTTAACTAAGAGAGATCACCTTTCAGGCAAAAATGGAATAGTTAAATGCTCAGTTAAAAAAAATGCTAACCAAAAGAAAACAAAGAAATTTTTAAATAAAATAGTTGAATATTGAAACAAAAGAGATGATTTTTCAAACAAAAGAAAAACAAATTTTGAAAATTATGAATTTTCAATCGAACATTTGAATTTTCTACCAAAATAGTTGAATATTTAAGCCAAAAATCAAAATAGTTGGATTTTCAATTCAAAAGGATAAATGTTAAACAAAGCAGTTGAATTTCAAACAACAAAATACGATTTTTTCACAAAGTAGTTTAATTTTCTACTATTGTTAATAGTTAATTTTCACCCAAATAGTTGAATGTTCTACCAATATAGTTGAGTTTTTAAGCCAAAAAGACGAATTTTCTACAAAACAGATTAATTTTCAACAAAAAAGTTAATTTTTAAGAAAATAGTTGAATTTTCAACAAAAAAGTTAATTTTCAACCAAATACTTGAACTTTTTTTTAAAGTTTGAATGGCCACTCTCTACACTTCCCATTCTACTTCACGAGAGTAGCCACCATCGCTCACTCTCTCGAGTGAGCAGAGAGAAGTGGTGGCGGAAATGCACCATCTGGATTGATCCAGATGTATCAATCGCCATCTCAATGTCTAGGCCTGCTCTATATAAATTAAAACAATCACATATTTTAAACTTAAAAGCAGATAAATAATTAAATTCTTCTCTTCTTATAAATCGGAAAATAATGCTACAATAAATATATATTAAAAACGAATTTTCGAGGCTGATAGAGCCGTAATGGCTGAGCCAATATGTACATAAGATCGGGGGTCTTTTCCCCGGCCTGGTGGTGGTACGTGAATTGTGTTAAGGGCATAGGAAATGCGTTTTCCGGCAGCTTTTCTTGGGGGTTAGAAAAATCGAAGTATTCCGGATGTCCCCTGGCATCTGGGATAACGCGAAAAGCATCTAAGGAGGAAACAGCCAAGGATGAAGACACATGAAAGGGGCGATTGAGCCTGCACGAGGGGTGAGACTGACTGGCTAATATCGTAAAGCCGCAACGTGCTCTGATTAAACATTATGTGGCTTCGAGTATTTCTCACCACATAGCTTTCTCCTGTTTTTCATACCTTATCCTTCCTTCTTTATCTCTTATAAATAACCTTCTTTCTTTTGTTCAGCAATAACCACCTGATTCGACTCTGAATCTCTTCATAAACATTTTTATCTCGCTACTGTTAAGGGCCATCCCTAAAGAACATTACCAATTTTAGAGGGGGATGTCGCGCCAAAAACTACGATTAGTAACAGGGGGTTGGGGGCAATGGAAATAAGGTTATGCACTTGGATAAAATTTAGTACGTTTTCTGATGATAAATTTGGACAAAATTTGCGGATTTTTCATTTCCTCTTTTTCTCTTTCCCCTACTCCCCTCTTTTCCCATTTTTTAAATTAATTTTTTCAATTAATAAAAAACAATTAGTAAAAACGAATTAAAGTTATCTTTCTTGGTCAAAAATTCAACTACTTGATTGGAAGTTGATCTACTTTGATGAAAATTAATTTCTTTTTAAGATTCATGTCTTTGGTTGAAAATTTAACTATTAAATTTTTAGAAAATTAATCATCTTAGTTGAAAAAATTATATTTTGACTGAAAATTCATCTCTTTGGTTGAACATTTAACGATTTTGTTGAAAATTCAATTTTTTCTTGTTTGATTGAGAATTAATTTTACTAATGAAAAATGTAACTATTCCATTTTTGGTTGGAAATTTATATTTTTAATTGAAAATTGATCTTTTCTAGTTGAACATTCAACTATTTCGTTGGAAACTTAATTGTTTTGTTAAAAATGCAACTATTTTGTTAAGTCATATTATTTGGTCAAAAATTGACCTACTTGGTTGGACGTTAAACTATAATTTGTTCAAAAATCACTTTTTTGGCTGAAGATTCATGCCTTTGGTAAAAAATTTAACTATTACATTATTATAAAATTAAACATCTTGGTTAAGAAATCATCTTTTGGGTTGAATGTTGGCCTCTTTTGTTGAAAATTCCTTTTTTTGTTGAAGATTCATAATTTTAGTTGAACATTCATCTCTTTGGTTGAAAATCGAACTATTTTCTGTAACATTCTTTTTTTTTATTTGTTGACAATTAATTTTCTTGTAACTAGAAATGTAACTATTCCATTATTGATGAAAAATTGATATTTTTAATTTAAAATTGATCTTTTTTAGTTGAAAATTCACTACTTGGTTTAAAAGTTATATATTTCATTGAAGATACCTGTTTTTTAGTAGAAAATATTTTTGATGGAAAATCCATACTTTTTGGTTAAAAATGCAATAGTTTGGTTGTGAATGAATCAGCTCTGATTGATTATTTAACTATTTTATTGAAAATTAACTTTTTTGATGAAAATTTATACTTTTGTTGAAACTTTAACTATTTGATTAAAAATTAAAATATTTGTATGAAAATTTAACTATTTGGTAGAAAATTAACTTTTTTGTTAAAAAATCGTTTTTTTTTATTAATTTTTTTATCTGAAAATTTAACTTCCACTTTTGGTTGGAAATTTATCCTAATTTTAAAATTCAACAATTTAGTAGAAAATTCATGTGCATATTAAGTTGAAAACTTTTCTTTTTAGTTATATTTATGTTAGAATGTTAATCTTGTATGTTGAAAATTCATCTTTTTATGGAGGATTCAACTATTTGACTAAAAAATCATCTTCTGGATTGAAAGTTTATCTATTTGTTTGAAAAATTAACGATTTTGATAAAAATTAATTTTTTTGTTTGGTTGAGAATTAATTTTTTTAACTTAAAATGTAACTACTGCATTTTTTGTTAAAAATGGATCTTTTCTAGTTAAACAATCAACTATTTTGTCGGAAACTTAATTGTTTTGTTGAAAATGAAACTATTTTTTTGACTCATATTTTTTGGTCAAAAATTGACCTACTTGGTTTGAAGTTAGACCATAATTTATTCAAAATTCACTTTTTTTTTTGAAGATTCATGTCTTTGGTCAAAAATTAAACTATAATATTTTTAGAAAATTAATCTCCTTAGTTAAAAAAATTATCTTTTGACTTGAATGTTGACCTCTTTTGTTATATTTCTTTTTTTTTAAGATTCATCTTTTTAGTTACAAATTCATCTCTTTGGTTGAAAATTTAACGATTTTGTTGAATTTTTTTTTTTTTTTTAGTTGAGAATTAATTTTTTTAACTGAAAATGTAACTATTCCATTATTGGTGGAAAATTGATATTTTTAATTGAAAATTGATCTTTTCTAGTTGAAAATGCAACTATTTGGTTTAAAATTTATGTATTTTATTGAAGATTCGTATTTTTTGGTAGAAAATGTTTTTGATGGAAAATTCATCCTTGTTGGTTAAAAGTGCAATTGTTTGGTTGAAAATAAATCTGTTTTTACCGATTAATTAATTAATTTGTTGATTTTTTTTTCGTTGTTAAGAATTACTTTTTTAACTGAAAATGTAACTATTCAATTTTCAGTTGAAGATTGATATTTTTAATTGAAAGTTGACCTCTCCTAGTTGAAAATTCAACTATTTGGTTGAAAATGAACTTTTCTTCTAAAAATTTATATTTTTGTTGAAAAAACTATTTAATTGAAAATTAAAATATTTTTATGGAAATTTAACAATTTAGTGGAAAACGAGGTAGAAAATTCATGTATTGAGTTGAAAATTTTTCTTTTTAAATTTCCAAATTTAAATTTTTCTTTGTTGAAAATGAATTTTTTTATAGAAAATTCAACTTTTCGGATTTAGAAGTTGAATGTTTTCTAAATTTCAACTTTTCAGCTTGAAAACTCAACTATTTTATTGAAAATTCGTCTAGTTTGTTTGAAAAGTCAACAATTTGATTGAAATTGTTTTTCTTTCTTGATTAAGAATTTTTTCAAAGAGTAAGACGATATTTATTGCAAAATTAACAACAAATCTAAAAAATTCCCATCTTTCCCGGTCAGTGGTCACAATGAATACAGCTTCATTTTGTTTCCAAGTTATGTGAAAATCACAATGGCGGCGCGCTATCATGAACAGCTGATTCCACTTCGCAAATAAAATTGTCTCTTCTGGGGATGGTAAATATTGTTTAGAATATTTGGAAATACTGATCGTAACTACTCTGTTGAGATTCTATTTTTCTTACTTGCATTTACAAATTTAGATGGATATTGATTTGGAACGCTTCTAAAAGTATTTCTGACAGATAAATCTTCAATGTGACCTGCAAGCCATATGTCATCAGATACAAAAGGCTCTTCGACTTCTTCAGAACAAGAGTAAGCCATCAAGAGACAAGAAATTCTGAAATGAAAAAATAGACCCTAAGAGTATGCATAAAAAAAGGGTACCTGGATTTTGCTCTGAGTAAGACTCGACCGAATTCTTGGAAAGAGTCTGAGATTGTCTCATAGCCTCAAGGAAGCCATAAATCTTTCTGAAATGAGGAAATAGAAACGAAGAGACATATGTCAATTGCAGATTTGTTCGGACAATAGGAGCTAAGAACCTGAGAACCTAAGTCGAAAAGTACTTCAGAAAAAAAACTGGATGTTACAAAAAATTCTACCATGTGCTAATTTGATTTACTGCATCCTCAGGGACGACATTCTCACAAAGCCTACAATAATAGACCAATTTTCTTCAAGATTTCAAGATTATTTTAACCTAATTTTGTATGTATAAAAAAAAGATGTATAGCTTTTTACTAAAGATATCTAAAACTAAGGGAAAGAATCTTTTTATCTTCAGTAGAGACAATAATCATTAAATTTAACGAAGTGACCATAAAATTGCACGTAGAGATATTTTCACTATTAGAATAACTTAGGAGACTTGCAACTGATATAAAAGCAACTATTTATAAAAGTAGATTATGCTAAAACAGCAGTATTGCCGCGGGTATTGTAGAATCGTAAAAATGACTTTGAAGGTAGATAAAATAACAATAGGAATATATCGTTTTAATATAATTTTAGGATAATTTTAATACAATTATAAATACGTATTTATGTTATATTATATAAAGAATAGTAAAATTCGAATTCAAGCATTGTGGTTATCGCAATATAACAATTTGAGTAACCCAGTTCAATTAGACTGTCTTTATTACCATCTGCAGTCTGCAACTAGCAGTGAAGGACCTTTTACAGTCAACTTCATTATGTCTGATGATTCGTAATGACTCTATTGAGTTCAAGGCACGTATTAAGGAGAATTGAGAATCTGCTCAGTGCTCAAATTCAAGAATATAATAGGAATGAAAAGAATACAAGACATTTCCTATTTTAACATCTATTGAATATCTAACCACTTGATAATATAATATTTTACTAAGGGATCGTTGTGTTTTATTAAATATTATTAAATATAAAAAATAACAAAAATTGACTTAAAATCTTCCAGATTTTTCCCGACATTTTTGGAAATCTTTTGAAATCCTTTGAAATTTTCATTAAATAGTAATTTTACAAAATAAAAAATAATTTCGAATATTCCCAGGGATCTTAAGACAATTTTTCCATTCACTTGAAACGTAGCAAAGTTCTTAAAAAAGCTTTTAAGATTTTCTTGAAAATTCAACATTTTTGTTAAAGTCACCATTTTTAGTTGATAATTACACTATTTTGTTCCACTGTCTTATTAGATATTCCTTTGAAAATTTATGTTTTTTGGTTGAAAATTTTAATACTTTGTTGAAAGTGGAACTAATTTGTTAAGAATTTAGTTTTTTGGTTGAAGATTCATAATTTTGTTTGAAAATTCATCTCTTGTGTTAAAAATTGAAATATTCTGTTGAAAAATAATTTTTTAAAGTAAAAACTTCAGTATTCCATTTTTTGTCTATAATATATCACTTTTAGTGATAAAATTCAGCTATTTGGATGAAAATTCGTGTTTTTTGTTTAAAAATGGTAAATATTTGTTTGAAACTTTGTCTTTTTTTCTTGAAAATTAATTGTTTGAACTGAAAATGTGACTATTAAATTTTTGCTTAAAAAATATTTGTGTGTGTGTGTGTGTGTAAAAATTCAACTATTTGGTAGAAAGTTGATGTATTTTGTCGAAAATTCGTTTTTTTTTTTGTTAAAAATTTAATTAGTTGTTTGAAACTTGAACTATTTTGTAGAAAATTATTTTTTGTTCTTAGAAATAAAATGTTTTAAATGAAAATGTAACTATTCCATTTTTGGTTGAAAATTGATATTTTTTGGGTAAAAATTCAATTATTTGGTAGAAAATTCGTCTTTTTTGGTTGAAATTTTTATTATTTTTTAAAAAATTCAACGATTTTTTAAAAAAGTCACTATATTTTATTGATAATTCCACTGTTTTATTAGTTTTCGTTAATAATTTATCTTTTTTGGTTGAAAATTTAACTAATTGGTTGAAAGTGTTAAGAATTACACTTTTTTGTTGAAGATTCATGATTTTGTTTAAAAATTCATCTCTGGGGTTGAAAACTGAAATATTTTATTGAAAATTCGTTTTTTGTTGTTACTTAAAAGTAATTTTTTGACTGACAAACTTCACTATTTCATTTTCGGTTTGAAATATATCTCTTTTAGTGGGAAATTCAAATATTTGGTTGAAAGTTCATGTATTGTGTCGAAAATTCGTCTGTTTTGGTTAAAAATTTTATTACTTTTTTGAAAATTTAACTAGACTACCGCCGAAAATTGTCGGTGCGACCGGTACGAGTACTATTAAAAATCACTGCTGACTTTGAAACGTGATTACTCGTTCAAAAAAGAAGGGAGAAAGTTTTTTTTAAAAACCCACTAAAGAACTAATGAAATACCGCGTCGAGCAACCCCAAGTAGGGACATTTTTGATATTTTTAAGAAAATATACCACGTGAGAAGTTTTTTTTTTAAAGTTCAAGAATTTCTCGAATTGTATACCTCGACTTCAACTAATGGCATGACCTAGAGAAGTTCTAGAGAAAATCTGAAATTTATTTAGGACAGTCTTTGAAGTCTTATCTTTAATTCAAGCCGATAAAACTTTAAAAATCTTTATGGATTCCCGAGATATGACCAAAAATATTTAAGCGTGTCTGCGAGAAATTTGAGTCAGCGATCATCGCTGTCGGCCGCGAGAGCGGTGATCGCCGAGATTTGTTCAGATTTTGTACTTAACTTCAACTCATGCTGTGGGGAAAAAAACTGAAATTGACAGGACATAATCTTTAAAATCTTATTTTTAATTTAAGCCAATAAAACATCAAAAATCTGCATGGGTTCCCAAAATATGACAATAAATTTCTAAGCGTGTTCGCGTAGGGCCGTAGGGTTTCACGCTTGGACATTTTTAGTCATATCTCGGGAACCCATAAAGATTTTTCAAGTTATATCGGCTTAAATTTAAGATAAGACTTTACAGACTGTTTGGTATAAATTTCAGATTTTTATACAACTTTTCTCAGTTATGCCTCGAGTTGAATTCGATTTACGAAATTCGAGAAATTCTTGCATTAAAAAAAAAAACATCTCGCATGGTATATTCTTTTGAAAAGGACAAAAATATCTCTATTAGGAGTCATTCGACGCAGAATTTCATAAGCTTTCCAATGTTTTTTTTAAAAAAGCTTCTTGCTTCTTTTCTGAACGAGTAATCACGTTTCAAAGACAGCAGTGATTGTAGTACCGGTCGCGCTAGCCCTGTAGATAATTTCCGACTGTAGAGTACAATATACATCAACATCCGATCTGAAACGGAACTTTCAAAAAGGAAATCAAGTCCTCCAACAACTATCCGAGAGGACAAATTTTCCGAGTCGTTGAATCGAGGACGCAAATCGCATCGGAGTTCGGATGAGCGTGTAAGTGAAGTCTCTCAAACTGCATAGCAATCGGTGGTGAATCGTTATTCGAGATTCGATCGGACAAAGAACCAATAATCCCTATCTACTATTTACTATCCTTTCGTTTAAACTTTCAAAGACAGACCGATATTTACTTTTTTTTTTAACTAAAAAGAATGAAAAACGACGCATTAGCAAGTTTGTTTTTACTATAGAATTCATCATGAGTTACAACAAAGATATAAACATACAAAAAACAATAAAAGCTGAAGATAGAAAAACCCCCCTGGGAGTCCCTGACTGCCTGCCGTCAAGTTTGTGTTGGCAATTCTGCAACCACGCGGACAAAGGGGTTCCCCGGGCGCATGCGTCTCGCCCATTGGCGCAGGGTAACGATCCCACCCCCGTTCGAACTTGTCCCTTCCCACTGTGCTCCTAGCCACTGCTTTCGCTAGTCCGGAACGCGCGATCGGCTCACGCAGGAATTCCTACACCACTGAGAATAATACCCTATGTACATGTTCAGGAGTGTGGAGTATGTGCTTCCGTGTATTCGAATATACGTATATGTATATTGCTCCTGGGTGTACCCATACCATTATGGACCCACTGGCTGTGGGACGGTACAAAGGCTGGAAATGGAGCCTTTAGTTTTTATCGGGGGATAAAGTCGTGATAAGCTACGCCAGGGATGTAGCGTGAAACAGAGCGTGGCTCAATACTGGAACAAAAACTCAACAGCAAACTGTCACTGCAATTTAAAAATAAACTTCGAGAATAAATGGTTTTTCCGAAATGGTTTCTATTGTGGTTTATTGCAAAAAGATCGGCAAAATGTACAATGCTGATTACTTTGAAAGACGATAACTCGGTCGCAAATAACGCTTGACGGGTTTTTAAAAATTGGTTAGAAAGAATATGAAATTCCAGATCGCTGACCCCTAGTAGAGATATTTTTGATATTTTGTAGAGGATATATCACCTAGGAAGTTTTAACAAAAATTTAAGACTTTTTTGAATTTTTATACCTCAATTTCATCTCATATCATGGCCTAGGAAAGTTGCAGCAAAAAATAAAAAATTACAGGGCAGAATCTTCCAAGTCTTATCATTAATTCAAGATGAAAAAACATGAAAAATCTTAACGCGTTTCCAAGGTATGATTAAAAATGTCCAAACGTGTCTGCGTCGCCGTTGGGTTGACAAACTCGACGCAGACACGCTTGGACATTTTTAGTCATATCTCGAAAACAAGTTAAGATTTTTGAAGTTTTATTGGCTTAAATTAAAGATTAAATTTCAAAGATTGCATCATGCAAATTAGATTTTTTCTACAACTTCCCTAGGTCATAACACAAGTTGAAGTCGAGGTGCAAAATTCAAGTTCTTTTTTTTCAACTTCTAACCTGATATTTCCTCTTCAAAATATGAGAATTATCTCTGCTAGGGCTCATTCGACATAGAATTTCATAAGCTTTCTAACCATTTTTAAATAAAATACCTAGCTTTATTTCCGACCGACTCATCATGATTCAAAGTCATAATGATTTAGATTATCGGAAACTTATTAAAATTAATACCTACGAAATTTTAGATTATTAAAAACGTAACGGTTCATTTACTTAGATGAAAATTTTCATTTTTTATTTTCATATATGCTTCACAGATTCAGAGATAATTAAGGAAAGCATACATAATATAATGAAACGAATTAATTAATTGCGGATTAATAAATGCAAAATGAGTCTATTATACTTCTCCTTCAACATTCCGATCATTTGTCAACAAAAACATCAAAAATAATTTACGAGTGCAACTTGTAATGGTCATGATTCATGAAACGTGGACGCCTGTCCATAAAAAGAGATCATAACTTCTCTTAAGCCTTTTACTACACTTTACACAAGACTGGGCATAAACCGGAAATGACTCTTTTTTGCATGAGACGTTACCAACCTCTCAAACGTTTGTTAATTCCCCGCAGTACATCTTTCGTTAAAAGATTTACAACTTTCACAAACTTAAAATAAAAATGGTTACAAATTACTTCTTCAAAGGCTTTTTAATTGAAGTCTAAATTATCTTTAGGAATTTATGTAAAAAACGAGGCCAATTATTAAATTATGTCTACTGATAGAAAATTCGTAATTATTGTGGAAAGTTGAATCGTTTAATGCCGCAATTTGTATGTCTATTTTATATTCTTTCTAAACAATTTGAAATGTGTTCTTACTAATAAGTTTCTTGAATAATAAAGAAAATGTAAGGAAAGCCTGCCTGAAATGGAAGTTAAGTTTTCGAATTCATTCTCATTTCTCTCAACAATTTCTCTTTATTTAAGTTTCGAATACGGTTGTACGAAATATAGAAAAAAATTTGACATGCCCTCTGATCTCCCTTCTAGCATACATTACTCCAATTTGATCTTAATTAAAAGAAATGTACAGCTTCCTGCAATCAGCTTCAATAATTCACATCTGGAGAAGAAATAAATTTTGGGGAAAATGGCCGAGCCCCAAAGCGTGTTCTCCCCTTAATTGGGGCCGAATTTGTTGAACTCCATTTTTTTTAATTTATCTATTTTAGTTGGTTGAAAATTCGTCTTTTTTGGTAGGACAGTAATCTTCTAGCGTACAAAATCATATCTTTTTGGTTTAATTCAACTGTTTTAGATTTTAAATTAAAATCTTTTTTTGATTGACATATCAACTATCACAAGTTTAGTTGAGAATTCATCTTTTTTTGATGAAAAATCAAGTACTTTGTTTCATTTATTGTTTTTTGGTTGAAGATTCATCATCTTAGTAAGGAATTCAACTATTTGGTTGTTCAACTCTTTTGTTGAAAATTCTTTTTTTTTGTAGAAGGTGAATCATCTTTGTTGAACATTAATCGATTTAGTTAAACATTTAGTTTTTTTGTTAAAAGTTCGCCTTTCTTCGCTTAATTCAAGTGATTAAACATTTTTTTTTTCGAAATTAATTTTTTAAACAGAAAATGTAACTATTCCATTTCTGGTAGAAAACTGATATTTTTTAGATGAAAATTCAACTATTTGGTTGAAAATTTATGTATTTTGTTGAAAATTCATCCTTTTGGATTTAAAGTTTTCTTTTATGTTAGAAAAGTCATCTTTCTAATTTATCGGTTGGAAATTCTTCGTTCTTGATTAAAAATGAACTCTTTTGTTGAAAATCCAAAATTTTGGGTTGAAAATTCAGCTATTGGGTTGAAAATTCAACTGTTTTGGATTGAACTTAATCTTTTTTTTAATCTTTTTTTGTTTAGACTTGAAATCTATGTAGCTGAAGTTCCGAACGTTTAAATAAACAAAATATTTTTTCCCGTTTCTATTGTACCCATAAATATTGGTCCAACTGCAATTTAAAATATGCATTATAATTCTGTTTCAATAATAAATTATTTGCAATATAAATGAACAAATATTTAAGCACTTGTTCTGGTTTTTAAAGTCATCAATAAAAAATTTCGTTCATTTGAACGTTCAGAACTTCAAGCACATTTGAAACGTAATAAAATAAAAAAAAAAATTATTCCCCTATTATCGTGAAAAATCACCCTATTTCCCCAGTTTTGAGGGCATTTTGGGTCAAGAGGGGGACGGGATGGTAAAAAATAGCTCAAAATGGGTAACGTACTTTATGGACATCCCCTAATTGGAAAAATCCCATTTTCGAAATTGCTGAGACTGCTTAACGAACATTAACACTATCGCGTATGTTATTTTGAGCAGGAAAAACGCATCGCAGGGTGGAAAAGGAAATGGAAAAGTCATGGAATGGCACCGTTGTGCCATTCGGTATTGGCTATCTCGAGCTTACAAGATTACCCAAGTTCCCTGGGGAAGCGAAAACCACCCCAGGATCGTAGCCCCCATACTGTGCTACTCGTGACCCGCCCCCGCCCCTATCTCGGTATAGCTAAAGGTCTATATCGCGCACCGTCAAACCTGCCCGAATTGCTCGTCGTCGTGTTATGCAAACGGGCACATTTGTTACGATAGTGCCCGCCAGGGGGTCGTTCTCCACTACCGCGTCATGCCATAGTAACACAGCCATCGAGTATCACAGTCATAGGACATAGTCATAGGCAAGCAAGCCGGAATTTCAACCTTTAGGCGACGACAAAACGAGTCTCTTTTCATGCGATTTTGAACGACGTATTGTCATAAACGTGCACTTAAGACCCCTAAAATGGGTTTGACATGGACATTTTTAGAGGGTTGGAGTTTCCTTAGAGGGTTGGGGTTTCCATTTTGGAGATCAAGTCTTTTTTCTGATGGGGTTGGATAGCTGAATGAGGTATAGGCAATGGAGGGGTGGAATGCTTTAAAGGCGTTTTTTGATATTTGGGGAGATGATAAATTTTGAGTATCCGATCTTTGGGGAACATTGGGGAGTCAATGAGTTATAAGAAGTTTGCTGAAGCGTAACAAATGCTAGAAGAGTCTGAAGTTGAGCAATCTTGCATTTAGGGCTGTAGATTCCGTGGACGATTTTACTTTCCCGGGTTTTCACCGGTTTCCCTCCATTTTATGGTTTTCTGGTTTACTCTTTTTTTTAATCAAACAAATATTTAAAAACGCTAACAAATTTTTTTCAATTTTGGGAAATGGTTTTTAGTTAATGTATGCATAAGAAAAAATTGACAACTTTCTAAAATTAATAGTTCAGATAGTTAAAAGTTGGTTGTACACTTTAATTTAATGTTTTCAAACTGAAAAAATGCTCAATTTTCAACTTTTTAATTTTTAAGTAAAATAAATTAAGCAAAGCCCAAAAGAAGCTCAAAAAATGAAAAATTGGGTTATTCTTTAACGAAAAAGGTGAAACATTAAAAAAAGTTTTACATGTAGAAAAGAAGAAAGAAATTTTGTATTTTTAAATATCGTTCTCATAATCAAGAATATTTTTTCTTTTAAAAAAGACTATACTCTTTCAAACCCGAAAAGATGAATTTTCATTTAAAAAAAGTTAATTTTCAAACCAAAAAGACGAATTTGGTATGAAACAGTTGAATTTTCAACCCAAAAATATAATTTTTCAACAACAAAGTTCATTTTTAATCAAACAGTTAAATTTCCAAACCAAATATCTGAATTTTCTGTTAAACTGTTAAAATTTCCAGTGAAACAGACGAATTTTGTACAAAAATATGAATTTTTAATAAACAAGTTCATTTTCAACCAAATAGTTGAACTTTCAACAAAGCAGTAGAATCCTTAAAGGAAATAAATTAATTTTCAAATAAACAGTTGTATGAATTTTCAACAAAATAGTTAAATTTTCAAGCAAAGGTGAATCTTCATTAAAAAATTGAATTTTTAGCAAACTGTTTCAACTTGTAAACAAGTAGTTGAATTTTTAACCAAAAAATGAAGATTTTAAAACAAAATCTTACAATTTTCAACAAAAGAAATAAATTATCAACAAAAGATATGAATTCTGAACCATAAATATAATAGTAGACTTTTAAAATTTAAGGAATTAACTTGCAACCAAAAAAGATGACTTTTCTACCAAACAATGAATTTGGAATTCGAAAGGACGGAATCTCCTATCGAAAAGGACGAATAATAAAACAGCTGAATTTTGAACCAAAAAAAGGTGACTTATAAAAAAAAGTAGTTGTTTTTTCAACAAAATAATTACATTTTTGACCAATTAATAAACTTTCTAACCAAAAAGATGAATTCTCAACCAAAAAGACAAATTTTTAACAAAACAGTTGGATTTGATAAGCCAAAAAGACGAATTCTCTACAAAATAGATTAATTTTTAATCGAAAAAAGAGAAGTTTCCATACAAAAAGACGAACATCTAATACAAAAATTAAATTTTATACAAAATAAATAAATTTTCAAAAAATAGTTGGATTTTAACCAAATTATTAAATTTTCAACCAAACAGATGAATTTTCCTCGAAAAAAGTAATAGTTGATATTTCAACCAAAAAATAATTTACAATAAAAAACAGCTGAATTTAACCAAAAAAGAATATTTTTTTAAAAAGGAGTTGAATTTTCAACCTGCGAATATGAATATTCAAAAAAGGTTAAAAAACAGTTGAATTTTCAATTCGAAAATATGAATTTTCAACAAACAAGTTAATTTTCAAACAAATAGTTGAATTTTAAACCAAAAATGATCAATTTTCAAACAAAAGTGAAACAGTTAAATTTTTAATTACAAGAATTGATTTTCAGCAACAACAACAAACTTTTCAACACATTATTTCAATTTTGAAAAAAAGAAGGATTTTTAACTAATAAAATGAATTTTTAACAAAGTAGTTTAACTTTCAACCAAGTAGTTACATTTTCAATAAAAAGATTACTTTTCTAAAAAAAAAAAAATGAATTTTCGACAAAATAGTATAATCTTTAACCAAAAAGTAGAATTTATAACCAAAAGAGATGAATTATACAAAAAATATAATGGTAGACTTTTCAATTATAAAAAGAATTTACTTTCAACGAAAAATATTTGTATTTTCTTAATGGGTTTTATTATTTCAGTTCGAAATTAAGCGAAAAAATCGAGAAAAAGGGGAAGTTTCTTGAAAACAGAGTAAAAAGGGGAATTCTTTTGAAAAGGGGGAAATAGGGAAATTAGGGTATGAAAAAGAGGGGAAAAAGAGAAATTCTTTAAAAAGAGGGCGAAGAGGGGCATAGGGGATGAAAACAAAAGAGAAAAGGAATTCTTTAAAAAAATATTCAGTTTAAAATTTTCAACAATTGAACTTTCATCTGTTCCAAATTCGATTTTTAACAGTTGAAATTTAAATTTTCTTCCATTTTTACCAGTTTAATATTCAATTTTCAACAATTGAAATTTCGTCTGTTCGAAAATAAATTATTAATTTTCCTCAATTTTCAAAAATGGAATTTTCAGTTTTTTTAAATTTAATTTTCAAATGTTGAAAATTGGTTAAAATTAAATTTTAAACTATTAGAAATTTAACTGTTGAAAATCGAAGAAAATTGATTTTCAAACATTTTTTCCAACTTTCAACAGTGGAATATTCAATTTTCAATAATTGAATTTTCATCTGCTCCAAATTCAAACATTAATTTTCTTCAAGTTGGAAATTGGATAAAATCTAATTTTCAACTGTTAAAAATTCAACTGATGAAAATTGAAGAAAATTGATCATGAATTTTCAACAGTTGAGAATTCAATTGTTGCAAATTAATTTCAATGTAAAATTAAATTTAATAAATCAAAATTTCAATCCATAAAAAAAATGTTCGATAAAAGTTGATTTTTTTAAGAACAGGTGGCCATTGTCAACTAATATTTGGCAAAGATTCTTGAAAACAGAGTGAGAAATAGGAATTCTTTCAAAAGGGGGGAAAATAGGGACATAGGGGATGAAAAAGAGGGGAAAGAGAAATTCTTTAAAAAAGGGGAGAGAGGGGCACAGGGGATGAAACAAGAGAGAAAAAGAATTATTTAAGAAAAAGGGGAAAAGGAATAGGGGAAAGAGTGTGAATTATAGGATTCCTAAAGTTATGCATTCAGCTTTAAAAATAATGATAACAGAAGCACATTTAAAAATGAACATCGATGGCCACGAGTATTAATTTTATTGACGCAGTCAATCCGCACTTTATCTGACTTCCGATAAGGTTACCACAATATTTATGAATCATCACCTGTTGAGGAAGTTAAGTCTTTGATGAAATTTGCAGAATCCCTTTGAAGTTCCCGTAGACGACACTTGCACGCCGAGTCATATCGCTTGATAAGCGTATCGCGATAAAGAAATAAACAGAGTTTGTTTGGAATAGTTGCAGCAGATTAAATCGCTTTCGAGTACTGCTCAGTGTCGGCTCAGTGTCAATAACATTTGATACTGACACATTCAATTAAATCCCAAAGGACACTCTGAGCATCAGTTTGACGTATTATAGTGCAATAATAAATTTAGCAATTAAATAAAAAATCAGGGTGTTCTAGCGTTTCTTTAAAAAAAAATTGAAGGACTTTTCCAAGTTTTCCAGGACAAAAAAGATCATTTTTCCATGTACCTTTTTTTTAGAGTGAAAAAATACTTTTCACGAAATATAGTAGAATTTTTAGGTCTAGTAGGACCAAAAAAAGTTTCATCTGCGAAATTTCTTTTACAGCCTCAAACTCTGATTTTATGGTAAAAAATCCAAATATCCCAAAAATTCCAATCATTTTGTTCTCTTGATATAATCAAAGTGAGTTTAATTCCGCGTGTAATGAACTTTTTTATTAGAATTGGTCGGAATTGACTGAGTTATCGAATTTCAAGCTAATTTACGTTTAGTTTTCAGTGAAATAATGAAATTTTCAACGTAAGAAATTGATTTTCAACCAAAATGATTAATTTTCTACCCAAAAAGATGAATTTCCAACGAAATACTTGAATTTTTAAATGAAAAAGATAAATTTTCATCCAACTGAGTAGAATTTGAAATGAAAAAATTTTTACAACCAAAAATGGAATAGTTAAATCACCAATTAGAAAAATTACTTTTACAAAAAAAAAGAATTTTAATCGAAGTAGTTAAATTGTCAACCAAAGTGATGAATTCTAAATTAAAATGGTGAATCTTCAATTGGAATAGTTGAATTTTCAACCGCGGAATAGATGAATAAATTTTTAACTAAAATTGTGGAATATTCAACTAAATTGCTTAAATTATCAATTGAAAGAAAAATTAATTCATCACAAAAAAAAGGAATTTATAACAAAGTACTTAAATTTTTAGTTAAAAAAAATTAATTGAAAAAAATCGAATCTTAATGGAAAATGAATTTTTAAGAAAGGAGTTCATGTTTTCATCAAATAATTGAATTTTCTACCTGAAAAGATGAATTTCCGACCACAAACTTGAATTTTTAAATAAAAAAGATAAATTTTCAACTAACTAGGTAAATTTTCCAATAAAAAAATAATTTTCTAACCAAAATGGAATATTTGAATATCCAGTTTAAAACATTCATTTGACAACAACAACAAAAAAAGAATTTTTGTCACAATAGTTCAATTTTCAACCAAAGTGATGAATTTTCAACTAAAATGGTGTATCTTCAACTGGAATAGTTGAAATTTCAACTAAAATTATGGAATATTCAACTATATTGCTTAAATTATTAGTTAGAAAAAAATAATTCATAAGAAAAAAAACGAATTTTCAACAAAGTACATACATTTTTGGTTGTAAAATTACATTTAAAAAAATCAAATAAAAAAAAGGCATTTTTAACAAAGCAGTTTAATTTTCAATCAAGTAATTGAATTTTCAACTAAAAAAGACGAATTGTCAACAAAATACATGAATTTTAACCAAATACATGACTTTCCAAATACAAAAATTAAATCTCGACCAAATAGTCGAATTTAAAAAAAAAACAAGATCAATTTAAACCAGGAATGGAAAAGTAAACTTGCTAGTTCAGAAAATTAATTTAATTCGTTTACTTTCAACCAAAAATTGGATTATATCAACCCACAATGTCGAATTTCCTGTTTAAATAGACGAATTTTCAACAAAATAGTTGAATATCCTACCTACAAAAATGAATTTTCAACCAAATATTCGAATCTTGAAACAAAAAATCAAACCTCAACCAAAAACAGTTGAATTTTCAACATATACTTGAATTCTCAGCGCAAAATTAAATAGTTAATACTTCAGCCAAAAAAAAAAGAATTTTCTAAAAAATAGTTAAATTTTCAACCAAAGAGTTGAATTTTCAACAAAATATGTGAGCTTTTAATCACATAGTTAAATTTTCAACCTACAAAGATAAATTCTGAATCAAAACGTCGAATTTTTAACAAAATACATGAATTTTCAAAGAAATAGTTGAATTTTTAACTAAAAAAGTAAATGAAAAAGTATTGATATTCAATTTTATATTACAATTATACAAAAAAAATAGTCATGCTCTCAAAAAACAAGCTCCTGACTTTAAACAAAAATTCCCTACCATTTATAGGGTTTTCTAGGTGGTTAGACACCTTGATTATTATATACATGCATATAAAAAAAAACGGTTCAAAAGTCTTTTTCTGTTCAGCAGAGAACAAATTTGAAAACAGTTTTTTTTACATTTAAGGAATAAAAATTCCAGGACCATGAGCAAAATTCAAGGACTTTTCCAAGTTTTTTTCAGGTAGAGAAAAATTCAAGAATTTCTCCAGATTTTCAAGGATTTCCAGGACGCTAGACATCCACCATTACCAAAACACTAAATTGCATTTGCTCAAGTGTCAAAAAAAAAATTTTCACTGAATTCGGTAAATTTTTTAAATAATTATTCTTTTTTTCAAAAATAAAATGTTTAATATTACCGGCTCCAGACGTTTCACTCCTGGCACTTTTGTTTTCTATTTATTAAATTTAGCCTAAACTAAAACAGACTAATTTTCAAACCAAAAAAAAGGAATTTTCAACAAAAAAATTGCATTTTCAACCAAGAAACATTTTTCCGTCAATAAAGACAAAAACTTTCAGCCAAAATGTTGAATTTTCAATCCAAAAAGACGAATTTCCTGTCTAACAATTTAGTTTTAAACCCAAAGATATGGATTTTTAACAGAAAATAATAAATTTCTACCAAAATAATTGAATTTTCAAATAAAAAAGATGAATTATCAAGCAAAAATGGAGTAGTTACATGTGCAGTTCAAAAAATTATTTTTAACTAAATAAAAACGATTTTTCAACAGAATAGTAAAATTGTCAACCAAGAATATGAATTTTTTACTAAACTGATGAGCCTTTAAATACAAAAAGGTATTTTTAACAACAAAAAAATAAACTAAATTTGTAACCAAACAGTTGACTTTTCAATCGAAAAGATTAATTTTCTACCGAAAAAGATTAATTTTTAACAAAATACATGAATTTTTACAAAAATATTTAAAATTGAGGAATTTTCAACCTAATAGTTAAATTTTCAACCGAATAAATGAATTTTCAACGAACAAAACGTAATTTTCATTATAAATTGAAAAAATGTGGAGTCAATTATTAATTTGGAAAAAATCTGAGTAAGTTTAAGATATCTTTACATTTTTTAAAAGATTTCAAAACATTCAAAACAAAACATACATCTTTCAAGATTTTGAACACAAAATTCAGAAGCTTTCTAAGCATTTTGAAAGGTTTCAAAATATTAAAAAATGTTTATCAAAATTTCTAGGAAAATTAAAAATGATTTTTTTTTAAATAAGGTCAAAAAAAATATTTAAAAGAATTTAGATAACTCTCAAAATAGAATTTGGAATATTTTATGGCAATTTTTTTACATTTGCAGGATTTTCAAAAATTTGTAGGAAAAATTCGAGTTTCAAGAAAGTAACAAAATTTGCATTAGATTCCTGAAAACTGTTTTAATTATTTTTTCAAACAAATTTTTGAGAGAATATTTAAAAAGATTTTCTAACAAATTTTAATGTGTAAATTAATGTTTCTAGCTTAAAATTGCTTATAATTATATACTTTTGAAAATGTATAAATTTTTTGATTAATTCTTCAATTCAACATTTTGGCTGAGATTTTTTTTCTTTATTGACTGAAAAATCTTTCTTGGTTAAAAATTTCCTTTTTTTGGTTCGGAAATCAGTCTGTTTTAGTTGAGGCCTAAGTTAATAAAAAATAAAACAGAAGTAATAGTAGTAAAATGTCTGGACCGAATAATATTAAACATATTATTTTTGAAAGAAACAATAATTATTTTTAAAATTTGCCGAATTCAGTTAAAAAATTTTTTCAACACTGGAGCAAATGCAATTTTCTGTTTTGGTCCCTATTAAAAATTCATAAAATTAGATTTGAAAAACGGCACTTTTGAGTTCGACTGTATGAAAATCCTTTACGTTCTGCTTTTTATGTATTAAGTTAGATTTTTTTTAATTATCCCTCATAAACCAATTGGTTAAGCAGTAAAAAAATGTATGATGTTTGTGATTGAGTTTCCAAATTAAGCTAGGAACGACACCAGTAAACCAAATTTATGATGTTAGTTACTAAGTTTTCAAATGTGGCAAAATTCTAGCCTCCGGAATTTCTTCAAGTTGAGTAAAATATGGCACTAATAAATTGAAGCTACTGCAGTGGATTTGAGTAAAATATACTGAAAAATTTTCCATAAAATTTCACATAAATTTGAATATTTATTCTTTAATTTTTAACTTTTTATGTCAACTAACATATCGTTGGAATCGTTATAATTCGCCGATTTTTAATATTATATTTACAAATTACGAAGTGCTAAATTTTAAGAATGTTATATTCTGCATTTTAGTCCTCATTAGGTACGAAGGACTCCCGCTGACCAGCATCGACGGCAGCAGTTCGGCTGAGTTAATGATTCCAATGTGGGCGCGCAATTTAAAATTGGAATTAAAATGAATTCTTATGAGAATACATAAAAAATATTAAAAACATTATGAACAATTATTTAGAATTACTTTTTCAACACATTTCTTCTGAAATTGAATGTTTTGTGAAATATAAGTTATTCCTCGGAAGTCAAAGAAAATAAACTGTTATGTAATAAATATGTGTGTTATAAATTTTTTTCTTGTCCAAAATCAGAAGTTGTACAATTTATATAAATTATTGTGCATTTTTCAATAATTATTTATTTAAATTACAAGAATTGTTTATAATTCCAATTTTGAATTGCGCGCCAACTGCGGCCAACCAGTGCGTGGCCCGAACGCAAGCGCAGTAGCGAAAGGCGCCCACATTGGCATCATTGGGCCTACGTGCCAGCCAGTCGCTTGTTAGTACCCTTACCGTTCGGATCGTTTATTGAAGAGTTCGCAGTTTGTGTCAATAAACATAAAGTTAATCGGATCTTACGTCTTTTTACTGAGTTCACGTATCCCGTATATCTAGGTTCTAACATTCAATTACAAATTTAAATGCCTTAGGGCCGATTCGACCATCTCTGATTAAATCCATGGTTAACTTATCATGGTTATCTTTTAATAATCAATTTAATCATGATTAACCTGCGAAACGTTCCACCATGAATTTTTAACCTATGATTAACTAAACGTATACCTTGTTCGGAATAGAGTCTAGTTTTTACGTATTTCTGTTGTAACTGCGGTTTTGATTGGCTGAGTCACGAAACTTGTTTTCGCGCGCCATCTCTTGCACGCGAAACGAAATAAATAGGCCTGTGACGTCACAAATTACGCGTTGTTTACTTGCTTTGCTGAAGCGGCTCCAAAATAACATTATTCAAATTAATTAAGTGAAGCGGTGTTTTCTTAAGCGAAAAGAAAGGGATGAATACTATTTTGAGAACATATTTCATTTTGAGCCATATATACTGTCGCACTGCACTTTAACTAAACGTTGAGGTAACGTTGATCCCCGTTAATCGCTGGTTAAGTCGCTAACCGGCCAAAAATGGTCGATTAAGTTAAACAGCGATTAGACTACTTTTGAATGGGATTTACCGCGGTCCTACTGGGAGCCGATGTCATTTTTTGGATGACAGTTGCTCCCAGTGGGACCCTGCGGTGGTTGTTAACCTTCAGTTTTGAATTATATATATCCTTTAACCAGCGAGACTATATATATACTATCTTTCTTGTTTAGTGGAAGAAAATGTTGGAACCAAGAGGTACGACCACTAGCGCTGGGTGATGTAATATTAATTGTGGATTCAAATCTACCTCGAAATCTGTAGCCAAAAGGTATAATCGTATGAGTTTACCCTGGCCGTGACGGACGCATTCGTATGGCGGATATTTGGTCAAAGAATGGACACGTACTCACATGCGCCACAGCAAAAATAATTGTGTTGGCTTCCAAATAATTAGTAGGGTCACGGACGCAACGCATACTGGTGGTGGAGAATGTTGCCAATAGAATTTAAAGGCAAAAAAATAAAAGAAAGAGTCAGCGACATTTATTAATAAAGGGATATGTTTGTTATATGGAAAAGGTTTTTAAGGCCGCAATGTGTAAGGACCGTGTCCACGAGAAAGAGTGGGAAGGAGTGATAGATGAGAGGGATAGCGAGTCCCTGGCAATCAGGAAACATTGATTTGAGTTAGTGACGTTTTTGGGTTTGTAGAAAGAGCTTACACGCGTCGGTGAATACGAAAATTAAATATTTCTAAGCATTTGAACATTTTTGATTGAAGAACTTTTTGTGCAAGTTGCAGACCTTCGATGCGGGTTTGCCTTCAATTGCAAATCCTGAAAATTGAAGAATTTTCCCTGGTAAATCTTCAATATTCAACTACCTATTAGCAAAAAAGTTTTTGCATTGCATCAGTTGAAAATATGAACATTTCAAATTAATGAATCCTCAATAGTATTCAATCTTGCAAATAAAATAATTTAAAATTGCAAATCGTTAAAATTAAATAATGTTCAATTATACATCTTTGAAATTGATATATTATAAAAAGGGGTTGAAAATTATATGCCTTTAGATATAATTCCTGAAAATTGGATCATTCTCAATTCTGGATTCTTACAATTAAAGTATTTTCCACGGTAACTTTTTAAATTTGAAGAACTTTGAATTCCATATCTTTAAAATTAAATAATTTCTCATTTTGAAATTTTAGAATAAAAAATTATGTAAGTTTTACATTTTGCGACTGAAAATTAAGTGATTCACAGAATTAACATTTAAAATTGTCTCAATTCCTGATCAGATATCATATATTTAAATAAAAGCAAATTTAAATTTTTTTCAAAATAATTCAAACCTGTATGAAAGCTGATGTAGCTATTTTAATTTTTTTTCATGATTATTAATTACATTCTGTAGTGCTTTAAATTAAGATACACAATTGCGATTGTAAGGCAGGCTAATCTAAATGTAATAAAACAAGATTTTACCATTTTTATCATTTGTTTATTTTACCTTCTCGTTATTACTGATAATTTTTGTCAGTATTCTATCTTAAATACAGCTTTATGCTTGAGGCAAAATTTTATTTCTTCGAAAATTAAAATGGTATCATGTCTTCCAACAAATAGTAATCTTTGCATTGCGTGATAAGTAGTTTTAGTAAGTTTAATAAGAATATCTATTAGTTGGACTCTTATTGATATTCTACATAAGTTGTCTTTAATTCAAGAAAATGAAGACCGTGGTTAGTATTCTGGGCTTCATCCTCATGGTTTTCCCCAACCATATTGGTAAATATGATACTATATATAATTTAAAGTGCATTATTGTTCGCAGTATAATTATTTCATATGGCCAAATGAATTTCAAATCTGACAGGCTATCCAGTGTGATGTCTCGAGTCACAGAATTGTTTCGGGACAAAATATGTTGAATTCAAGGGATTGTAGACGCTGAATATTTCATTGATTAGCCGAAAAAAATTGTCAGATGTTTCAGATTTTTTTAATGTATATTTACTCAGAAACTGCATAACTTTTTCGAATTTCATCATTTTTTATAAACTGCGTCACCAACGTCAGAAGTTCTAAGCCTATAACTCAGCCAGGAATGGTTTTTTATCTAATAATCGGTGTAAGACATGTCCTCTATAAAATCCGTTGAAAATAACATGTTTTATCCCGAAACGAATTCGTTCATATTCAAATTTCTCAGTGCTTACTCATTTTTATATTATTTCTCTGATTCATCCATTCATGTTTGTTTCTGAAATAAAAACTATGACTTAGTGAATCAATTTAATAATTAATACAATAATTAATTTCCATTTTGGGGTTTCTATTTACAGAATTAGCTAGGCCACATAAAGAGAACGCAGTTCATCCCTTGCCCATTGAACTAAATATTCATTATTCTGAAGGTTTCCCACATTTACCTCGGCATTTAAGAGTAGGTATTTGGTATGTGGGAACATGTAAGGAAATTGGTCAAGAGTACATCATTGGAGTAATTATGGGTAGAGAATTGTATCCAATCACAGGTCGTAGAGCAGATCCTAATAGTTACTATAGAAGAGTTAAAGTACGCATAGATGGCAATATTGCCAACGTGACTGTACCAATACCGAAAGAGGATCCTCTGAATTATCTATTCTACAAACCATTCGGGCCACAAAACATTCGTTCTGTCGAGATACGTGAATAATTTAAATTTAGGGTATACATGGATATTAATGTTGGTAGGGTGAACCTCTTTTTAATTAAGACAAAAACGTTTGTCAAGTCTAATTTTGTCGATGATCTTTGCGTACATTTTGTTGTCAAAATATACAGTATGAAAGAATAAACTATTCCTGGCTTATCCTGTTTAATTTTTTCAAGAATCTACATTTTTTTATAATTTCCATTTCTCTAGTATATTGTCAATGCATTTATAGACATTATGGAGGTTCATAAAAATTACTGCAAAAAAAACGTACAAAAAATTTGTCTCTAGTTTTTGAACTCCACTTGAACCTTTCCAATACTTACGAATCAAGGTTTAATAAACACTATTTGTTTATTTTACTTTTTTGTTATTGCTGATCATTTTTGTTAATATTCAATTCAAATACAATCGCATACTATATATTAGACATTCATTGTGTCCAAAAAAAATGTAATCATGTCTTTTCAGCACTGTGTGATAATATATGACATAATAATGTAATAAATATGAAGTATTTTTGGGACTTGAGCCTGGGAGAAATATATTGATAAAATATTTGAATAATGTGAGATGCCGAATGAGATAGCGAATATGATAATCAAGATTTGAAGTAGCGAACCGTCATAAAATACAAGAAAGCTACCACTAAGCCTTATTTAAAATAATCATGTATTTGGGACCTTCTGTAACATAAATATTGAAATTTTGAAAACTATTCAAGATATCGAAAATTCTTGCAATATGCATCGAGAATATGTTACTAAAGACTTCTCATTACAGCTTGGTGCGTAAATTGATATAATGGATTAGGCTGCAAATGTGGGCACAGCGACAAAATTTAATTTTTTTGCAGTCATTCAACAATAATACATTTCTTATGCAAGAAAATAATATATATTTTTATAAAATCTGATAGAAGGTAATGTATCGGTTGAGTTCAGTGAACCTATCCACTCTTCTCATTGCAAGTGTCGTCACTGTAAGCGTTGCAGTCAAAAAATCGGTGTTGATATTTTTGAGGAGCCCCAAAATCAGGGACTCTATTTTCTCTGTAAAATTCTCAAAAAGATTATTTTTTGACAAAGCCATATCTGGGTGGTGTCAAGGGGTTGTTTTTCAACTGTAAGGGTTGGAGATCAAATATCGATGTTGATATTTTTCAGGGGTTTGAAAATCAGAAACTTTATTTACACTGTAAAATTCTGTAAAAGATCATTTTATTACAAAGACATATCTGCGTGTTCTCAAGGGGCTGCTTTTAAAATGTAAGGGTTGGAGCCCAAAAATCGGTATTGGTATTTTTCAGGAGACCAAAAATCAGACTTTGTCATAAAGTAATCTTTTCAAGAATTTTACTCTGTAAATAGCGTCTTTGATTTTTGGGCTCCTGAAAAATACCAACACCGATTTTTGGGCTCCGACCCTTACAGTTGAAAATCAAACCCTTGACACCACGCAGATATGACTTTGTCAAAAAATAATCGTTTTTAGAATTATACAGTGTGAATAGAGTCTCTGATTTTGGGGCTCCTCAAAAATACCATCGCCGATTTTTGGGCTCCAACCTTTAACGTTATAATGCAACCCCATGACACCAAGTAGATATGACTTTGTTGAAAAAAAATGTTTTTGAGAATTTTACAGTGTAAATAGAGTCTCTTATTTGTGGGCACCTCAAAAATACCAACACCAATAAGTTTTTGAAGTTTGGGGCTGAGTTTGGTTTTTTGAGATGTAGGGTTAGTTTTTGCCAGAAAAAGATTCAAGCATTAAAGAGCCCAAGAAATCCCAACACTACTTTCTATTTTGTATTTTCCAGGTTTGAGTTTTTACCAAGGGGTTGGTTTTTTTGCACATAGGGGTGGTTTTGAAAAAATCGTTCTAGTGCATTCGAGAGCCCAAATTGAGCCCAAAATTCTGAAGCACTTTGTTTTTTGCAGATTTTATTTTTTGCATTGGGGTGTTTTTTTCTGTATATAGGGGGTATCTTTTTTATTATTTTTTTGTCGTGCATTCAAGATCCCAAAATAAGCCCAAAATTCTGGTGTACTTTTTTTTCCGAGTTAGAGTTTGTACATGGGGGGTAGTTTAATTTTAAGTGGGGGTGGCTTTGAGAAATCGGTTGTTGGCGCGTTCAAGAGCCCAATGAATCCCAAAATTCTTTCGTGTTTGATTTTTAATTTTTTTTAAATTTTTATATAGTGGAGGTGCTAGCTTAAATCAAGTCAGCACCTCCACTCTAAATTCGAATTTTCAAAAAAAGTAGTAGAGCCCGAAAATCGGAAAAGAGCCCAAAAAAGCCCAAAATTCTGATACGAAGAAATTGGGGAATTTCGATCTTGGAGGTGCTAGCTTGATAGACCTTTTGAACTGTTCTCCAGGGTTCTTTATAACAAAATATCTTTATATACTTTATTATGAATAGTTTTTCCTCAATTATTTGGCCAATTTTGATTTCAGAAATTCATGTATTTGTACTTGGCAGACTTTTTGCACCGCAGATGTTTTTGGTGGGAATAACATACACTGAAACTTTTGGAAGAATATTCAGTAATTAGATTTTTATCGATATTCTTTATAAGTTTCCTATATTTCAAGAAAATGAGGACCGTGAATGGTATTGTTTCATCTTTCGTTTCTTAATATTTTCAACAAATGAATCCTATAGCTAATCCATCTCAACCAAAATTATAGTACAACGTTAAACATTAGTTATTACAATAAAATATTGTAATTTAATTTTTTATTTTAATTGTACCAAAACTAAAACTTAAGTCACCCTTAGATTTGGTGATCTACTTTCCTAGATTTGGCAACTGATGAAACATAAAGTAAGAATATCTGAACCTTTGGTAGAGAATTTAAGTCTTCTTAATTGTTGTTAAGAATATAAAGTTAACTGATTTGAGCAAAAACTTGAGAAAATTGTATAATCTTGTTTTATTATATTTTATAAGCGCTTATTATGATCGCAATCATTCCTCAAAATGTTAAGGTTATTTTAGGTCGCGTTTAATTTATCAAAAAATCTCAAAAAATTCATAACCAACTCTACGAGTAAGTATAGTAGTATAGTACTATTTACTAAGATAACCATTAGAAGTAACACAGCCCCACGAGAAAAATTAGGATCATGTTATCGAACAATACCAGCTTGTTCAGAAATTCTGACATAGAATAGACATTTAGCGGTTCGAAGTACATAGAAATGGTCTATTTTCACAGGCCGACTACCAGCACCGAGGCCTAGAAGAGAGTGAGTGGCTCAGAAAAGACCCTGCGGGGGGAGGGCTACGGCTATAAGGAGGCATAAGCTAAATCCCTGACGGTGGTGGTGGTGGAAAAGAGCCACTCAGACTCACTGCTCCCTGCGGAGCAGTTTGAGCTGTTCAGGGAGGCCACCGGGAGGGTGCTCGAAAGAGTGTCCCCAGATCAATGGCCATAATACAGTGGTCGAGACAAACCACCAGGAAGGCGCAGACCTAAAATTATGTCAGGTTGAGTTGCTCCAAAAGATGGTAGAGGCTACGGCTTGGTTCCCAGGTAAGCTGGAAGACCCGTCTGTGGTCCTTCGGCGATTGGAGGGATTCAACCTTTCACTAAGGACAGCATCTTGGTGAATCGTTAGGCACGATCTGCCTCAGGAAGAAGACACAGCGGAAGGTACCAAGCAACTTCTAGTTGTACATATTCCTGAGTCCCAGACGAGGGCTTTTGCGGTCCTCAACAATAAGCCCTTCTACCACCTTGGACAGGTCAACTTTAGGGTTGCCGGCCAGGGATAGGAGGAGCCTGTTGGGACACAGGAATACCGGGAGCAGACCTAAAATGACTGCTCCTGGCCTAACCATTACCCAAATTAACTTGCATCACAGCAAAGGCGTCTCTGCGATTTTACAGAGGGGCATGGCTGCGAGGCACACAGGTATCTCGCTATTCCAGGAACCTCAGTTATTTCGACATACTATAAGGGGATTAGAGGAATAAAATAAATATGTGTGGGGCCTACTGTTGGCCCTAAAGTCTCTTTAATCTGTTTTTTGTTTTGATTTGAGGTCTTTGAATGTTTTTTTTAACTCCTGCATCCTTTCCTTCCTCAATGTTGACCATTTCTCTTCAATTTGTCTCTTTTCCTAGTCTGTGAGTCCGTGGTGGACTTTTGCTCTCATCATCATTTGGGTTGCTAGTCTCTGTTTTTCCTTTCCTTCTAAGTCTAGTCTTGCTGCTTCTCTTTCCTTCTCTTCTTGTTGTGCTTCCATTTGGATCTCCCTTGTTTTAAATGTTTGTTCCCATGAGTGTTTTCGCTCTTTTTCGATCCTTATCTGGTTTCTTCTTTCCTTTTCTCTTTCTTCATCCCGTTTTGCTAATTGGATTTTCAAGAATGCTTCTCTGATTTTCGCATTTTGCTCCATTTTTAGTTTCTCTGTCCTTAGTGTTTCTTTTCATTTTCTGGTTTTCTCTTCTTGATCCACTATTTTTTTTGTATTTGGTTTTATTATTTCTACTCCCACATAGCCGCCTCAGTATCCTGAGAAAATGCTGTAGATGTCGCTGGTGAAGTTCTCCTCGTCTTCTTCTCTGTTGGTGCTTATGTTGCGATTGATGCCTCCTACTGCTCCCTCCTCGTTGGTTTCGCATTCCTTCCATCGGTTTGTAGTTGAGTTTTCATTTTTGAAGAGTTTTCGTATGTGTCGATGTGGGTGGTAGGTGATTTCTTTTTCTGGCGTTCCAGCGAATCTTTGTTTCAGACACTTGAGTGCTCGGCAGGTTATGTGGTGTGCTTGTGTCGTGTTCTGTTGCATGATGTTCTGACACCAGGAATATTTTTTTGGTGGCTCCATATTTCTCGAATAAAAAATTCGCACTGTCTTTTTGTTCTTAGAATCAAGTGTGTCGGTCTTTGGAATTTTAATTAAGTGTTTTTTTTTGTCTTGAGTTTTTGAGTCAGTTTATGTTGTTAATGCTATTCTGATCATCTGCCATTTTTTCATATTTTGAGTTTAAAAATCTTAACCTAAGTTTCCTAGTATTTCATGCGTCTATTTACCAGTATCTGTGCCAGCTTTTTCTAGTTTGAGGTCGTTTACGTTCCATTCGCCTATACTTCTTCCTTCAAGATTTTTCGATTCGTAAATCGTTGGGGAAATTTTCTTTTTAATAATGAAAGGACGTTTGTACTTATGGTGAAGCTTACCTGCTTTTTATCTACCTTATTTGATAATTTTGTTAATACCTTCAGCACCCTGTCGCCTATTTTAGATTTTAAGGGTCTTTTCCTCAAGTTATAATTATTAGCCTGTCTTTCGTTTGCTTTATCTGAATTTTTCTGGACTTTCTTTTTTATCATTTGTGACCTTCTGAATCTGTCTGCTCATTTGTCCACGATTTGGAACTCGATTTATCTATCGTTTTCTATGTTTGTTATTTTTGAGCGACTGAATTGGTTCTAGTTCACGAGCTAGATTTAAAAATGCTAGGGTGAATCGTGTCGACGAGTTTTTGCTAGTATTTATAGCGAACTGCCAATCGTCTATGTGCTCGTCCCAGGTGGAGTGATCGTTATCTATGTATGTTTCAATTATCTGTTTTATCGGTCTATTGTATCGTTCGGTCGGGTGAGCTTGTGGCTAACGCGAAATTGCATGTTTGTGGACTTCTGACTCCATCGTGGTTCCGTTTGCTTTTTTGTTCGGGATTATTTTGAACCATTTTGTGAATAGGTTCACGAACACGAAAATGTATTGGTTTTTTGTCTTTTCAGAATTTGTTAGCGGATCCATGATATCAGCTGCTAACGTGGTCCATGTTTTTTCATTACCTTTTCCATAATCGATCCTATCTTCTTTTGATTACTTGGTTTTACTTTTCGACAGATCTGGCAGCTTTTCACGTAATTGGTTACGTTCAAATATACCCCTGACCAGGAGTAATGTTCGGAAATTTCCGCGTAAGTTTTCTCTGAGCCTAAATTTCCTGCCTGGGTTTCGTCGTAATTTTCCCGTCAAACTGGAGCTCTAAGTTTTTTAGGTACGACTAATTTCCAGGGGTTTGAGTCTGGTAATAAAGTAGATTTGAGTGGGTCAGTTCTGCGAAGGTAGAGTTGCGAATCTCTGATTCGCCATTTTTCATGTTCTTCTTGTCTTTTTGTAACTCGCCTCGAGCTCATAAAGCTCGATTATGGCGAGTTGGTCGAAGATAAAGAAGAAACATCAAATCATCTGATGGAAGTCCACTTTACAGGTTTGCAGCAAACTCAAACTGACAGAGAGGAGGAAGGCTAAGACCAGGAGAGGGAAAAGGCCGTCTGATATTTCGCTAAGGCTCTTTTACAGAAGGGCATAGATTTCGTCGTCCTCCCACTAAAGAAACTACTCAGGACATGCACCGCCTTTTAACACGTGCCATTGGCTTGTAAGGACAGCAGAGTGGCCTTCGTTTATAGACTAGGGAAGGAGGGCTACTCTGCTGCTAAAGAATTTCAGTCGATTAGATTATCGACGTTAACCCTCAAGAAGCTCGAGAAACTGGTCAAGATATACATCAGTGATGAGGTGCTCCATGCTGCTGTGGCAAAATTGAAGCAGCAGCTTGAAAAAGGGCAGTATGCTGTGAGCAACTTCTTGGGCATAGAGGATATCTATAGCAATATCCCTTCAGAGTCATCTGATGGGAGGCTTCAGTGTGTGACGTGCCAGACAAGCTAGTAAGCTGGATAGGAAGTATGCTACGCCGGCGGCGACTCCAAACTAGATGGGGTGTGGGCATTATAGTGGACGGCCTCCTCCGTATGCTATATAAGGAAGAGTATTATATGCAAGGATACGTGGAAGACTTAGTGATCCTAATTAGGGGGGCTCACTTGGAAACATTGTTTGGTCTTACAAGGCTGGCGCTACGCATGGTTGATCTCTAGTGCGACAGATCAGGGATCTCGGTAAATCTGGAAAAGACCAGCCTTGTCTTTTTTGAGAGAACGTTCAATGTTTCAAAATTTGGCGCCCCTGCATTCTGTGGTAAGAGGCTTATGATCTTATACTCTGTTAAATACCTGGGGTTAATCCTAGACGGCAAACTGAACCAGGCGAGGCATCTGGAGACTCTATGCAGGAAGGTTGGCATGACGTTTTGGATGTGTAGGAGAGCCTTGGGTTTGACGTGGATGTAGGGCCTGGAATGCTTGCATCGTTCTCCTCCGCTGTACTTAAGCCAAGGCTCCAATACGCGGAAAATAGATGGCCTTGAGAAATTGAAAATACTAGGTTCCCAAGTTACGTCAGTACACTACCAATTCTATAAATGAGGCAAGACAGAATAAGAAAACGCTTCAACTTCAGCAAGACGTTCCTCGTTTGCAACCCAAACAAGAATATATGGAAAGCAAATGGCAATCCATTCATCTGGGGGGGGGGATCTGATACGCAGACGGCGCTGAGGCATTAAGAGAGGAAACGCTGCTGGTAGGCAGATGACAATCTGTTTGGACAGCCAAACGACGTAACTGCAGTTGGAAAACCAGACTTAACATCAGATCTGGTACATATTATAATTAACATGTTTTATTCTCCTGAATTTGATTTCGAAAGTACGCAAGGACAGAATTTGTTCTACTGTTTATTTCACTGAATTCTACTATTTACTATATATCCGTAAATTTGTTCGTGCATTTTTCTAGATGCTTCGACAAACTAAACTAATGGAGACTAATTAAAATCTAATGAGTCGAGAATATACCATTTTTCCAAATCTTTTATCAAATCACTAAACTTTATATTTTGAAGACAGAAATAACTATAATTAGCATAAGATTTTTGTTGAAGTGCTGTGTACCTCAGGTGGAAAAAAACACACAAATATGCAAATATCTACATTTAAATAAGCAGTTATGACCTCAAATATTTTTTCATTATTGACGCTTAGGTTTCTCTGCAAAAATTTGTGGCTATCATCAATGGGTGTTTTTGATCAATTCTATAAATCATCTTAAAGATTAAGCTAATTTTTTATATAACTCTTCACCTAGTACATTCTTAATTTAAGTGATTTTCAAGTCTCTAACGGAAATGATTACTATAAACATCGTTTGTTTATTTTACCTTCTCGTTATTACTGATAATTTTCATCAGTATTTCATTTTAAATACAGCTTTATGCTCAAGTTAAAAATTTATTCTCTCGAAAACAAAAATGTCATCATGTATTCCAACAATCTTTGCATTGCGTGATAAGCTATTTTAGTACCTCTGAATTTTACAAAATAATATCGTAAATCTCAAATGAGTATGCCTTTTCAATTTCGGAAAAATAGACTAATGAAATACAAATAGATTAATAAAATACAAATAGATTAGAATGATGAATGAGATAGTTTCTAGTGAAATAACATTTTTTGAAGAATATTCATTAGTTAGACTCCTATCGATATTCTTCATTAGTTTTCTTTAATTCGAGAAAATGAAGACTGCGGTTAGTATTCTGGGCTTCATCCTAATGGTTTTCGCCAATCATATTGGTAAATATAATGCTATTTATAATTTACAGGGCATAATTATTTGCAGTATATTTATTTCCTATGACCGAATTCATTTCAAATCGGGCAGACTATCCAGTGTAAAGTCTCAAGTCACAGAATTGTTTCGAGACAAAATGTGTTGAATTTAAGGGATTGTAGACAATACATATTTCACTAATTAGCTGAAGAAAATTGTCTGATCAAGTTATGAATATTAGAACTTTTAATATTGGTGACGCAGTTTATAAAAAAATTTTTGAAACTTTCAACGAGATGTCAGGAATTTCAGAAAATTTAATTTTTTTTAGAAAAATAAAAGCCTAGCAGACTCTATTCATATTATAGCGAAAACTTCGAAAGAAAAACGCAACACAGAGAAAAGTTCTGAAAGACTTTTCTAGAAGTTTTCTAACTTAACAACTTTGCTGTTTTGACTGTCTTCGTATTTCTTCTCGTTATTGCAGAAAAATGCAAAAAAAATGCAAACATTTTCATTTTTCATAAAAAGAAATCCAATTGTCGCTTCTTCGAAACGCGGACACAAGATAAACTCATATGGAATATGCACTATATTATTACCAACATTAAAAAAAGTCAAGAAAAAATTAAACGATGCACCGGATGTCGAACTTTTGATGTAACTTCACATTATGTTTGCTGTAACTTTGTCCCGTAGAAGATAAAACATGAACAATTTTTAAACATTAAAAGTCCTTGATGTGTGAATAAGTCATTGAAAATAATTAAGTTTGTACACAAAATGCAAACCCTTGCAACACGGACCAGACTATGTGGCTTTTATATTTTCGGGATCACTGAATTCGAATCCGTTGTCCGAATGGTCCCATCAGATCAGGGTCAAGGTCAGTTCAAGGTCAAATTCACAAAATTCATCGCTAACCAATTAAGTCAGGGTACCTATAGGTTTTCGGGGGCGCTGAATTTAAATCCATTTTCCGTTTGGTCTCATCAGGTCAGGGTCAAGATCACTTCAAGGTCAAACCTACAAAATTCATCGCTAATCGAATGAATCAGGGTATATATAGGTTTTCGGGGTCGCTGAATTCGAATCCGTTATCCGTTTGGTCCCATCAGGTTAGGGTCAAGGTCAGTTTAAGTCAAACTTACAAAATTCATCGGTAACCAATTAAGACGGGGTGTCTATAGTTTTTCGGGGTCGCTGAATTTAAATGCGTTGTCCGTTTGGTTTTATCTTGAATTGACCTTGATTCTGACCTGACGCGACGAGACGGACAATGGATTCGAATTCAGCGACCCCGAAAATATAAGACCCACCTAGTCTGGTCCGTGTTGCAAGGGTTTAGATTTTGTGGTCCTGTGTAATTCATACGTCAGGCCTGATCATCATTCACGCAATCAATAAATAATTTAAATGAACTAAATAAATCATTATTGTTAGATTTTTTCATATATTATCAATACAGGATGTCCCAGACTCAAGTTTTTGGACTTATATGGCCGTATAAAAATAAAAAAGATTAATCTAAAATTCCTTTTCCAAAAAGCAGTTCAAGTTTTAGTTTTTGAGTTATAAAATATTTAAGCTGGTCCAATCAGGAGCGCCGTATGAACAGTCATGTGCGCGTGAGTGGGATTCCAACGCAGTGTTATCGAAGGGAGCGCAGAGGTGGGGTTAGCGACGGGAGAACACTACGTTGGAATCCCACTCACGCACACGACTGCTTTTACGGCGCTCTTGATTGGTCCTGCTTAAATATTTTATAACTGACAAACTAAAACTTCAACAGATTTTTGGAAAAGGAATTTTCGATTTATTTTTTTTATTTTTATACAGCTGTATAAGTCCGGACACTTGAGTCTAGGACACCCTGTATAATACATAGCACTATACATATTATAATTATTAAACATTTAATATAAATTTATCATATTGTTACTATATAATTTAATTGAAAGAAAATGTTTTCAAACATTCTTTGAAAAAAATCGTTGTTAAGAATACAGTTCGCGTATCAAGACATCAATCATCTTCAATAAATTATTGTTTATTATCTTAAATATGTAATAGTGTACATATAATTATTCATTGCACAATTATGCAATTATGTATTGTAATTTCCTGAATCTTTTATTACAAAATTATTATTTTTTGAATCCACTTCTGCAATTTTTGTTTAAGTCCAAACAGTGATTCTGTCTAGAAACTAACTAAAATCTGGACAGTCTTAAAATATTTCAATTCCTAACGAAGTCCTAGATAGCGCCAAGACTGGGACTGGACAGCAGAAAGGGTTGAGTTAAACACGTAGCAAAAATAAACAGTGCCAGTGTGGCGCCAGGCTAGTATTGCGTGAATAGACAGGCTTGAGAAAAACTATACTGGCCTCAGCATGATTCAAAATTGCCACGAAATTTTTCCACACGGATTACTCAGAAATTGTTTGTTAGCTAATAATCGGAGATAGACATGTCGTCTATAAAATCCCTCGAAAAATAACATATTTTGTCCCAAAACGATTCCTTTCATATCAATATTTCTCTTTGCGTACTCACTTTTATGTAATTTCTTTAATATATCCATTCATTTTTGTTTCTAAAATAAAAATTATAACTTGTTGAATAATTTAATAGCTAATAAAATAATTAATTTCCATACTATCTTTTCTTTTTATAGAATTAGCTAGGCCACATAAAGATGACGCAGTTCATCCTTCTCCCATTGAACTTAATATTCACCATTTGGAAGGTTTCGTACCTTTACCTCGGCATTTAAGAAGAGGCATTTGGTATGTAGGGACATACAAGGAAATGGGTCAGGATTACATCATTGGCGTAATCATGGGTGGAGAATTGTATCCAATCACGGGTTCTAGATCGGATCCTAATAGTTACTATAGAAGAGTTAAAGTACGCATAGATGGAAATATTGCCAACGTGACTGTACCAATATTGAAAGAGGATCCTCTGAATTATCTATTCTACAAACCATTCGGGCCACAAAACATTCGTATTGTCGAGATACGTGAATAATTCGAATTTAGGGTATACATGAGCAGTAATGGTGGTAGGGTGAACCTCTTTTTAATTAAAACAAAAATGTTTGTCAAGTATAAATTTGTCGATGCTGTTTGGGTACATTTTGTTGTGAAAATATACAGTATGAAAGAATAAACTTTTCCTGGCTTATCCTGTTTAATTTTTTCAAGGATCAGTATCTACATTTTTGTGTATTTATATAATTTTTATTTATTTGGTATATTATCAATGCATTTATAGACATTATCGAGGTTACTGAAAATTACTGCGAAAAAATGTGCAAAAAATGTTTCTCTAGTTTTCGAACTCCACTTGAACCTTTTTAATATTTACGAATAAAGGTTTATTAAACACGATTTGTTTATTTTCTTTTTTTTTATTGCTGATCATTTTTCTTAATGTTCAATTTAAACACAATTGCATACTATACATCAGTCATTTATTGTATCCAAAAGAATGTAATCATGTCTTTCCAGCACTATGTGATAATTTATGACATAATGATGTCATAGATATGTAGTATTTTTGCGACTTAATCCTGGGAGAAATATATTAATAAAATATATAAATAATGTGACGTGACCAATGAGATAGCGAATAGCATACTCAAGATTTAAGGTAGCGAATCATCATCGAGTACAAAAAAGCTAACAATAATCCTTATTTATAATAATCATGTATTTGACACCTTTTGTGACATGTACTCATCTCTATATCCAAAGCTATTGTATCGACTGTTAACAAATTTTAACAGGAAGTCAGTTCCAACAGATTTTCAATGAATTTTTAAGAATCACCGAAATCTTGAACAGCTTTTAAAGTCTTACGTATTTAGTGTATGAAATAAAAAATCCGAGATAAAATAAATATTAGAATTTTGACAACTATTCAAGATGTTGAAAATTCTTGCAATATGTATCGAGAATATGTTACTGAAGACTTCTCATTAAAATTTGGTGCGTAAATCGGTCTAATGCATCAGGCCGCAGATGCGAGCACATCGAAAAAATTTAATTTTTTTGCAATAATTCAACAATAATACATTTTTTATTGAACAAAATAAAATATATTTCTGTAAAATCTGATAGAACATGAAGTATTGGAAGAGTTCAGTGAACCTATCTACTCTTTTAATTTTGAAGTGAAATTGAGAAATCCAATCGAAATTTCAATTGAATAATAAGGTTCTATTTAGTTGAATTGAACAATAAATCAATTTAATTAATTTAATTTCTTATATTTATCAAATTAGAGATTGATGCCATAATATAATTCCGCCAAGTTGCAGAGTGTTTAATGTTGCTTTTTAAAATCTATTTAAAAATTTCTGTGCAGTTCTTTACAATAAAATTTCTTTACATATTTATTATGAATGGGGTTTTTCTAAATTATTTGGCTAGCTTTATTTTTATAAATTTATTCAGTTATACTTCGCTGCCTTTTTTGCATCGCAGATGTCTTTGGTGGAAATGATATATACTGAAACATTTGGAAGAATGTTGAGTAATTAGACTCTTATTGATATTCTTCATAAGTTTCCTATATTTCAGAAAAATGAGGACCGTGATTGGCAAAGTATCATATTAGGTTACGTAATATTTTCAATAATAAAACCCTATAGCAAATCCATCTACTCCAAAATTATTGCACCACGTTGAAATTTAGAAATAACAGTGAAATATTGTAATATTATAATAAATACTTCAATATCCGTATACGTGAATTAGTATTTTTTTCTATCATTTTGTAGCCAAACTGATGAAACATAGAGTAAGAATATCTGAACCTTTAGTGAAGAATTCAAGTCTTCCAGATTGTTGTTAAAAATATAAAATTAGTCAAACATATTGAATAATTGCAGATATGTACAAAATAAGAATAAGCTTTTTAAATTTGTCAATCAATCTGATTTTTGAATCTAGTTTTGTGTGCAATAATGTATAAACAAGTGACAAAATTAGAAATTTATTAAAACAAATTCTTCAGTATATCAGTTTTTTGTAGATAAAAAATCATTTTATTTTAAAATCGTTGTAATTCATCATTGGAATTGTATTAAAAAAAAATTGCCACTAATTGAAATTCTATAACGAGCTTATAAAGTTCATGGGCAAAGCAATTGACATAGCAGAGAAATTAAATTCATAAATCGAAGAATTCAAGGACAACAATAATTTTATTTTTAGAATTTGCAAAAAATAATCTTCAAAATCCATCGACAAAAAAAGCATGTAGAGCATTATGAACATTAAATTCGTGGCCGTAATCACATTACGCGACAGATTCTGCAAGGCATCTTAAAACATTCCGGATACAGCGAAGATCCGCAAGATCCTGGGAAAAAATCCAGAGGCTCGCGTCGGGCTCATAAGGCTCGATGATGGCGAGTTTGCCGAAGATGAAGAAGAAACAGTAAATCATCTGATGGAATTTCACTTCGCAGGTTTCAGCAAACTCTATCCAACCTAAAGGAGGAAGGCTTTGGCCAGGAGAGGGAAAAGGCCAACTGGAATTTCGCTAAGGCTCTCTTAGAAAAAGGCATGGATTTCGTCATCCCCCCACTGACGAAAAAACTTAGGGCAAGCATTGTCCTTTAACACGTGCCATCGGCATGAAAGGACGGCAGAGTGGCCTTCGTTTATAAATTTGAGAAGGAGCAACATTGCTGTTTAAGATTTTCAGCTCCATGATACTGTGGAAAAATTGGAGCAGCAGCTTTAACAAGGCCGGTATGCTGTAAGCAATTTCTTGGACATAGAGGATATATAAAGCAATACCCCTTTAGGGTCATATGTCGGGAGGCTTCAATGTGTGACGTACCAGACAAGCTAGTAAGCTGGATAGGAAGCATGCTACGCCGGCGCTGACTCCAAACTAAATGGGGTGTAGGCATTGTAGTGGACGGCCTTCTCCGTATGCTGTTACATCCCGAAATTTTTCAATTTTATGCAACACCTATAAGTAAGCATAATCTTCCTTATCCCACGTCATATAGGATAACGCCACTAATTATAAACGAACACCTTACCGATCTTCTTTGAATTTGAACCTAATTATATATTATCAGAATTAGAATTGGATATAGATATATTATCATCGAAGAAATAATCGGGAAGATATTTTTTGCGATCCACTCAACTATCATACGTTTTAAATTATTCCTACTGGAAATGGTTCACAAGGCCTCGAATGTTTGAGTTTGAGCGAACTCTTATTTAAGTCAAGGCTATTGTAGGCACTGCTTGAAACCGTCCTTATATCCTTGATCAGTATCCGTTATTTCAACCAAATGAGGACCGTGATTGGCAATATATGTTCCATCTTAGTGTTTTTCCCCAATCCTATTGGTTAATATAAAACCATATTTAATTTAAAGTGGATTATTATTTGTACCATATTTATTTTCTATTTGAAATCGCATCAATTCAAATATTTCTCTCTCGAATTAATTTTCATTTACTTTTTTCAATGCACAGGACGGTGTCTTTGAAATCACTTTAACACAGAAGTGCTGATATCATAAAGGCTTTTCTTGATTTTCCATGTGGGATACTTTATAACCAATTTAGAGAAAAAACAAATTGCTCACCGCAGCCGTTATTTAAAGTATCAATGTAAAAGAATCCGAATATCCTGTTTAGCAAATGAATATCCTCAAAAACGTTACAGTACATATTATGTAAGTCTCTATCTTATTTGTGATTTCAAATTATTTGTGTTTCATTGATTTGTGCCTCTCACACTGAAGTCACTAAAATTCTCCAGATTATTGACTTTATTATGTGAAAGTTAAACGCATTAAAATTAATCATTATGCAATAGAAATGTCACTATTTGTCGGTAAACATAATAAGATTTTCTTTGTCGAACAAATACATTTAAAATTTTAATTTACAACTGTATTTAGAATGGAATCCTGACATATGTAATGAATAATATCGAGAAGGTTGAATAAATGAATTAAGTTTATAGTATACCTCATTGGCTGGAATGCTCAATAATCCGCAATAATCGATACTTGATTCTTTTTAAAAAGTGGGATATTTTCTCTTTTGTGACGAAATTTAAAAAATCATGGCGAACAAACTCCATGGGTCAGAGACTTTGTCTTAAACTGCAAGCTTAAACAGTAATTAAGGCCCTATAAAGAGTTTCAAACACAACGGGTTCTATTTCTATGATTTTTTTAAATCGTCTTTTATATTTCTTTATGCTTTAGAATAATTTTTGTTACAAAATATTCGTGTGTATTTTCTCCATTTCTTTAACTAATTAGCAAAATAATTGCATTTTGAGAAAGCAGCACTGCTTTCATCAACCTTTCAATCTTAGGTAACATAAATTTTGACAAAAATTTTATGGAAATTTATAGGTTAGAACCTGAGAAACTTACTACAATAATTTTCATGATTTTCGAGAGTATTTCCGAATTTTGTTACGTATGTGAATCATTATTCGGCTCTCCTGAAAACTTGGTAAATCAAACCTAGAGCGGTACAGTGATGGAACATGGTATTGCAGTGTTTTTTTTATATTATTCTCCATAATGTATCAGAATATATAATATTCAAAATATGTTGTAGAAATGGAAATTATGAAAATCCACAAATATTTAGACGGTTTATATCAAATTAAATTCTCATTCCGACACAGGTAAACTTTGCAATTCAAAGTTATTCATTACAATATATTGCCGCAACAGGATGGTTTGAAATGCGTTTTGAAATGTAATAAAGATAATGGTAATAAATAATATCCAGAGAATACTTTGCGAACACCGATATTCGTCCTGAGGTAGCCATAAAAGACTTAATGTATTTCACATTTATCAAATACGTGTATTTCGAAGGTTTCTTTTAAAAAATGATACAATATTCTCTAAAAATATACTTACAAGATATGTGGAACGAATATATTTAATGTGACAGTAATAAACAGAATAACATTCATAAAGTGTGTCACTCTAAGTTTGTGTAAAAGAATAAAAATTATACACCGTTTTTGCTGAAATTTTATAAAAGCATTTGGATTTCATGTTTTTGGTACCAGATGATATACTCCTACGATCGATTTTTTCAGAGATAAAAATCGTAAATTCTATAGTGGTGGAAATAGTTGAGGGTGAATGTGGTTGCATTTTGACCATATTTCTTAAATAATCTCTGAGTTATAGAATAATTTGATTTACCTTACGCGAAATACTGATTTAAGTCGAGTTTTGAAGTATAGAAAAAAATTAATATTCAAAGAAATATTAAATATTTCAAAATCAGAGAATTATTGAAAGAATGTGAATTATTCAAGGCTATTTTTCGAAAATCCTGAATAGTTTTTAAAGTCACTAGCTAGTTTCTAGATTCTTATAGCTTAGGGCAGCGTTAAATTATTTTATACAATATACTCTCATACCAAAATGTACCCAGAAACCATGCATATATTTAGATTTGACAAAAATGTGTTTTTTTGTTGTTGTAATTTTAAATATGGTCACACCTACCGCCAGTACTGCCTTAAATTAGTAACTCGGCAGTACGAATGTTTTGTGGCCCGAATACTTGGTAAAACCGATTATTCAGAGGATCCTCATTCGATATTGGTACAGTAACGTTAGCAATGTTGCCATCTATGCGTACTTTAACTCTTCCTATTTTATTATGAAGATCCGCTCTAGGAGCCAAGATCGGATGCAATTCTCCCCCTATGATTAGTCCAATGATGTATTCTTGACCCAATTCCTTATCTGTCCCTACATCCCAAATTTCTGCTCTTAAATTCCAAGGTAAGAAAAAACCTAAGAAATCACGAACGCGCAGTTCAATGGGAGGAGGATGAACTGCGGCATCTTTATGTGGCCTAGCTAATTCTGTAAAAAGCAAGCATAAGTAGAAAATTCATTGTTGTTCTCATTATTGAAATAATTCAACAAATCATAGTTTTCATTTTACAAACAAAAATTACATAATAGATCATAGAAATTATGTAAAAATGAGTCCGCAAATAAATATTTCGATTTGAATGATTTAGATTAGGATATAAATATAGAGCAATTAGTAATGCACTTAGAATTATACGAGTAGATATATATTCACCAACAGGTTTGAAGAAAGCCAGTAGAAAGAAACTTAGAATACCAATCATGGTTACCATTTTCTTGAAATAATTGAAACTTATGAAGAATATCGAAAAGAATTTATCTGATGAATATTTTTCAAGACGCTTTAGCAAATATTATACAAGATGCTATCTCGTTCGTCATTGTACATTATTTGTATTTCATTAAATTGTTTCTCTTACACTAAAATCAGCAAAATACTTTAGATTAATGACCTGAATATATCAAATTCAGAGGTACTAAGATGAATGATTACGCAATGTAATGATCACTTTTTGTAGAAAGATAAATAAAATTCTAGTGGTCTATAATAAAATCTTTCATTATGGTGGATAACAAATGTCCATTAGAATATCAATGTGGCAGTTACAGAAACATTTCGATATCATGATATTGATCAGAGTGCCCTGTCCTAAATGAGAAAACGGGAAAGAAATTTTACAAAATAAAGAAAATCCAAATTTTATGAATCAACAATGATAATAAAAGTATCATACATAACAACTCATTATGCATTAATTAATTACTCAAAAAAATTGAAATATTCATCACGTACAATCATATATACGAATATTCAAACTGCTGTGATTGTTTACCGTTTATAGTTGTTTCTGTATAACAGAAATCTGACTATTGAATTTAATCAATCATTCACTAATTAGTACTTACATAATAAACTTAATCCATATATTTAAACCAATCCATAGTGGGTCTGGTCTGACTTCAACCTAAAAGGGCTTGAACGTCCCTTATCATCTCTAAATGACCCCTTTTTATTAAATTGCGTTAAAAATCCATTTTTTAGGCAAATCCTCGACTTCAGAAATAATCCATTTTCTGAACTCCGTACGTGAAAGTTGACCGGGAATAAATTAGAGCAGACTCCAATTTACATAAAATAAAATTCTATTTCTCTAATCGCACAGAAATTATCACTGAATTTTTAAAAATTAACAGGGTGAGATATTAATATTTTAAATATGGTGTTTAAATACAATAATTAAAATATGGAATTTCATACATATGAATGTATTGAAGTGGAATGCAATAATGGAAAACTAAAATTATTTGTATATTTCTGGGATATACAATGTTTAATTCACAAAGATTAAATATAATAAATTATTCAAACACTACTATAGTCTATTTTAAAACCCATAACTTAACATGATTTACTCCTTGAACTTCAAATGATTTTCATTTTAATTGTTTAGCTTTAAAACTAAATGAATTTCGTTTTATTGATCATAACATGGTTTCCGCCCAATGCTTATTCTCCTTGAAGTTTTGCCTCTGTTTTTGAGTTCCCACTCCAACGAAAAAGGTAGTACCCGAAACTCAAAAATAGAGGATAAGCTTCAAGGAGAATAATCATTGGGCGGAAACCATGTTCTGATCAATAAAACCTGAAGGTCAATGAAAATAAGAACAATAATATCAAACAATTAATTACAAGTTTGCTGTTTTGAACGTTCTCAACTTTAGTTTCTCCAAATATCAAACACTTCTCAGTAATTAGTTGTTCTCAAATTAGGTTTTAAAAAAAGGTTTAAAAAAAAGGTTTAAAAAAGTTCTTTAAAAAAATTAGCTTTTTCAAATTGGAATAGCCTCTAAAATTTGCTGCTAAAAAAATGTGAAATTAAAATGAACAGATATAGTTAAATATAAGAGCATTGTGAAAAGGTCCAACTTCTATTTGCTCCGTAACGTAACTCTAATGTAGTTACAATTTTTTATATGTGTGATGAATAATCGATGCCTTCCAGTTATATCAAATTTGCCAAAATTTTCAGAATAAATTTCATCAATCCTGAAACCTGTTTCTTCATGAGAATCATTCAGAATTAATTAAGAATTCATCGCATCCTTTGTACCAGATTCATTTCCATGAGGCATTATACATGTGATGTAATATTCTTTTAATATTTGTATATGTTATTTTATTGCAATATTTCATTATATATGTGTATTATTTACCAGGTATTTATACAATCAATATTTGGAAGATGTTATCACCATTTAAAGATGTTGACGTACGAATTTTTAAATTTTGTGATCAATATAAATTTTGGTGTTCAAACAATTACTTCGGATAAATAAAGTTTAAGTTCATCAAATTTTATTTGTCCGAATTAATCGTTTGAACACCAAAATTTATCATTATCATTTGTGTAATTTATTGCATTTGCAAATAAGCATTTCTACAAATGTTTTGAATTTGATAATCTGAACACTAATAAAATTAAAAAACCAAACAACTTACGTGAGTTGATTTTCTGCAATTAGGACGTCCTAATAAGCATTTTGAAACACTATATCACTATAACAGTAGTGAATACTATAAGAATTTAGTTGATATAATTTTTTATAAATCCCAGAAGAGGCAATGTGAATTTACAAATTGCGGGACTTGCTTGAAAACTATAAAAGATTATTTATGTTCGCAATTATTATATATCTAACTTTCAAAACTTGCACAATATTTTTGGAAATAAGCAGAACCATTTTCAATTGATAACTGTCAACTCGATCGCAGCAGAAATAATATCAATATTGAATTGAAGTGACGCTCACTATTCACTTGAAATAGAAGTGCTGTATTGATTTTCCGGGAATCATGCTCGCATACATACATTCGAAGGTTATGAAAATGCATCTGCCAAAATATTGTTATTTTAAAACTTTTTTTTATCAATTGAATGTTTATAGTCGCATCAACTGCAAGGGTAATTAGCGAAGTTGTCTGAAAACCCATCCAGCCTCGCTTCCTGCTTTGGGAATCAAATCTGCGCCAGCGTGGCTGCCAAGGCTGCAGCGTTGGAACATAAGACAATCACTATACCGTCTCAGCCACGATGACTCCCTATATTTTGAAACTTGTTCTCAGTTGAAATCGGTTTCTCATCATCAGCCACGGACTAAGAAAAGTGCCTGATGAGATGAGGAAGTTATGAATTAATTTATCAGGATGCTTACAATATTTTGTGACGAAGATGTAGTAGGTACAATATAAGGAGCATGGTGTACTTTGGAGTTCATCTTTTACCGCTGTTATCATAATACAGCGACCGCGAGCGTTGGAGGTGACAACAGTCGCCTCTGGATGCTTTCTTAGAGCTAGCGTCTGCTACCGCACAGGTTTTTAGTCGCCCGCTTCCTGATGGTCTAGATGGTTCATACAATGCGGCAGTTGTTTCATGAAACTGCCTTCTGAGCTGCTGCTGATACACTACTGACTCCTAAATGTTCCAGATGTTCAGCGCATCTTGGGTGCACATTGCATGTAGCTGACATCACAAAATGAATAATAGATGCATGTTTCACATTCCTAAATATTGTCTGTACTCCATGCCTCAGATGGCCTCTGTTGTATAGGTAGCCTGCAAATTCCGGTCAAGTGGACAAGCAATATCGATGATGTAGATTCTTCTGCTTCATTTCTCACGTATCACGATGTCGAGCCGATTGGCTAGAATATATTAATGATCCGTCTGAATGGTTGTATCTCAATATAAGATTCAGTGTACTTTTCCCAAAGATTAGAATTACGTGGAAGACATGAAAACTTTTCAATTTTTTTCTTTCATACAAGATATTTTCACAGCAAAATTTAGATTCGACAAGAAAGTTTTTTTTGCTGAAGTTAAAAAAATGGGCATCCTTACAGCTAGGACAGCCATAAGTTGTATTCTTATGTGAAATTATTGGCATATTTTGGCAGAGCGAATGTTTTGTTGACCGATTCCTCTGTTGAATAGATTATTGAGAGAATCCTCACGCGATATTGGTACAGTGATCTTAGCAATATTGCCATCTATATGCATACTTTAACTTTTCCAAAGTGATTATTAATATCCGGTCTATAAGCCAAGATTGGACACAAATTTCCAGCTATGGCTACATCAATGATAAACACTTGATCCATTTTCCTATGTATTCGTACATTCCAAAGGCTTTGGACTCATTCCGGAGCAATAAAGAAAACTTTGAAATGACGAAGGTGAAGTTGAATCTTAAGAGGGTGAACTGTGGCATGTTTATGTGGTCGAGCTAATTCTGTAAAAAGAAAGCATAAGTAGGAAATTAGCTGTATCATGAATTACGAAATTAATTTAATTAATCATAGTTTGTATTTCACGAATAAAAATAAATTGATTAGAGAAATTTTATGAAAATCAGTTTAAAAAGAGATCTTTTAATTTTGGAGATTTCAAATTCGAAATATAATACAATTAATAATAGACTTTAAATTATAGTATAAGTGTTTCTGTATGTCTTAATTATACTAATCGTTATCTCCTTGGTCATTCTACATTATTTGTATTTCATTAGTCTCGTTCTGCCATACTGAATTTGCTAAAAATACTTCACTTTCATGACATAATATGTACAAGTTAGAGGAAACAAAATCACTTATCACGCAGCGAAAAGATTAGAATTTCGTGAAAGATATGATAACATTTCATTTTTAATGTACACTGTGAAAAATTTCTGTTTGAAACTTCCAATAAATGTATTGGAAGTTTATTTCCGAAACGTAAGGTAACGCTACAATACATAATGTTGTAGTTTCCAAATGCCGGTATTGGTATGGTACCCCACATGCATTGGAATTTTACTATACAAGTCCAGTAGCCTGTAACACTTTTGTATCATATTTGCGGCTAGATATCTCGACACGTGTTGAACCGAAAAATTTCAACAATAAAAATGTAAATCATTTCTGAGGACACTTGTTCCACGTAAAAAAAGAAGTTTTCCGAAGTAGCCAAAACTTTTGCTAATATATAGTATATGTATATGTAAAGCCTGCGTATTCATGGAATTCACGGAATTTCAAGGAATTCACGGAATTTAAGGATATCACGGAATTCACAGAACTCACTGTATTTACGGAATTCATGGCACCCCTACCCCGAAAGGGAAATAGCCTAATGGTATAATAATAATAATGGAATTCAAGAATTCGTGAAATGCATGGAATTGATAGAATTCAAGGAATTTACGAAATTCAAGTAATTCTTGGAATTCGAGAAATTTAGGGAATTCAGGGTATTCAAGGAAGTCACGGAATTCATGTGATTCACGGACTTCATGGAATTCATGGAAGTTGCAGAATTCGCGGAATTCATAGAATTCATGGAATGAATAGAATTCACGGACTTCACTGAATTTATGAATTTCACGGAATTCAAGGAATTCATGAAATTCATGGAATTAATAGAATTCACGGAATTCACGGAATTGATTGAATTCCCAGAATTCACGAAATTGATGGAATGCACAGAATTCACGAAATTCATTAAATTCATACAATTCACGGAATTCACTGAATTTATGAAATTCACGGAATTCATGGAATTTATCAAATTTACGTAATTCGCAGAATTCATGAAACTGAAGGAGTTCACGAAATGGATAGAAATAATGAATTGAAGGAATTCATGGAATTCATAGAATTCAAGGAATTCAAGGAATCCATGGAATTCAATGAATTCAAGAAATTAAATCATTTGACGGAATTCAAGGAATTCATGAAATATGAATTCGTAAATTCAGTGAATTTCGTGAATTCAGTGAATTTTTGTGAATTAAGTGAATTCCTCAACTTCAGTGAATTCCGAGAATTATGTGAATTCCATGAATGCTTTCAATTCCTTGAACTCCGTTAATTCCACGAATTCATTGAATGTCATGAATTCGATGAATTCCGTGAATTCCATGAGTTCTTTGAATCCCGTGAATTGCTTCAAATCCATTCATTACTTGCATTCCATGAATTCCTTGAATTCCATGAATTCCTCGAATTCCATGAATTCCTTGAATTTCCTAAATTTCATGAATTTCGCGAATTCCCTGAATTCTTTTCATTCCTTGAATTCAGAAAATTCCGTGAATTCTGTGATTTCAGCCAATTCCTTGAATTTCGTGAATTTCTTGAATTCCATTAATTCCGTGAATTTCTTAAATTCAGTGAATTCCGTGAATTTAATAAATTCAGTGAATTCCATGAATTCCAAAAATTCCATGAATTCCGTAAATTTAATGAATTCCGTGAATTCCTTGCATTCCATAAATTTCGTGAATTTGGTGAATTCCATCAATTCCGTTGATTCCAGAAATTCAGTGAATTACGTGAATTTCATGAATAACTACAATTCCAAGAATTACATGAATTCCGTGAATTCCGACAATTTCATGAATACCTTTAATTCCATGAATTCTGCGAATTACGTAAATTTCATGAGTTCCATGAATGTCGTGAATTTCATAAATTCAGTGAATTCCGTAAATTCTGTAAGTTTCATGAATTCCGTGAATTCTGTGAATACCATGCATTTTGTGAATTCCGGGAATTCAATGAATTCCTTGAATTCTATAAATTCAGTGAATTCTTTTAATTTTATGAATTCCATGAATTTCATAAATTCCTTGAATTCCTTGAGTTTCATGAATTCCAACAATTTCGTGAATTTTGAAAATTCTGTAACCATCATAAATTCTATGAATTCATTGAATTTTATAAATTCTTTGAATTCCATGAATTCTGTAAATTTAATAAATTCAGTGAATTCTATGAATTCCGTGAATTCTGTACATTTTATGCATTCCGTGAATTTTGTGAATTCCATGAAATCCATAAATTCCTTGAATTCCGTGATTTCCTCGAATACCGTGAATGCCTTGAATTCCTAGTACACAGGTTTCAACTTATAAACGCTACAATACATGTATTGGAATTCTCGACGGTCACTTCACGATTTACAACACTTATAATACATGTATTGCAATGTCGTTATTCCAATACCGTGTTTGCAATTTTACCTTACGCTTGTATTGTAGAACTGTTGGAGAATTCCAAACATTCTTAACAGTGTACCTAGTTTTTGAACCTCAGCATATAACTTGATTTTGAATGGTTTCACGCCAATTTCGAAAAGTAAAGAAACTTTTTAGAACATTTTTTTTCTCAGTGTTTTTTATTATTCTCCGAAATGAGTTTAGACATATAATATTCAAAATATATTAAAGACATAAAAATAATGAAAATACACAAAAATGTAGATACATGATATGTACTGATATTTTTTCATCTGATTCTTAATGAAATTAAGCAGCAGAGGCCAAAATTAATTGTTTCTTTCATACAGTATATTTTCTTATAGAAATGTACCACGAAAGAGTCTATAGATTTGCCTATAGAACCTTTTACTTTTATGTCCCTCAAAGATATCTGAGTAATTTTAGTAAACTTGATAGGAATTTTTGGTTTTTTATATCTCTCGAATATTTAATTTTTAAGTAACTTTGTTTGTCTGGATCCACATTGTCTTATGATGATAATACCTTAAATATATTTTGATACAAGGTGAGGTTATAAAACACAGTATGAATTTTAAATTCATTGATAATTAATTATTAATTGATATTCAATTTTAAATTGTAGACCGTATATGTACCAATAGAATTGAGGAAAGCCACTAAGATGAAACACAGAATACCAATTACAGTCCTCGATTTCTTGACCGCTAGAAAGAGTATTTTCATAACTGATTGTGTACAAAAATGGTTTAAACTTCAGCATATAGCTGTATTTTGAACGTAATGCTGTAATAACGACAAGGTTAAATGAAACGAATGATGTTTATTAAACTTTCTTTCGCATGTATCAACAGTTTTCACGTGGATTTCAAAAGTAAAGAAATATTTATGCAATTTCTTTCTTAGTGTTTTTATTGTTCTTCATATTATGTCAACATATATAATATTGAAAATATATTAAAAAATATACTCTGACGACTTCCAAACCATTAACAAGTTTCAATTAATACATTTTTGGATAAAGCTTAGTGTACAAATTCGAGACCAGACTGGTCCCATTACCAGACCTTATACTTATAATGATTGTGAAAATTGGTAGAAAATTAATTGGTTCATGAAAAAATTTTTTTTTTCATCCATTCAGAAAATGGGCTACCCTACCGCCAGTATTGCCCATGTATACTTCTGAGTTGAATTATTCGCGTATCTCGGCAGCACGAATGTTTTTCGATTGGAATACTTTGTGGAACAGATGATTCATTGGATCCTCTTTGGATATTGGTACAGTCACGTTAGCGATATTGCCATCTATGCGTACTTTAACTCTTCCTAAGTTATTATGAAGATCCGCTCCAGGAGCCAAGAATGGACGCAAAATATCATGTATGATTACTCCAATAACGTATTCTTGACCCTTTTCCTTATTTGTTTCTACAAAGTGAATTCCTGCTCCTAAATTACGAATGGAGAAAAAGCCTTCGAAATTGCGAACATGAAGTTGAATGGGCAAAGGATGAACTGCATCCTCTCTAGGTGGCAGAGCTAATTTTGTAAAAAGGAACCATGAGTAGGAAATTTGTTATTGTATTCATTGTTGATTAATTTTAACCAATCATTGTTTTTGTTTTACGAAGAAAAAGTAATTGATAGATTGCAGCAACTAAATGAGAATAAGTCCGAAAAGAGATTTTCTATTATAAACTATTTTGAATAGGAAATATAATACAAATAATACTGGACTTTAAATGATAGATATTATATTTACCAATAGAATTTGGTGAAACCAGTAATATTAAACACAGGTTTATAGGCACCGTCCTCATTTTCTTAAAGTCAAGGAAACTTAACAAGAATATCGATAAGAGTCTAGCAATTAAATATTCTTCAGAACTCTACAGTACATATTATACAAGCCACTATCCCGTTCGTTATTAGAATTTTGTCTGTACATAGTAATTATAACAATCGCTTGTTCGTTTGTGATACTACAATATTTATATTTCATTGATAACGTTCTTTCACACTGAAGCTACAAAAAGTACTTTAGGTTTATGACATAATATAGTGAAAAGATTGGAAATTCGTGAAAGATGTGATGTTTCTTTCAGTTCACCAGATTTTTAAACTTGAGTATGCGACTGGATTTGAAATACTTTTGCGTCGATTTAGAATAGCAAAGAAATCTTCTTATACATACGATCAGGGATTCTAATCTCTAGAGAAGTGTCTGCGTTTCTGATATTATCAATTTTATTTGATGAGAATCTTTGCATTCTATGGACAGTAGCAAGGGCAAGAAGAGTAATTACTTGTTACGAAACTTGTTCCAGAGTTAAGTTTCCGTTTGGAGGCTCAGACAAAAAGTAATCTAGATCTATTTTTCGATCTCATGTGAACTCATATCTGGGTCTAGAGGGTTGGTGACTGGGCACCCCTTTGAAAAAACGATTTACTTCAGCATCACGTGCAATATCTGATTCTATAATAAACGAAATTGCTAATCTCGTGTAATTAATGCTGCTGTGAGAAAGGTTTTTGATACGTGAAGAAACCCAAAAATTCAGATACTGGAGGAGTGAACAGATCAATAGACTTCATGTAGCAGAAATTCCACCATTTCTTGAGGGCTCCATCGTAACTTTCATAAAAAGAAGCACTTCAAGAATCAATCATGACAACAATAGAAGGTTTTGGAATTTCTCTTCACAGAAATGCCTGACGGGTGACCATCCAACCAGTAGGGTAAGGCCTTTCCAAAGTGGATGAGGGTTTCTCCCACAAGAAATCAAAAGATTTAATTCTGGATTAAATTTCACTGAAGCACGTATTAACAGACATTGGAACAGTTTGTACCAAGGCTGAGCAGGCCATGCAGGCACTACCAGAATAACTTTCGCTCGATCCCTTTTAATTTTTCTTAGGGATCTTAGTATAATACTAAGCGGTAGAAAAGCTTAAAAGAAAAATATTTTCCAACAAAAAGTAAATGTGTCAACTGCCTGAGACTTAGTGTTTTTCTTTCAGGATACGTAGCGACTACACCTTATATTTGAGCGACTACATGCTATATGTCAAGGCTAGGAATCTCTGTGATCCAAATCTTTAGTGTAAGCCCAAATTTATTTAGTAAATGGACAACAAGCTACAATGGAATAAAAACACTTTGCGAAAAATCGAATAGTACATTGACGTATAATGCTATAAAACTTTATCTATTCTCTAATATTAGATTCTTTTTCCTGCAAGAGGCTAAAAGTCCTGAATTTAGAATTGTGGATAAATCCTACACATTTACATTCCTGATCAGGATTTCAATTTTTCTATTTGAAATTTATTATAAAGCCTATACTTTCTAAAAATTTTCGTGTTGGTTCAATAGTATGAAAGCATTCCTTCGGTGAATCTCTGGAAAAAAAAATCATTTAGATAAAAAACCGAACAATGATCTCAGCCTCTTGAATGAGAAAGTACCGGTTTCACGATGCTGGAGTTAGTACCAAGTGATGCGCATCTTGTAAATGTAGCGTTGCCATAAAGCAAGTACAATCAATACGATTAATTGCAGTACTACAATCTTCGAGCTTAAAATGTTCTGGTTCAATAAATGTATTTAGATTATTAGAATTCAAACTAAATCTAAGGGTACCACTTGGTTTAGGAATAAGTAAAATTGAAAAAATAAACTGATCAACTAAGGGGGTACAAACTGTAATCCTTTTCGAGGCTTCAAGTCTTTTTTTCAAGCTTTCGTGAAGAATTATTTTCCGCTGAATAACTGTGCTTTATTGTTGACATCTCGGAAAGATGTGACAGTTTTCAATACAAAGTAGAGAATAATGACAGCCCAAGTGAGTGCAGGTGTGTAGGCGTGATTTTGTTTTTGAATTTGGACTTGAAATTGTCATTTTCAACGCGCACTGTGTGAGCTTGTTTCTTTGATGGTGTAATTTAAAAACAGCATGAGGCAAGCCAAATAATAATCGCGCGCATAGCGTGTGTGTTTGTTTTCTAGCAGTATTGTGACAAGGTGTTTTTCACCTGTCACATAGAACTTTTACTTGAGGTGGGAAGAATAAGCATGATGAAGAGGAAATGATAGCCGCGAGAAGCAAATCCAGGAAGACGTTTATTCATTCCAAAAGGGCACTCTAGGTATGAAAATAGGCCCTTATTCATAATTCGATTCCAATAATTTGTTTCCATGTTATCGGAGCAAAACCACGAGCTGTCAAGTACTTAAAGTGATATCCTTTTTTTCACACATAGCGCAGATCCTCACCTAAAGCTTTACAGAGACAGCGCAGACAAAGGAGGTCTCCGTCATCACTAGGTGAGCAATTTTGTTTTGAATGTTCTAAATGAATTCCTGACCGACTTTATAAACCACTTGTATTACCTGAATGATACTCATTATATAAATATTACTTTCACGTTGCTACGCTATCGTATTATCTCAACAATTACTCAGAGATTCACCAACGATTGAGTTTCCCGGACTCCCGTTTCCTCTTACCATTTCCGTTATGAGTGACTTTACTTGTACTTTACTGTCCTGGCAGCCTACTTCCTTTCATTCCTTCGCTCATCCTCAATCGTATAAATTTGTTCAATTCACTCTCCTTTTTTACCTTTCTCAAATATTCTGGTTCTCCTTCAGCCTTCACTACCCTATAAATCAGTTATACCCCGATTCTATGATTTCCTCCAGCTTTCCTACCCCTACTTAAAAACACAGAATACTCGGTTTCAGTCCAGTTTGGAGGGTTGGCTACAAATAGCCTTGGCGGCAAATCGGGGGAATCCAAACGTAAACAGTCAGGGCTGCCTGAACCGTTTCCAATTTGAATGCATAATAATGCGCAATATATCTCAATAAGCAGTCGCGCACCGTGGTTCTTACAAGGCGAGATTCGCAATTGAAAGTTGTTATGCAATATCAAGTTGAGACTGCCAAATACCATTGACAACATATTAGCGATGACACCTGAATTTCAAACGCATTATATTTATCAATAATAGCCAAATAGGTGATTTATTTGTAACATTTGTGTCAAGAATGACTAGATATTATTTTCTTTTGTTTATTTTCTAACGAAACTTTATTTTACACACATTTCCTGCAAAAAATATGAGTTACGAGCAACCAAAAGAAGTTAATTCTGCACAAAACGCTTCTAGTTGATTCAATGATTTGATGATCAAATATTAAGCTACATCCAAATATCTGAAATAATAAAACTAGTACAGTGTTTCTGAGTTATAACACTGCAATAACACAAGAAAATATTAGCTTTTGAATGGATTAGCAGAATAGATTATCATTGGTGATATATCATCATCAAAGAAATTAACGGGAAGATATTTTTTGCGATCCACTCAACTATCATACGTTTGAAATTATTCCTACTGGAAGAGGTTCACAAGGCCTCGAATTTCTGGGTTTGAGCGAACTTCTATTTGAGTTGAGGCGATTCAAGGCTATGCCCGAAACTGTCCTTATATCGTTGATAATTATCCTTTATTTCAACAAAATGAGGACCGTGATTGGTATTCTATGTTCCATCTTAGTGTTTTACCCCAATTCTATTGGTTAATATAGAACCATCTTCAATTTTCAGAATACCCTGTTTAGCAAATGAATATCCTTGAAAACGTTTCAGTACATGTTATGTAAGTCTCTATCTTATTCGTAATTTTAATATATTTTTGTTTAATTGATTTGTGTCTCACACACTGAAGTCACTAAAAATCTTTAGATTAATGACTTTATTATGTGAAAGTTAGACGAATTGAAATTAATTACGCAATGCAAATATCACTTTTTATTAGTAAACATAAAAAGATTTTATGAAATTAAAATAATTAAGTTTATAGTATTACCCATTTGCGGGAATGCTCAACAATCCGCAATAATCGACTCTTGATTCGTTTCGAAAAGTGGGTTATTCTCTCTTTTGTGACAATATTTAAAGAATCATATCGAACAAACTCGATGGGTCAGAGACTTTAAATAACATGAATTATTCACAAAACCTCACACTTTGAAACATTGTACACAACACTGAAAAGAACATTCTCGGATCATTATGGTTATTTCTGTCTTAAACTGCAAGCCTAAACAGTAATTAAGGTCGTATAAAGAGTTTCGAACACATTGTGTTCATTTTCTATGATTTTTTTTTAAATTCCAAAAACGTGAAATGTAGGGATCATATGTTAAACATGATTATTGACATTTTTATTTTATTTGAAATAATTTGCAACAGAAAGCGTCTTTTATATTTCTTTATGCTTTAGAATGATTTTTGTTACAAAATAGTCGTGTGTATTTTCTTCATTTCTTCCAATAATTATCAAAATAATTGCATTTTGAGAAAACAGCACTGCTTTCTATCAACTTTTTAATCTTAGGTAACATAAATTTCCACGAAAATTTCATAAAAACTTATAGATTAGAACTTGAGAAACTTACTACAATCATTTTCATGATTTTTGACAGTATTTCCGAATTTTGATACATATGTATGGCTCTCCAGAAAACTTGGTAAATCAAATCAAGAGCGGAACACTGATTGAACACGGTATTGTAGTGTTTTTTTCATTATTTTTCATTGTGTATCAAAGTGTATAGTAGTAAAAATATGTTGTAGAAATGGAAATTATGAAAATACACAGATATTTAGACGGTTTATATCAAATTAAATTCTCAATTCGTCACTGGTAAATTTTGCAATTCAAAGTTATTCATTACAATATATTGCCATAACAGGATGCTTTAAAATGCGTTTTGAAGTGTAATGAAGATAATGGCAATAAATTATATCCAGAGAATGCTTTTCGAACACCGATCTTTGTCCTGAGGTAGCCATAAAAGACTTAAGGTATTGCACATTTATCAAATACATATATTTCAATGGTTTCTTTTAAAAAATGATACAGTATTCTCTTAAGATATATTTACAAGATATCTGGAACGAATATATTTAATGTGACAGTAATAAACAGAATTACATACATGAAGTGCGTAACTTTAAGTGTGTGAAAGAATGAAAATTATACACAGTTTTTGCTAAAATTGTATAGAAGCATTTACATTATATATTTTTGGTACCAGATGATATAGTAATACTCATACGATCCATTTTTTCAGAGATAAAAATCGTAAATTCTATAATGCTGGAAATAATTGAGGGTGAATGTGGTTGCTTTTTGACAATATTTCTTAAATAATCTTTCAGTCATTTCATGCAATATACTCTCTTACCAAAATGTACACAGAAACCATGCATATATTTAGATTTGACAAAAACGTGTTTTTTTGTTGTTATAATTTAAATATGGTATCACCTACAGCCAGTACTGCCTTAAATCAGTAACTCGGCAGTACGAATGTTTTGTGGTCCGAATACTTCGTAAAACCGATTATTCAGATGATCCTCATTCGATATTGGTACAGTAACGTTAGCAATATTGCCGTCTATGCGTACTTTGACTCTTCCTAAGTTATTATGAAGATCCGCTCTAGGAGCCAAGATCGGATGCAATTCTCCCCTTATGATTAGTCCAATGATGTATTCTTGACCCAATTCCTTATCTGTTCCTACATCGCAAATTTCTGCTCTTATATTCCAAGGTAAGGAAGAACCTAAGAAATCATGAACGCGAAGTTCAATGGGAGCAGGATGAACTGCGGCATGCTTATGTGGCCTAGCTAATACTGTCAGAGGCAACCATAAGTCGAAAATTAATTGTTGTGCTCATTATAAAAATAATTAAGTAAATCATAGTTTTCATTTTACAAACAAAAATTACATAATAGATCATAAAAATTACATAAAAATGAGTCCGCGATTAAACATTTTGATTTGAACGATTTCAAACAGGAAATAAATATAGAGCAATTATTAATGCACTTGGAATTATAGATTTATATTCACCAATAGCTTTGGGGAAAGCCAGTAGGAAAAAACTTAGAATACCAATCATGGTTACCATTTTTTTGAAATAAATTAAACTTATGAAGAATATTGAAAAGAATTTATCTGATGAATGTTATTCAGAACGCTTTAATTAATGTTATACAAGGCGCTATCTCATTCCTCATTGTACATTATTTGTATTTCATTAATTTGTTTCTCTTACACTAAAATCAGCAAAATACTTTAGAATAATGACCTAAATGTCTCAAATTTAGAGGAACTAAGATGAATGATTACGCAATGGAATGATCACTTTTTGTAGGAAGATAAATGAACTTCTAGTGGGTTATAATAAAATCTTTCATTATGGTGGATCACAAATGTCCATTAAAATATCAATGTGGCAGTTACAGAAACATATCAATATCATGATATTGGCCAGAGTGCTTTGTCTTATATAAGAAAACATAAACAAAATTTCACAAAATAAAGAAATTCGAAATTTTATAAATCAACAATGATAATAAAAGTTTTATATATAACAACTCATTATGCATGAATTAATTACTTTAAAAAATTGAAATATTCATCACGTACAATCATATATACGAATATTCAAACTGCTGTAAATTTTTACAGTTTATAGTTGTTTCTATATAACAGAAATCTGACTATAAAATTTAATTGATTATTTACTAATTAGTACTCACACAATTAACTTAATTTATATACTTAAGCAAATCCATAGTGGTTTTGGTCTGAATTCAACCTAAAAGGGCTTGAAACTCCCGTACTTTTTCTTTTCACACTTTTGGGATGTCTCACGTTCATTTTTATACCAGGAACGAAAAAATCTCCTGAAAATTTTCTGAGACAACTTAATATTTGATTTTTTTTAACAGGTTATGCGACGTATTTTCGAAAAAGCATGTAGGTGCTAAATATCTTCCGAAATTTGAATACCTTCTGTATTTTCGAAGAATAATTAAAAAGTGAGAAAATATTAGTTTTTTAAGAATTGCTCCTTTTGAGACCATTTCTTGTTCTGAATACGTATACCATAGAATCAAAGCGTATAAAATGTGATGCAAAAAATATAAAATTGACTGTTCTATCTCCGGAAGTTTCGTACTAATGGCTGTTAGAAGTCGATTTGAAACGAATCATTTTTTTTAATAAATAAAAAATTTGAGGTTTGGGAAATGACTAATTCTACATGCACCGCTGGTGAATGTTACCAGAAAATAAAATAAATTAGACCGAATTTCAAGTAGATCTGTAACAGGAAAAAGCACCAGCCCTAATAGCTTTAAAATTACGGCCTTCTCAAAATGACCCCTTTTTATTCAATTGCGTTAAAAATCCATTTTTTAGGCAAATCCTCGTTTTTAGAAATAATCCATTTTCTAAACATCGTAGGTAAAAGTTGCCCTGGAATAAGTTGGAGCAGACTCCAATTTAAGTAAAATAAAACTCTATTTCTCTAATCGCACCGGAGGTATCACTGAATTTTCAAAAATTAACAGGGTGAGATATTAATATTTTAAATATGGTGTCTGAATACAATGATTAAAATATAGAAATTTATACGTATAAACGTATTGAAGTGGAATGCAATAATTGAATACTAACATTATTTGTATTTCCCTGGGACATACAATGTTCAATTTACAAAGATTATATATAATCAATTATTCAATCACCACTATAGTCTATTTTAAAACCCATAACTTAAAATGATTAACTCCTTAAACTTTAAATTATTTTAATTTTAATTGTTTAGCTTTTAAACTGAATGAATATTTTTGTTAATGATTTGTCTTACGTTATTGTTCTTTTTTGATTGACCTTCAGCTTTTATTGATGATAAAATGGTTTCCGCCCAATGCTTATTCTCTTTGAAATTTTCCCTTTGTTTTTGAGATCCCACTCCAACGATAAAGGCAGCGTCCAGAACTCAAAAACAGAGGGTAAACTTCAAGGAGAATAGGCATTGGGCGGAAACCATGTTCTGATCAATTTAACCTGAAGGTCAATCAAAATAAGAACAATAATATCAAACAATTTATTAACAAGTTTGCTATTTTGAACATTCCCAACTTTAGTTTCACCAAATATCAAACACTGCCCAGTAATTAGTTATTCCTAAATAAGGTTTAAAAAAAAAGGTTTGGAAAAAGTTCTTTAAAAAATTAGATTTTTCAAATTGGAAAAGCCTCCAAAATTTGCTGATGAAGAAATTTAAAATTTAAATGAACAGATATATTTAAATATAAGAATATTGTGAAAAGGCCCAACTTTTATTTGCTCCGTAACGTAACTCTAATGAAGTTACAATTTTTGATATGTGTGATGAATAATCGATGCGTACCAGTTGTATCAAATTCGCCAAAATTTTCAGAACAAATTTCATCAATCCTGAATCCGCTTTCTTCATGAGAATCATTCAGAATTAATTAAGAATTCATCGCATCTTTTGTGCCAGATTATTTTCATTTCCTCTCCCGATTTATTTTTATTTGGCGTAAAATTTTTCTTTGCAAAATGCAGAAAGTCTAAATTATATGAATTGACAATGATAATAACATTTTTATACATAACAACTTATTAGGCATTATAAATGTAATGTAATATTCTTGTAATATTTTTATGTGTTATTTTATTGTAATATTTCAGTATGTATGTGTATTATGTGCCAGGTATTTATATAATCAATATTTGGAAAATGTTATTACCATTTAAAGATTTTGACGTCCGAGTTTTTAAATTTTTTGATTGATATAAATTTTGGTGTTCAAACGATTACTTTGGACAAATAAAATTTGAGTTTCTCAAATTTTATTTGTCACAAGTAATCATTTCAACACCAAAATTTAAATTAATTAGAAAGGTATTCATATGTAGTATTTCATTATTTGTGTAATTTATTGCATTTGCAAATAAGCATTTCTACAAATGTTTCGAATTTGATAATCTGAACACTAATAAAAATTAAAAAACCAAACAACTTACGCGAGTTGATTTTCTTAAAATAAGGACGTCCTAATAAGCATTTTGAAGCACTATATCCCTATTACAGTAGTAAATACTGTAAGAATTTAGTCTATATATATATTTATAAATCCCAGAAGAGGCACTGTGAATTAAAAATTGCTCAGTTGAAATCGGGTTTTGATCATCAGCCACGGACTGAGAACAGTGTCTGCTCAGATGAGGAAGTTACGAATTAATTTATCATGATGCTTAAAATATTTTATTCTAATACAGCGGCTGCGAGCTTTAACAGTCGTCTCTGAATGCTTTCCTAGAGTTAGCATCTGCTATCACACATGTTTTTAGTCGCCTGCTTCCTGATGATCTAGATGGTTCTTACAATGCGGCAGGTGTTTAATGAAACTGCTTTCTGAGCTGCTGCTGATACACTGCTGACTCCTAAATGTTCAAGATGTTCAGCGCATCTTAGGTGCACATTGCCTGTAGCCGAGATCACAACAGGAATATTATATGCATGTTTCACATTCTTCAATATTGTCTGTACTTCATGCTTCAGATCGCTATACTTATAGATCTCTGTTGTATAGGCAGCCTGCAAATTCTGGTCAAGTGGACAAGCAATATCGATGATGTAGATTCTTCCGCTTTGGTTCTCATGTATCTCGATGTGGAGCCGATTGGCTAGAATATATTAATGATCCGTCTGAATGGTTATATCTCAATGTAAGATTTAGTGTTCTTTTCCCAAAGATTAAAACTACGTGGAAGACATGATAACTTTTTATTTTCCTTCTTTCATACAAGATATTTTCACAGAAAAATGTAGAATGGATAAGAAAGTTTTTTTTTTGTTAAAGTTAAAAAAATGAGCATCCTTACAGCGAGGACAGCCATAAGTTTTGTTCTTATGTTAAATTATTCGCGTATTTCGGCAAAGCGCATGTTTTGTTGACCGATTTCTCTGTTGAATAGATTATTGAGAGGATCCTCACGCGATATTGGTACAATGATCTTAGCAATATTGCCATCTATATGCGTACTTTAACTTTTCGAAAGTGATTATCAATATCCGGTCTATGAGCTAAGATTGGACAAGAATTTCCAGCTATGACTACTTCAATGATAAACACTTGATCCATTTCCCTATGTATTCGTACATTCCAAAGACCTTGGCCTAATTCCGGGACAAGAAAAAAACTTTGAAATGACGAAGGTGAAGTTGAATCTTAAGAGGGTGAACTGTGGCATATTTATGTGGTCGAGCTAGTTCTGTAAAAAGAAAGCATAAGTAGGAAATTAACTGTATCATGAATTACTAAATTAATTTGATAAATCATAGTTTGTATTTCACGAATAAAAATAAATTGATTAATCAGAGAAATTTGATAAAAATGAGTCTAAAAAGAGATATTTTGATTTGAGAGATTTCAAATTCTAAATATAATACAAATTAAAATGGACTTCGACTTACAGTATAAGTGTTTCTGTATATCGTAATTACACCAATCTTTATCTCGTTCGTCATTCTACATTATTTGTATTTCATTAGTCTCGTTCTGCCATACTGAATTTGCTAAAAATACTTTACGTTTATGACATAATATTTACAATTTAGAGGGACCAAAATCTCTTATTACGGAGCGGAAAGATGAGAATTTCGTGAAAGATATGATAACATTTCATTTTTAATGTACTTAATTTTTAAACTTGTGCATAGAACTTGATTCTAAATGGTTTCACGTCAATTTCGAAAAGTAAAGAAACTTTTTGGAACATTTTTTTTCTCAGTGTTTTTAATTATTCTACAAAATGAGTTTGAACATATAATATTCAAAATATATTGAAGACATGAAAATAATAAAAATACATAAAAATACAGATACCTGATATGTACTAATGTTTTTTGATCTGATTCTCAATGAAATTAAGCGGCAGAGGCCAAAATTAATTTCTTATTTCATACAGTATATTTTCTCATAGAAATGTACCACAAAAGAGTCCATACATTTGCTTATAGAACCTTTTACTTTCATATCCATCAAAGATATCTAAGTAATTTTAGTAAACTTGATAGGAATTTTCGGTTTGTTATATCTCTCGAATATTTAATTTTTAAATAACTTAGTTTGTCTGGATCCACATTGTCTTATCATGATAATACCTTAAATATATTTTGATACAAGGTGAAGTTATAAAATACAGTATAGATTTCAAATTCATTAATCATTAATCATTATTCAATATTTAACTTGAAATTGTAGACCGTATATGTACCAATAGAATTGAGGAAAGCCATTAAGATGAAACACAGAATACCAATTAGAGTCCTCGATTTCTTCACCACTAGAAAAAGTATTTTCAGAACTGATTGTGTACAAAAATGGTTCAAACTTTAGCATACAGCTGTATTTTAAACGTAATGCTGTAATAAGGACAAGGTAAAATAAAGCGAATGATGTTTATTAAACTTTTCTTCGGATGTATCTAAAGTTTTCACGTGGAGTCAAAAAGTGAAGAAATATTTCTGCAATTTTTTTCTTAGTATTTTTATTGTTCTTCATATTATATTAAAATATATAATATTGAAAATATGTTTGAAAATGTACTCTGACGACTTCAAAACCAATAAAAAGTTTTGATTAATACATTTTCGGATAAAGCTTAGTGTAGAAATTCGAGACCAGACTCAGACCTTATACTTATGATAATTTAGAAAATTGGTAGAAAGTTAATTGGTTGATAGAAATTTTTATTTTTTTTATTTAGAATGTTATCAACTGATATTATCAATTTTAATCAATGAGAGTCTTTCCATTCTATGAACAGTAGCAAGGGCAAGAAGAGTAATTACTTGTTACGAAAATTGTTCCTGAGTTAAGTTTCCGTTCGGAGGCTCAGACAAAAAGTAATCTAGATCTATTTTTCGATCTCATGTGAACTCATATCTGGGTCTAGAGGGTTGGTGTTGAGAATGTGGAAAAATACAACAACAAAAAAAAACAAGAAATTACCGAAACAGTAATATTCGACATTTCAAATTCCCCTAAAAAAATAAAAATACAGAAAATATATATTCCTGAAATTTTAAAACCCAAATTTTCAAATTCCCAAGAATAGTAAATTGCCAAAATTTCAATTTCTCGAATATAATCATTTATCGAATTTTCAAATTCCCGCAAATAGTGAATTGATGAAATTTCAAATTCCCGATATTAATAGATTGCAAAATTTTCAATTTTGGAAATTCAGCAATTTGCTATTGTCGGCAGTTTAAAAATTCAAAATTTTACTAATTTCGGAAAGTTACTTTTTTTGGGAATTTGAAAATTCCGGGTTTTAAAATTTCAGGTATAAACATGTTCGGTAGATTTATTTTCTTTCGGAAATTTCCATTCGTCGGTCTGTTTCTGTGTAGGTAATTATTTTTCCTGTATTTTTCCAGATTCCGGAGTTTGAAAATTCGACAAATTTATGTCATCGCAAAAAATTTAAGTAAAAAAAAAAGGTCGGGTTATTGAGAAAATCGACTTTTAGTGTTTTCAGAAAAACAACCAGCGGATATTGAAAGAGGACAATTAACCTCACCAGAGTCAGGAAAGAATTCTTTCCTCAGGTCTGAAAACCTAAATATCTCAATTAAGTCAAAAGTTATAAAAGTTTGGGAAAAATTGTATTTTTTTTTTAAAACAACCCTAAAAGAGTGCTATATTCTCAGAAAATATATGGGTGCTGAAAAATCCTTTTGGGATTTTTTTTATATTTCAGGATGATCATAATCATAAATTTCTCTAAAATTGGGGTTAAAATTCCTATTTATGTTTAAGCTCGCTTATGACTCGGAAAGTTTGACCTAAGATTTCTTTCTTCTACCTACCTACTTTTTATTTTGTTACTTTTCACGAGATCTTTCTAAAAATATAATTTTTGAAGAATTTATTATAACTGTGCCGAACATAAAAAATTCATCACGATCAGAAATATTGTCTCTCCAGATTTTAGTAAATATTTTCGAAGCCCATAATAAAGAAATTCAAATAAAATAATTTTATAATAAATGTTGGCAAGTTAAAAAAAGAACAAATCTTGGCTACAGTACATACCTAAAAAAGATTAATCTGGAGTGATTTCTAAAATAAAGCTAATATTTTGGGAAACGAAAGTTACATACAGTAAATATTAATATTAATTATTGCAACTTTTTTAATGCCTTTCTCCAAGAGAAGAATATTGCTTTTATTGTTGTACTTCTTTTCGAAAATTATTTAATATCAAACTTTGAAAATAATGTAACTAGAAAATATGGTGCCGAAATTCTTTTATAATTTTCTACTCATAAGATATGCCGGATAAAAATGACAATAACCAGGAAAGGACTTTAGTCAAGCCTGGAGTCAAGCCCTAAAACGTTATTTACAGAAAATGTAATCCGCAGAAAAATACTAGTAATTTTTTATATATAAGGATGACCATAAATTTCTCTAGGATTGGGGTTGTAATTCGTATTTACGTTTAAGCTCAGGAAGTTCGACTCAACATTTCTTTCTCATACCTACCCACTTTTTTTTTACTTCTCACGATATCTTTCTCACAATAAAATGTAGAAAAAAAGTCCCCTAAAGTCCTAAACTAAATTGCCCTTTCCTGAAATATCTTAACTTCTAATCCTCCTATAAAAAAGGGTACAACTATCGTAAAGATAAAATACCTTAACGCTAGATTTTAAAAGCAGAATTTTCAAAAAGTAAAATGACAGAATCTAAACAAGATAAGTTTAACTAACCAAATTATTTTGTTGGACAGTTTGCTCGATCCAATCAAAAAGTTTGGTTCACTGCACAACATTTTTTTGTTGGCTGAACAAATATACTGTGTAGAATCAACCATGTTTTTATCAAAGCAATAACATTTTTTGGTAGAAGTAGCAATATGTTTTTGTTGAAAAAATATTTGTATTTTGTAGATATTATGAAAAATCTCATTTATGAAGAATCGCTATCACTACCATCACGTTTTATAGGAATCTCGTGTTTAGTAAAAGCACGAAATTCTTGGGTACAAGCAACAAATGCTACTTAACAAACTTTTTTTTTGAGTTTAATAAATTTTTTTGTTACATCAAGCCTTTTTTTAGTAATCACAGCCAAAGTTTTGGTAATCATAACCAAATTTTTGTACAACGAACAAAAACTGCTAAACAAGATTATTTTGTTTGTAATTATTTTTGTTCATTTTGTCAACTTAAAATAACATTTAGTACGTTTCCTGACTATGAATTTCAACAAAATTTTCGAATTTTGTGTGAGAGGGCCCAGCAATATATATATATATATATAACTATTCCGTTTTTAGAAAATTCATCTTCTTGGTTAAAACCCTATCTTTTCGATTGCATGTTAAAGTCTTCTTTTGAACATTTATTTTTTTGTTGAAGGTTCATAAATTTAGTTGAAAATCCATCTCTTATAATCTTATATTGAAAATGTAACCTTTTTGTTGAAAATTCGAATTTTTCTTACTAAAATTGTGACTTTTTCATTTTTGGTTAAAAATTAATGCTTTTTAATTGAAAATTGATCATTTCCAGTTGAATATTCAACTATGAGGCTAGAAATTCATGTATCTTGTTGAAAATTTGTTTGTTTTGGTAGAAAATAAATCTTCTTGGTTGGAAATGTATACTTTTTGGTTGAAAATACAACGGTTTGTTTAAATATTAATCTGCTTTTGTTGAGGATACAACTATTATTTTTGAAATTTTGTTGTTTTTGTTGAAATATTATTATTTTAACTAAAAATATAACAATTCCATTTTTGGTTTAGAATTTATATTTTTAATTGAAAAATCGATCCTTTCTAGTTGAATGTTCAACTATTAGGCTAAAAATTCATGTATTTTGTTGAAAATTCGTCTGTTTTGGTAGAAAATGAATGCTCTTTGTTGAAAATTCATCTTTTTCAGTTAAAAATATTAGTGTTCGGTTGAAAAATAAACTACTTGGTTTAAAGTTAAACTATTTTTTTTAATGCAATTTTTTTGAAGATTCATCATTTTAGTGAAAAATTCATATTATCGAGTTGAAAATTAAACTATTTTGTTGAAATGCATATTTTTGGTTGAAAATTCAACTATTTGGTTAAAAATTATATTACTCAGTGGGGAGATTATATTGACCCTCGATGAAAATAATTGTTTATAATGTTGGATGTTAATTTTGGCTTTAGCCAAAATTAACCCTAAAGCCAAAATTAAAATCCAACATTATAAACAATTAAAAATTATATTATTTTTTTGTTGAAAATACTTTGTTAAAAGTTGAACTACTTTGTTAAAAATTATTTTTTCAAACATTTGTATATTTGTTTGGAAATTTAACTACTTTATTGAAATTTTGTTTTTTATTTGGTTGAAAATTAATGATTTTATCTAAAAATCTAACTATTCCGTTTTTGGGTAAAAATGTATAAGTTTTAAGTTGAAAAATTAACTATTTGGTAGAAAATTCGTCTTTTTTGGTAGAAAATTAATCTTTTGTCGGTTGAAAATTCATCTTTTTGGTTAAGGATTCAACTATTTCGTTAAAAATTCTTCTTTTTTGTTGAATTTAACCATTCGATAACTAGTTTTTCTTTGTTGAAAATTAAGCTATTTCGTTTTTGGTTAAAAATTGATGTTCCTGAGTTGAGAATTAATCTGATTGAAAATTCATCTTTTTTAGTTCAAAATTCAACTATTTGGTTGTAAATTAATTTTTCTTTATATAATTCGCCTTTTTTTGGTAGGAAATTAATCTTCTTGTTCAAGAAGTCACCTTTTTGGTTGAAAATTAAATTATTTGGTTAAGGATTCAACTAGTTTGTTAGTTTGGTTAAACTTGACTAATTAAATTTTTTAAATTATTTTTTAAACTGATACTTTGACGATTCCACTTTCGGTTCAAAAAATATCTTTCTTTGTTGAAAATTCAATTATGTGGTTTAAAATTCATCTATTTGGTGAAGGATTTAATTATTTGGTTAAAAAATACGACTTTTCTGTTTAAATTCACCCGGTTAAAAATTGCTTTTTCGTTTTTTATCAATATTTTCAACTGCAAATTTGAAGATTCTATTTTTAGTTTAAAAAATATTTGTTTCTTTTTGAAGATTCAAGTATTTATATTTAATTTGAAATTCATCTATTTCGTTGAAGATTCTACTATGCTGTTAACAATACGTTCTTTTCTTGTTTAAAGTGAACTCATTTGTTGAAAAATCAACTTTTCTGGTTGAAAATTCTACTACCATCTAAAAAAATCGCTTTTTGGATGAAAAATTCGGCTGTTTTTGGATGCATTTTTATCTGTTTTGTTTGAAAATTCGACCACTTGGTTGAAAATGCATATTTTATGGTAGAGAAGTAGTCATCTTCCTTGTCGAAAATCCTTTTCTTCTTGATCGAAAGTCCAACTATTTTATTGTTAATCCAACTGTTTGGTTGAAAACTAATGTTGTTCTTGTTAAACAATCGTTCTTTTGGATTGAAAATTCATCTCTTTTCGTGGAAAATCTTCTTTGGCTCGTGAAAAATCACCCTATTTCCCCTGTTCTGAAAGAACTTTGAGCTAACATAAATTACTTTTCGGATGGGGGAGAACAGAACAATGGTTGTCAATTAGAAGGGGGGGTGGGGTCGAAAATAGTCCAAAATTGGTAACATAGTCTATGGACGTCCCCTCACCATAAAGTTATATTTTTCTCAGTGTAAAATGAATCTTGTTAAGATTACATTATAACAACGTCAATCTTTGCTAAATTATCTAAGAAAGGATAACCACTATTTACCCAGAGATGAACCTCAAAGCCGCAGATTGAATTGTACAATTTGCGGTTTTCGTCAAGGACAAATTTCACCCAGATGAAAATCGACCATAAAAGCTGGCATCTTCAACTTCCTGTACTCCCCGCCGATTCCATGCAGGACCTAAACTCCCAAAGCAGAGCCAAACGAGCCCCTTCATTTCAAAAAATTGTAAACTTTGACCACACTTTCGACTTCTGTCGTGGGTATTTATTCGGTTGGGCCTTTCATAAGCGACATTGCCGCCATGGTGGCCGGCCGGAAAGGTAATAAATTCCAAGTTTTGAAATTTGTCAAACAGAGTGCGATACACTCGGCTTACCTGAAAAGTCCCGAAGAACGATCAGTCCGAACTCAATGGCGATTTTGGGCTTCTCCGGTTACCACCTGTCCCCCCGGGGGGAATCGTTTGGAAAACTTCTATTTATCCCCCTCCCTCCCTCCCTCCTCCTCTGATCTTCGATTTTTTATTCTTCTCCGAGCTATGACCGTGCGAGATCCTACTTAATGCTGGGTCCATCACAATGAAAATTTGTCTCCGACGTATTTGACGCGAAAACTACCGTTCAAAAGAAGAGGGACTAAAATTTTCTGCTTTGTTGGCCTCTGCTCAAGCCGACGGGATTTTAGACTTTTTCACGCCATTCGATAGAATATGGATCCAACGCTAGAAGGTGTGCTAGGAATGTTTTCCTAGGGCTAATAATCCTGTAGTCGATTCTTCGGAGATTCAGTGATGCTGTTAGAAAACGTAACAAACATGGGATTTTATTCCCACAATTACTAGGATTTAGTACCTTTTCACCTAGACTTACTGTGGATTTCAATAAGCCTTCAATGTTATTTCAGGAAATGTAATTATTGTGGAACTAAACGTTTATTCAAACATTGTATTGCTTTCTGCAAAAGGTGTATATACAACTGCCTTCAATAACTGAAAAACACCCTGCATTTTCGATCACTAAGTTCTCTTCATTTTCAGAATATGGGAAACATGACATGTTTTTGAAAGTTTAGAATTTAAATAAAGCTATAAAAATTCTGGGAAAAATAAAATGAAACGAAGGTATTTTGCAAATTGGCACGGTGAGCATCAATCATCTTGAACCAAAAAGTTGTTGAACTCAGTTTTTCTTCACAGAAAGCATCTTTCTGATGATTAATGAGCAGTTCAAAGAAAATTTGAAAATCTTGGACTCAAATAGAAAAGAAAATTTCCAGTTGTTGAATTCAATTCTTCTTTACAGAAAGCATCTTTATGGTGATTAATGAGTATTTAAAAGACAAATTAAGAATCTTGGAGAGACTCAAAAAGAACAAAGAAAATTTCCCAGTTTTTTAGTTCAAATTTTCTTTAAAGAAAGCATCTTTCTGATGATTAATGAGTAGTTCAAAGGGAAATTGAAAATCTGAGACTCAAATAGAAAAAAGAAAATTTCCCAGTTGTTGAACTCAATTTCTCTTCTCTGAAAGCATCTTTCTAACGAATAATAAGCAGCTCAGAGGCAAATTCAAAATCTTGGAGAGACTCAAATAGAAAAAATAAAATTTCCCAGTGGTTGAACTCCATTTTTCTTCCAAGAAAGCATCTTTCTGATTATTAATGCATAGTTCAAATACAAATTTAAAATCTTGGAGATACTCAAATAGAAAAATAAAATTTTCCAAGTTGTTGAACTCAATTTTTCTTGCAAGAAAGCATCTTTCTGGTGATTAATGAGTAGTTCAAAAGCAAATTCAAAATCTTGGAGATACTCAAATAGAAAAAAATAAAATTTCAAAGTTGTGTTCAATTGTTTAGTTAATAAAATTGTTAATTTTTAGCTACTTTGCATAATTCAGGTAAACGCTCCCAACTATAAATTTCACAATAGAAAGCATTTGAAATATTTTAATTAGAAACATTTAATTTCGAACAATTTCAATCACTTTGAAATTGTTATAGATTGTTGATTTGCGACTTTCTTGTTTATTTTATCTTACTTTGAAATTATTAAATATTTAACGTACTTCATTAAACGCCTCTAATTTTTAAAAATATTTTTATGATTGTAAAACTTTGCACCTGGAAGTATAATATTTTATTTCCATCTTTTTAGTCGATATTTTCCACCAAAAAATGTTTTAAGTTTGAATAAAAAAAAACAGTTAAATTCGACCACAGGGATGAATTAAAGAAAAAAGGCAAATTCTAAACCAAAAAGATTGATCGAAAATTGAAAAAATTTGAACCAAATTGTTGAATTTTCAATCAAAAAAGAATTATCCACAAAAATTTTTATTTTCAACCAAATAGCCGAATTTTTTAACAAAAGAGTTGCATTTTCAGCCAGAAAAGATTAAGATTCTACATATCAAAAAGACGAATTGTCAACACTAGAGTTGAATTTACAACCAACAACTATTTTTTAGTCAAAAAATGAAAGAATTTAAACTAAATTGTTGAATTTTCAACAAAGTAATTAAATTTTTCTCCATAAAATAAAATGTTTAACAAAAAAACAATGTATTCTCAATCAAAAATGTGATAATAGACTTTTCATTTGTATGTGAACTGAAGAGTAATAGTTTAAATATACATGGAAGTTCATTTTCAATACTTTAAAAATATATTATGTTAGAAAGCTGGAAGATTTGTTTAGAAAATAAAATTAATTTTTCGACTTCCCAATTTTTCATTTCGGACTACATCAAAATTTTTTGACTTTTATTTAGTATAAACCTTAACTGATCATTTCAGATTAAAATGGTTGAATTACAAATTTACACTTTACTCAAAATTTCTAGTTTTTTGACATTCACTATTTAAAATTATGCAATATGTGAGTGGTTCTTTATCAAGTTAAAATTAATTCGCCTCAAAGTTTTGTTCTGACTGATTACTTATACATTCTAATTATAATTTCAGAATATAAGAAAATCTTATTCGAATCCCGTATTTCAAATCAATAAAAACGAAAAATAAAAATGCTGATCTGATCTAATCTTCCCACCAAGATTGAGAGCATTGGAAAGATAATTTCCAATGCCATCCTTATCCTTGACACTATTTTTCCATTCTTTCTTTTTTCACGTAATTCGAAACGACCAGCCAAAGCAGAAGTGAGAACCAATCTCACAGAAAATCGAAACTCACATAATCCCGAGGTTGAGGGATTATTTCTGATAAACAAAGCTCTTACTCGAATGAAATTCGAGGATTTCTCACGTATGAGATTCTAGAGCACGATAGATTTGAAGAAAAAAAACACCATAATATAATATATATGAGACAAACTGTCTCAGGATTAGGTCCTAGGAAAACATGTCTTCTGGCACCTTTCTTTTTCCTCGCAAAACGAAATTTTAGTCCCCAGGGCCCAGAGGGAATGTACTTAACAAAGCATAAAATTTTAAGCCGCAAATAAGAACTATCGTTCCTCCGCAAACAGGAGGAACAATAGTGCCGCTGCAATGCGGGAGATAGCAAAATCTGTGGCTTGACGCCTCTAATGGTCCTTTGGAAATAAAAGAATTTTCGAAAAAGATGGATCGTTTTTCAAAATTGTAAGACCTAATTGAATGGGCTGCTCAATTTCACTCCTCCTATTTAGTTACGCTCTTTCAATAGAAAGTGACTGGCATTTGTTTATTGAAAACATTCTAGGCATTATATTCTTTTTGCTATTTTATAAAATGTTAAGCAAAATATTTGATCGAATCCGTTTAAAATCATTTAGGCAATGCAATTTTAAGTCAGAGAATAAGCTGCCCATGAAATATGTTGTTTTCTATACGTATTTTACCGTTTTTATAAAAGAAATAATTTCACAGAGTTATCGAGTATTTGAATTTTTTAAGATATTTTTTTTCAAACAGCACCAAATTTGTTTGGTGATGATTTTTGGTGGCGATTTTCTCAAAAACCTCACCTTTTTTTGCTCAAATTGGTTTTCTAACTTGATTCCCACATGACCAAGAAATCAATCAAGTTTGACGCGGACCAAACCATATTTGTGATCAAGAGAATTTTTTTTTTTTATTTAATTTTCAAATTTTTCTTACAAAAAACGAAAGCTTTCACAAAATTCGAAGAAAAAACTTTGTGTATATATTGCATTTTTTGCGAGAAAAATAAAAATAATCAATTCGATAAGAAACAAAAATCTCGTGGCTACAAAAATGTTTTGGCCTGCATAAAACTTGCCGAATGTTGTCGTTATGTATAAGCACGAATTTAAACAAAATATTGGACAAAATAAAGAAAGCGAGGTTTTCTACTTAGGTACTTAAGTATTTAATTCTGTAAGTTTAATGCAGCTAAAATAATTTTTGTAGCCATAAGAATTTTTTTCTAAAAATTGAATTTGTAATTTTTCTCGCGAACGATGCAAGAGATATCATAAAAGAGTTAGAGGCATTTTTTGTAGAAGATTTGAAAATAAGGAAACGTTTTTAATAACCTTTTTTTCGAATCTATCGTTGTTTGTAAGAAAAATGAGAACATTCCATTCTTCGAAAAAAATTCTGTTGAAGTTGATCACAAATATGGTTTGGTGCGCATGAAACTTTTATGGTTTCTTGGTCATATGAGTACCTATTTGGCAAACAAATTTGAACAACAAAAAAAGGTGGGTTTTTAAAGAAAATCTACTTTGGATATTTTCAGAAAATCGGAAAGAGGACAATAAATCTAATCAGGGTCAAGAAATAAAACTTTAATATGTTTATTGGATATATCATCCGTAAATCTTTTTTTTTTTATTAAAATGATAATATACGGATAAAGTAAAATTTTCAAAATATCAATTATTTTTTTGAACATTCATAGTTTTATGTCTGCAAGAAGAAATTATATGGGATCAAAGAATTTTGCCGAAAAATAAAAATCCCAAATGTTGAAAAATACCGAAAATATAATTAATTGGCTGTGTCTAGTCGTCCTGGAAAACTGAGGGATTTGGAAAAGGGGGTGGACCAGTCCCGACATTTCGGGACGATTAGCCAAACTTATGATAAATATTTGCCTATTCATCCCGAATTTCGGGTTGAAGAGACACTTCGTAATTAATTACCGAACTAGAAAATATTTGAAAAATGGAGTTTCCGAAATTTCAATTTACAAAAAAAATATTTAGTAACGAAATTGAAATATTATGAAAGTATGAGTTAATGAAACTGGAAAAATTTAGAAAATTCCGTAATTTCGAAACCAGAATATTCAGAATCCCAAAATTTCAAATCCATGAAATGAGTAAATTCTTCGAATGATCAAAGTAGCAATTTTCTGAAATTTGTAATAAGCAAAATTTCAAATTCCTCAAATAAAATTCTTTTTTATATTTTGTATCTCTTAAAATCATTTTTTTTTATTGAAAATTTTAAACTATGCACTTCTATATGAAATAGAACATTTATTATCCAATAATTTCGGGAATTTGAAATTTCGGCATTTTGAAAATTTATATTTTTAAAGTTTTGGTAATTATACAATTTCCGAAATTTAATAATTTAGTTAATTTAGCATTTCTCTTTTTTTTTGTTTTGTTAACTTTTACTTTCTGAATATTTAAATTTCGTTAATAAACATTTTTGGTAGTTTTATTTATTTATTTTTTTTTTGTATAAATTAAAACTTGGAAAATTTTCATTTCTCGAAGACATACATTACGTTACAATTTTACTTCTTTAATATGCTTTGCCTTTTTCAGTTTTTTTTTTTGCATTTTCTCCTTCGAGTACAATGTTAAAAATAATAAAAGTAACAAAAATAATCCAAACAGAACTTCAACATTCATATGTATTTTCTTTTATTTTTAAATTTCAAATCTAAATGATTGTAAATTTTGAAAAATGTATTTTATATTATAAAAGAAAACTAAGTTTTTCTATACAAAGGGATAGCTTGGGGAAGACGAAACTCACAAGAAAATCAAGAAAAAGATTAAATATGATCTTTTTGAGAAAATGCACTTTTTAGTTTTCTCGAAAAATTGACGCCATTTTAATAATTTTGATAATTTTCCAAGTTTCTTTAAGGGATTCAAAAGAGTGTATATTGCATTACAAGCCGCTAAAATGAAATCAAATTATGTCAATTTTTTCCCAAGATACAATTTGAAAAAAAAATCGTGATTTTTTTCATAATTCACCTAAAAATACAAATAGTCCTGAATTCGTGAATTTTTGTTGTTGTGAAAAACAAAAAATGTGTCTAACGTTTTGCGTTTGAAAACAATATACTTCAGCCCTAAACAATTCTTTGATGTTATCAGGGTCAGACTGCCCGACTTCTCTATTTCATATGAATTTGGACGCACTTCTCAATTTGTTTTGCAGAAAATTGTCAAATTAAATTTTGTAATAAATAATCCAAAAGTTAATCACTTTTCCAAAAGAAAATTAAAGTTTAACATTGACTTGTGAGATGCAATCAACTTTGCTCTCCTAATAGAAACTAGATTAGATGGAAATGAAATTTTGATGAGGGGCACCAAAGTGATCCCTAGGGAGTTTCCCACATGTTGTAGCAATATCAGAGCTTTAAATAATTTACTCGAATCACGTGGCGACATACGTTCATACATTCTTTTCAGGCGACAAGCATTGTACTCTCGATTTTACTCACAGCTTCAATAAATATTTCATATCCCTCTAGATGTGTAGAATGAAAAATTGCCTGGGAACAGAGTCGAAATTAATTCTCTAGAGATTTCTTCCGTACGTCAAAGTAATTATGGTTTACTAATCAAATTTCAAAAAGCCAATAACGGCACAATGTGCATTAGGGTGTCCTGATAAAACCTAATGTTTTTTTGTTTTGATCACGCACCCCCTAAACTTGTTCCATTTTGTGAAAAAGTTAATGCATATTTTTGTTTTATTAAAAAAAAAGTAGTAGCCGCGGTCCTGGGGCTTAAACCTACTCAAAATGATTAAAACTATCAATTAACAAATTTCTCATGTTAAATTTGGTCGATTGTAGTGGTCAAATAGATTATGGTGAAACGATAAAAAATTTACTTCGACCCGGATTTGAACCGGAAACGCCACTATTCATTAGTGAAGCGTTTAACCAATTACGCCATAGGGGCCACATCAGATCGTTAACTATTATCTTTCTTTTTATTATTAAAGTATTATATTATCGTTCAACTATTATTTGACGTTGAAGTCTTTCAAAGAATTACAATTTTTTTACGAAATGTAACGATATTTTTAAATCTTTTTAGGAATTTCGTGAGATCTCATGAAATTGCAAAAGATTTCAAAGGATTACAAAATTTTAAGGGACTTCAAGAAATTTAGTCCATTTTCAAGAGATTTTACCAGATTTCAGAGAATTTCAAGAGATTCCGAAGAATTTTTACGGATTTTAAGAAATTAAGAACGATTTCCGCAGACTTCAAATGATTTTACTGATTGAAATTAGTACAAATTTTAACTAATTCAAATCGAGAAAGAAGAGATTTTAAGGGATTTTAAGAGATTTTTAAATATTTAAAAATAAATTCGGATTTCATGTGATACAGAAGTATTTTCACAAATTTTGAGGGATATCAGGGGGTCTTAATATTATTTCAAAGATTTTTAAGTGATACCAAAAGATTTCGACGGATTTTGAGGGATTTGAAGAAATTAGGACCAATTTCCGTGGATTTCAAGTGATTATAAGAGATGTTAAAATATTTGAAAATATGGTAAGCTGGTACAGGATTTCAAAGAATTTTAAAAGGTTTCATATTATGCCGACATGTTTTCACGATTTTCGATAGATATCAAGGGATTTTTATCAGATTTAGAAGATTTGAAGGGATTTACAGAAATTTTATAAGATCTCAATCAATTTTAGGCGATTTACAAAAATTTGCAAAGATTTCAAATATTTTAAAGTGATTTTACACTTTCAGAGGATATCATAGGATTTTATAAGATTCAACGGAATTTTAAAGGATTCCTGAATATTATAAAGAAATTTAAGGGATTTCGAGGAATTTCAATGGCCTTTAAATGATTATTATATATTTTTGAGTTTCTAAGGGATTTTCATGGTTTTTAAAGTATTGTAAGGGCTTAATATGAGAGTTTAATGAAGATTTTAATAAGATTTCAAAGATTTAAAGGGTCTTAGGGAATCGCAAAAGATTTTTGTGGGTGTCAAAACATTTTCAAATATTGAAATGATTTTAACAGATTTTCTGAGATTCAAAGGGATTTCCACGATTTTACAGGATTTCAAAGGATTTCCGAATATTATAAAGGAGTTGAAGGTTACAAGATTACAAGATTACAAGAAGAAGAAGAAGGATTACAAGAAATTTCAATCGCTTTTAAAATATGTTAATGATTTCAATGAATTTCAAAGGGATTTAAAATTTTTCAAGGTGTCAAGTAAGATTTCGAAATATTTCACGGTTCTTAGCCTTTAAATATTTTTATTTTAGCCTATTTTTTGTCTATTTTTTTTAGATTCTAAGGGAGATCCACAGATTGAAAAAAAAATTGTAAGAGATTTGGAATATTTCAAGAATTTCCCAATTTCTAAAATTGATCATCAATCACGAAAAACTATACTCTTTATCGGGGTTAAACTTTGAAATATCATATTTTTTATTTTTCTTGTATCGTACTAAGCCATTTAAGCACTAAAATATCCAAAGAATTGCGTGCAAAATTTTCAAAATGCAAAATTTGATATTTCAAACAATTGTAGTTTTTCACCCTCAGGGGTAATATTTTTGTTCTACTTTGGTCAAGTTCTTTTTTTGTCGGCGCCTGGTATCATCAGTTGTATTTACTAAAAAAATAATTGTTTATCGTCCCAGGACCGCGGTTTTAACTTTTTTTTTAAATAAAAAAAAACTACACATTTCTTTGTTCACAAAATGAAATAAGTTTATGGACGCGTGATCAAAACAAAAAATATCGGATTTTTCTAGGACACCCTAATGGCCTAATGTGCATGCACTTATACTCTCAAATTTAGAACCAATCTGCTGTGATGCTGTCACATTCATAATTCATCTTCAACGAACCAAGGAATAAATAATTCATTTTTAGATTTGAAATATGTTTATGAGCTGCTTTCATCATATTTAGTAGGTGAAATCTGTTTGATAAAGTAGTCAATTATTTTGCAGAAAACATTGGGAGTCCAAGATTCAAAACCATAATTTTGATTCCTGTGCAAATGTACAAAAACTATAATTGTTTGTTATGAAATTTCTGAGAAGTCTTTTTGAGTACTGTAACTTTTTTCAAAATTTTATTGAAAGTTGGTGATTCCTTCATTGTAAAAAATAATTTAAAAAAAAAACTTTTTTTAATCAGGAAAATTGCAGGCCTCTGACTTATTTAAGAAAATCAAAAAAATGTCAATAGTATAGCTATACGTTTCAAAAAATAATATAGAAAAATAGGGTCAGGCAATTTTTTGAATATCAAATCTAGGGGTTAACTATTTTTAAATTTTTTTTTGAAATTTATTATTATATTTATTATATTAGTTCATTCTAGAAATTCTGGAAATCCGTTGATATCTTGACATATTTCAAACATCATTGAAAATCTGGTTACCTTTTTAAAGTCATTTGAAATTTTGTTAGATTCTACAAAGGTATTTGAAACCCCTTAACATTTTAAAATCTAGTTAAATTCCTTGGAATTTATCATAAACTTTTTAGAATCCTTTAAATTCATAAAAATCTTTTAAATCTTAAGAAATCCCTATTAATTAAAAAAAAATCGATTGAAATCTCGTAAAACATTTTGAAATCTGTAACATTTTTCAAAACTTCTTAAAAAATGATTAAATTCCCTGAAATCCTCTAAAATCTGATAAATATCCTTGAAATCTTTAAAAATATCCTATAAGCTATAAGAACTTCTTATAATCTTATGGAATCTTTTTATTTCTTTTGAAATCCTATGCATCCCTCAAGTATTGAAAAATTCCTTGAAATCCCATGGAATTTTTCAATTACTCCTTAGAACTGTTAACCTCTTGACATTTTCTATAATGCTATGAAATTCTGCGAAATCTCATCAAATTTCTGGGAATGTTTTCAAATAAACTATATTCTTTAAGGTCCTTTAAAAATGATAAAATCCCTTAAATCTTGTGAAATCTCGTATATCGCATAACATCTTAAAATCTTTAATATCTTTAAGAATTTCTTTTTAAAAATTTTGAAAACTTTGAAATCCTCTGAAATCAGATAAAACTTCTTGAAATCTTGGAAATTCTCTGATATCCCTTGGCATATTTTAAAAGCATCTAATAGCTTTGAAACCCTTCAAATTTTTTCAAATTCCTGAAGCGAATTAAAATCCTTAAAAATGTTTGTAATCCCTTGAATTTATTTTCAATTTTGAAATCTTTTGAAACATTGAATTTTCAGATTTTTTTTTTTTTAGTCAATGTAGTGAGGTTTAAAAATAGGTTTAAAGTCAAAATAGAAAAAATAGTTGCATTAGCAATAAATTTGAGAAAATAGTAGCATTAGTGTCTTTTTTTTAAATAGTAGCAAAATAGTTGCATTGTAAAAAAAGTGTCAATAGTGGCGTGAGTCTGAGGTCTGATATCGAGTATACTAATCCATTATATATATTTTTTAATCATTATTTTGCAAGTCATATATTACTGTTACTTTAACAAGAAATTTTAATTTTTGAATCAATTTGCATTGATTGAAGAAGTTATCTTGTATCAGAAGGCATTTTACATACTGAAATCTGATACTATTTAAATTAAATTTAATCTCCATTCAAATATTTTGTATTTTATTAATTTGTAGGCATATAAAATAAAAGATAGATGATAAAAAAAAGTATTTAAGAGGAAAAAAATGTCAAATGTGGATTAGTGTATAACGAGAGATAAATCAGAAGAAAGATTAGAGGATTAAAGTGAGAATGTCAACAGAAATTCAAACGTTCCTGTTTTTTATTTTCTCCAGTCAAGAAATTCATTACCCTCATTTGCTCCTGTTGTATAAATATTTTAAGTTAAGTAAAATTTATATATAGCAATACATTTTTAACAATGCATATAAAATGTGAAAAATAAAATTGAAATCAATATATTTCATACTGAATACAAATCAAGGCTACAACCGTGCGAAAAGTTACAAAATTAAATTTTTTTATGATAAAATGTACAACATTTTTTTGAACTATTAAATATTATAAATCTCTTAAAAATAGCACTAAAGAATACAGAACCAATGCACCTACAGTTTAAATTGGACTAATATATTTTTAGTCATGCGCATTGAGCAAAGGCGAAAGCTTCAATTTTTTTATGCTAAAATATACATAGTATAATAGTAATACAGTTTTAATTTTACGTTAATTGGCCCAATAGATTTTATTGTAGCCGTATACAAAAGACAACAAAAATGTTTTAATTACATATAAACACTAATATTTACTAACCAAATAAATTCATAATAAATTCTTTAAATACGTGAACAAAAATGGTAGAGCAATTTTTCTCTTTTATTAAATCCTTAAAATTTTTACATTCTCATCATAATGAGAAGGTATTAGTTTTATGTGCAAACTGACTATCGCGGATTTCTTTACATCTCCACGTTTCAAGACCCCCTGAATCCGAAAAAAACAGGTTTTACGATGGGTGTCTCTCTGTCTCGTTCTTGTTGTCCAGTAAAATTTTCAGTCAATCGGTTTGATAGGTTTGCCTGTGAGCAGTGAGTAAGATGAAAAATTTGATTTTTTATGGTTTTCCAAAGTGAAAATTCTACAGTTTTGATTATCAAACTCAATTCTTCACAAAATTCACATAGTTTTGCATTTTGCTAAGATTAGTTAAGCATTGTTCCGTCAATCCAATAAAATTTGATAACCCATAGTTCTATCAAGAAAATAGGTTTGCGTTTTTTTGTTGCTCTTGTACTTGGTGAAGATTTACTACCGCACATATTGATGATCAAATTAATTTTTCTTTCTCTCTCCCTCTATTTATTATTACTATCCTTGAAAAGTCCGCATTCTTGAATTCGACATATTTCAATAAAATTCATATTCCCGAAAGTAATTCCAGTCATGCCGTACCGAATTCTGTATCCCTAATTCAGAAAACTACCAAATAAAGAACACCTCTTCTACAATTTACGAATTACAACATCAATTCCCTTCCGTCAATTAAATTCCTTTCTAAACTCATCCAATCCACCCCTTCCTCAAATATCACATCTAACAGATCTCAGAACTAGAAAGGATGACCAAATCAAGAAACCGCAAATCCCCAATACCTGTTCCTAAATAATGGGATTGCTCACAATTAGCATCCAAATGATCCAAATTATAACTTTCCTCAAATGCCAAGACCCGAAACTCGAAACGTCCAGAACCTGAAATATAAATTGTATACTTTAAATAATGAAGAAACCACAAGTTTCCTTAATCCTATTTCGAAAGTGCCAATTGCCAAATTCAGAGTACTCATCACATGAATAACAATCCAACATGACACTCTATGACTCAACCAGGACGGTTGAATAATATGAGTCCAGGGATCACATCGATTCAGTAGATCAATTTTAGATAAAAAAGGGCATTTTTCGGAAAAAGGGGATTTAATTTATTATTAAAAACCTTTCATATCATATGGGTATCTCATAAATATTTTACAATAGTGCCTTCTATAACAGAAACACCTTTTCTTTAGCAAGTTTTCTATTCAGTTTTGTGTTTAAAATGCAAGGCGTTCAAAGACTGAAAAATATATAAATAACAGAATTGAAAAATGCTCATGTTTAAACTTTTTAAAATGTATTTTTTAACAGTAGATATGAATTTGATATCTGATTTTCATCATTTTTTTTTCTTGTATATTCTTTTCAGTAAAGAAACCTGAGTTCTTCAAAGTATTTTTCTGAAAGCTAGGATGAAGTAATTTGAAAAACTCAAAAATAAGTATTTAAAACGCCTACATTTTCTATCTTCGTTTCCTTAGAAGTTAAAATTTGTTTCTTTTATAGTCTAAGAAACCAAAATTAAAAGATATATTATTCAGGATGATTACCAAGTTATGAAGATATAACCTCAGTCAATATACTATTCTCTGATGCGCCGTTTTACGGTTTGACGTATTTTATTACATATATATTTTGAAAGTATGAAAAATCAGTCAAAATTCCTACTTATTTATCGCAGGCTTCACAGTCAGTAGATATTTCAACCAGGAAGGATTTCAATTTAAAACAAAATTGTTGAGTTTAGCCAAAAGAAGACGCGAATTTTTAACAAAATATTTGAATCGTCGTCCAGAACAGATTAATTTTTAATCAAACATTTGCATTTTTGACAAAAAAATTTTATCAAAATAAATAAATTTTAAAACCAAAAGAATCAATTTTCAACAAAAGAGTGAAATTTTGAACTACAAAGAATTTTTCAGTTACGAAAGAAAAAACTTTTAATTAAATTGAAATTGTTGAATTTACAAACCAAAAAGGCGAATTCTCTGTAAAGCAGTTGAATTTTTAACCCAAAAATATGAATTGTCAAGCAAAAAGTTATTTTTCGACCAAGTAGTTCAAATACCTACTAAAAGAATAAAATATCCAACCCAAAAAGATTAATTTACAACAAACCAGTTGAATTTTTATGCCAAATAGTTGAATTTCAAACTATAAATTATCAATTTTTAACCCAAAATGGAAAAGTTACATTTTCAATTAAGAACATAGATTTTTAATACAAAAAAAACAAAACAATTTTAACATAGTAGTTCAACTTTCAACCAAGTAGTTAAATTTTTAATAAAAAAAGACTAATTCTTAACGAAAAAAATAATAGTTGATATTTCAACTGAGAAGAATTTTATTGTAAGTCAAAAACAGTTAAGTTCAACCAAAGCAGACAAATTTTTAACAAAACAAGTGAATCCTCAACCAAGACAGATTTTTTTTCTAACCAAAGACTTGCATGTTTCAAAAAAAATTCTCTCGAAAGAGATAAACTTTTAAACCAAAAGAATAAATTTTTAACAAAAGAGTGAAATTTTCAACCAGGAAGGATTTTTCAGTCAGGAAAGAAAAAAATGTCAACCAAATGGTTGATTTTTCAAACGCTAAAGACGAATTCTCTAAAAAAAAGTTGAATTTTTCACCCAAAGATATTAATTTCCAACCAAATAGTTAAAATTCTTACAAAAATAATAGAATTTCCAACCCGAAAAGACGAGTTTTCAACAAAACAATTGAATTTTTAAGCCAAATAGACAAAAAGTTTTTCAAAAGAAAAAGGATGAATAACAACATAGTTTAACTTTCAACCAAGTAGTAAAATTTTCAGTCAAGAAGATTAATTTTCTATAAAAAAAGACGAATTTTCAAGAAAATCGTTGAATTTTTAAGCTCAAAATTTGAATTTTGAACTAAAATCGATCAATTTTAACCAAATGTTTGAAATTCCTACGAAAATAATAGAACTTCCAAAAAGACGAATTTTCAACAATACAGTTGAATTTTTAAGCCAAATAGTAGAATTTTTAACAAAGTAGTTGATTTTTCAATCAAGAAGATTAATTTTCTACTAGACGCGATGACTTTGCAAGAAAACAGTTGAATTTCTGAGTCAAATATTTTACTTTTGAAATAATTGTCAAACAAAAATGGAATAGTTAAATATGAAGTTGAAAAAATAGAATTTGAAAAAATGAATTTTCAACTCAATAGTTAATGTTTCAATCAAAAGAATGGATCTTGAACAAATATCATGTATTTTCAACAAAGCGATTTAACAATTTTTCACGAAATTGTAGAATTTTTAATTAAAAACTATTAGTTCTTAACCAATAATAGAAAAGTTTAATTTTCAGTTTAAAAAAGTAATTTTCAACAAAAAAAAAACGAATTTTCGAAAAAAAAGTTTGATTTTCAACCAATAAAAAGAATGTTTAACAAATTGGTTCATGTTTCAAACAATTAGTTAAATTTTTATTTAAGAAGATTAATTTTCTGCCAAAACAGACGAATTTACATAAAAATACATAAATTTTTTACCCAATTGTGGAATTGTCAACTAAAAATGGCCAATTTTAAACAAATAATTAGATAGTTAAATTTTCAGTTCGAAAAAGAAATTTTCAACCAAAAAATAAACGAAATTTCAACAAAAGATTTCAATCTTCAACCAATAAAATGAATTTTTTACTACGATGTTCAACTTTCTACCAAATAATTGAATTTCAATAGAGAAGATTGATTTTATACCAAGAAAAAAAGAAGACGAATTAACAACAATTTTCTACGAAATTGTTGAATTTTCAACTAAAAATGATCAAGTTTCAGCAAAAATGGCATCGTTACATTTTCAGTTAGGAAAATTAATTTTCAACTAAAAAAAAAAGAATTAGCAACAGAATAGTTATTTAAAGTTCAACCAAATAGTAAACCTGTTAACCAAAAGAGATGAATTCTGAATTAAAAATAGTTGGACTTGCTTATTGGGTTCTATAAATGTATTTCGCATTCAAGTGAAAAAACAATAAAAAGTGGAATTTCTTCAAAACAGAGGAAAAAAGAGAAAATTTTAAAAATAGTAAAAAGTGGGGAACATAGGAAAGGTTGCTTTAAATGTTTTTGAGTAACAATCTCGAAGTACCTTTTTCTCAGGCCTCTTTGCAGAATAGAACATATTGCCTTTGATTGAACAGTTAGAGATGAAATCACTTTTATTAGTTTACAGTTGTAAAATATCACACATGAACTCCCAACTCAAATCCTTTTTAATCGAGGAAAATACCAAAAATTCTCTAATATATATATTTTTTTAAAACAAAGCGTGATTCATTGACGCTCTGGATACCGGAAGGTGCAAAAGGTTGGTAAGATGCAGTTATCGCAAAATCAAACCAAACTAAGCTGACAGAAAGGCATATTTGACTATGTTCAGCAATTGTCATTTTCGGTTCCATTGTCAATGATATCAATCTAACCAAGCAATTTTTAGAATGGCCTACTCTTGCTGGCCTACTCTTCATAAAAGCACCGAGTGACAAAATGTACATATTAATTAAGTTCGAAAACTAGCTTTTTTATCTTAGACATTTGTTATTCATAATATCTCTACAAAATTTCGTCTAGTTGTGCTGGATATTGTTGTTGTTGCAAATTCTGATAAATAAAAATGACCTATTCCATAAGCATAAAGTGACCTACTCTTGCACAGTTTCCCCTAAAAAAAAGGACCAGGTAAAAAAGGAGACGGACTGTGATTCCGGATAATGTGACTCAATTTTGAAAGTAATTAATCCCCTGAGAGTAGGTAGTCTCATAGAATCGCAAAAGCAGGGGACAATGACTCGGGTTTCATTTCAACGTCAACTCCGGGTCTCCAAAGCTTTATACGGGTGTTATTAGTCTGCTAAATAAGTTCCTGGGGACCACGTGACGGCTTTTTAGCTACTCTCTCATTTCTCATTGGAAAACTCGTTGCCAATGTGGAGATGTGGACGAAAATGGACCATAGCTGCCGTTTCTTGTCCAGGTGTGAGAAAAGCATACAATAAAATGTCACGTTCTATTGAGGCGATCCGCGCTCGTAGAACGCCACCCCTAAATGCTGGCTAGATGAATGGATTTCTATTCGTTCATTTCTATGCCCAGGGATACCTATATAGTATGTAGTATAATATATTATACTATATCGTATTATATTATAGAATATAGGTCTCGTTTAGCGTCACGTATATTTCACCCTACAATCAGCTCGCGAGACAAATACCCTTATTTGTACACATCCTGTCCATTGTGACATCGCACACGGCACCCCGAGACCCAGAGCGACGAATAAAATAAGCCAAGGAACTTCCGGCGAACTTCTTCCCCGCCTGCTTCTTCATTTTGTCGTCTTTTTTCTTTTGGTAGATCTTCGCTACGCCTTCCGTTCGGTCATTCTTATTTTTAAAAAATGCCTGTTTGTGGGCGGGCAACGGGATATGCCGCGAAAAGATATCAGGTACCTGCCATGTGAGAATCTTGCTTTGAATTCTCTTTCTCTCTACCATTGATATCGTCCAAATTGCGATCGAGTGCCGAATAAGTTTTTTTTTCCTTCTTCCTTTTAGTTGAGGTCTTCAGGACTCTTGGGTTAGAGAGGTTAGGTTAGAGGATGTGAGCCACCCCGGATGTGTAATTTTGGGCGGAGCAGGGGACTAATCGTCGCTAAATTTTCATGAGGCTCGGATGCTTATAGGTATCGGCTTTCCAACGAGTAGGCACATGGGGCTCGTTCAATTTTGACAATGATGGCAGCCATCTCTTCTGCTCTTCAAAAATAACTAAGGCTTTATTATTCCGTATTAAATATTCATTTATGCTAAGAGATTCGACAATTTGATACTTTTTGCACTTGTAGGCATGGAACTTTTAAATTGGGATAATTATTTTTAAAAGTGTCTATTGCTTTAATTTTCTTAGTAGAAGAGGGAATTTAAGAGTGAAAGATAATTACTGAAAATTGTTTATGGGGCCGTCCAAAAACTACGTCAAACTGTGAGGGTGAGGGGTGTGGGGCTAACAGGTTTTGTTACGATTTGTGACGCAGTGAGTGCGACTAACGCAGAATGTGACATCACATGATCACACATGAAAAATATAAACGTGAATTACAATTTTTTGAAATACTTCAAAAAATGAAAATTTATTGTAGTCTCTCCCCTGTTCCTCTTATTTCCCTTATTTCCCTTTTTTCTTGATTTTCGACTTAAATGCGAACTGAATTAATAGAACCCAATGAAAAAATTCCACTATTTTTTGTTGAAAGTTAATTCTTTTTAATGTAAAAGTCTACTATTATATTTTTGGTTCAGAATTTATCTCTTTATTTAGATAAATGCTTCACTATTTTGTTGAAAATTAGTTTTTTTAGTCGAAACTTAATTCTCTTAACTAAAAATTTAACCAATTCATTTTTGGCTAAAAATTGATCGTTTTAGTTAAAAATTCAATTACCAAATTTTTTATTTATAATTTATCTTCTTTGGTTAAAAATCAACTAATTGGTTGAAAGTTGAACTACGTTTTTGAAAACTAATTTCATTGGTTGCAGATTGAAATATTTTGTTACAAATTTAACTATTTGATTGTAAATGCAACTGTTTGGTTTATAATTAATTATTTTTTTGTTGCAAATTCAAATATTTGGTTGAAAGTTCATCTTTGTATAGGTTTAAAATTCAACGATTTTGTTAAACAGTCATCTTCTCTTTCGAAAATTCAACCTCGATTTCAACTGTATTGTTAAAACTTGATCTCTTTTGGTTGAAGATTTTGATCTATTTTGTTGAAAATTTGTTTTTTTTTCGGTTGAAAAGTTATTGGAAAATTGGTGTATTTTGTCGTGGATTTGTATTTTTTGGTAGAAAATTAATCTTCTTGAATGAAAATTCACTTGCTCGGTTGAAAGTTTTTTTTAACTCTGTTAACAATTTATTTTATTGCTTGAAGATTCAACTATTTGGTTTAAAATTCAACCATTTGTGGAAAATTTGTCCGTTTCGCTAGGAAGTTCAACTATTTCGTTTGAAATGTAACTGTTTGGTTGATAATTAACATTCCTTTTTTTTTAAACATTCAACTATTTGGTTGAAAATTCATCTTTGTTGGATAAACATTCAACGATTTCGTTGAACAGTCGTCTTTTTTTTAATTTAACTGTTTTGTTGGAAATTTAGTTCAAAATTCGTATTCTTTTCGTTCGTATATTAATTTTTCCAACTAAAAATGTAGTTATTTATCGAAAATTCTTCGTTTCTAGTTGAAAATGCAACAATTTAGTGAAAAATTGATGTATTTTATTGAGAATTCGTCTTTTTTGTTAAAAAATTAATCCTCTTGAATGAAAATTCAACTACTTCGTAGAAAGTTGAACTCTTTTGTTAAAAATTAATTATATTAGTAAAAGATCCATCTCTTTAGTTTAACATTGAACTGTTTTGTTAAAAACGCGTTTTTTTTGTAAACAAAAATCTATTTTTTCAACTGAAAATTGAACCATTCCACTTTGGGTTGAAAAATAATCATTTATAGTTTAAAATTCAATTATTTGGCTTTAAAATTCAACTGCTTTTTTGAAAATTCATCTTCTTTGGGTGAAAATTCTATTTTCGTATGAAATTCAACCGTTTTCTAGAAAATTCGCCGTTTTGGTTTAAAACTTTAACAATTTCATTGACATTTTTTCTCTCTTGACTGAAAAATCTTTCTTGATTTAAAATTCAATTCTTTTGTTGAAAATTCATCCTTTTGGTTTGAAAATCAACTATCATACTTTTCGTTATACTTTAATTTTTTATGATTACAAATTCAACTACTTTGTTAAAAGTTGAACTTCTTCATTGAAAAATAATTTTTTTTTTACGACACATAATTTAGTTGAAAGTTCAACTATTTTGTTGACAATATCATTATTTTGTTAGAAATTCATAAATTTTGTTTAAAATTGAACTATTTTGTTAAAAATTTAACTGTTTTGTTGAATATTTGTATTTTCTCATAGAAAATTCATTCTTTTAAATTGAAAATTCCACAGTCTTCTAAAAAATTCGTCCGTTTTGATTGGAAATTCGAATATTTGATTGGAAATGCCACTATTTTCTGTTAAACTGGAATATTTTTGGTCTAAAAATTCGGCCATTTGGTTAAAAATTTATCTCTGTAGGTCGAGTATTCAACTATATTATTGAAAATTTAACGATTTCATTAAACAGCCATCTTTTTGCATGATAAATTCAACTGATTTGTTGAAAATTCTTCTTTCTGAATTGAAAATTCGACCATTTGGTTGAAAATTCGCCTTTGAAGGCTAATAATTCCACTATTTGATTAAAAATTCGTCTTTCCTGCCTGAAAATTCAACTATTTTGTTGTAAATGAAACTATTTGGTCTAACATTTTTCTTGTTTGTTGAAAATTCAACTAATTGGTTGGAAAATCATCTTTCTTAGTCGAAAATTTGACTCTTTAGCTTGAAAACTTAACTCTTTCATTGAAAATTCATCCCTTTTAGTATAGAAAATGATATTTTTTTCGGTTGAAAATTAAACTTTTTTGTTATTAATGCAATATAATTTGTCTTGAAATTTTAAAAGTTTCATATTGAATTCAATGTGGTATCTATATATATTAATTTTATTTAAAACAATGTATTATCCTATTATTCACCTATTTTCGTGACTAATTCTAAAAATGAAGTATCTTTGAGAACTGTTTTATGGAAAATAATGTAACTTCAAAACTATTGCAACAGAGTATGCAAAAATAATTTATACTCATTTTGTTACATTGTTTATAAAGGTCAACATCTGTTAGACAATATTTGTTTACTGAAAAATCATACATTGTTTTTATAAGATCTGATGAACTTGAAGGGTCTGTGCCACTATTCCACGGAAATGTCAAAATAATTTGGGTTCACAACTGCTTGAAATACAATATTTCCTGTACTGAAAAGAAGATTTTTCCCTTTACGGAAATATACATTTCTGTGAAGCATAAATAGATTTTCCAGGTTGGAGTCTGTAAACACTAAACACCCAACCTTATTATCAGTTTTGTACTTTCCATTTTAAAATCAGGGCAAAGGAGAGTAAGTAATCAGTCATTTTTGTTTTCCAGTCACCAGCTAATAAGCAATTTTGAGTTAAAATGTCCTCTTGTAATCTGTCGAAAAAAAGTAAATAATAATCTTTAAAGACACACGATTTTCTAAATAATTGGGATTTATAAAAATGACTTTAATTGTTTAGAAAAGATAATATCCTCAAGAAGATTCAATATTTTGAAGTTAGGAATTTAAAAATGGTTTAAAGATATAGGAACAGAAATAAAGAAATATGACACCAGTTAGTTAATTTTTAATATTTTGTGAATTTTCTGACCACCCAGAAAAAAAATTCTTTGAGTTAAATGAAATTTCTTTGAGCAAAAGAAAAATGTTCATAGCAAAGTTAATTTTGGTTAAATGAAAAAGAATGGATTTCTTTTCAATCTTAATTAAAAAAAAAAAAGAATCTCAAACTTAAAGAAACGGGTTCTTTAATTCAACACAAATATTTTTTTGAGCTGCGGATTTCGAAAGAGAAAAATCTAATCTTACCAGAGCCAGGAAAGAAAATTTGAATAACTCAATTAGGCCAAAAGTTATAAAGGCTTGAAGAAAATTTGTTTCAAACAACCATAAAGATTCAAAATTCAAATACTCATAAATTCACGAAAAGAATTTTTTTTCTCAAAACGGTATTTCCTTTAAAAACCAACATTTTTAATCAAGGATGTTCACTAGTTATCTCAGGTTAAAAAACGAGCATTGTTAAAAATGAATTATAAAATTAGGGAAAATTAAAATTAGGGAAAATATTTCCATTTTTAATTGTAACTATCTTTGGAAGAAAAATGATCGTGAACTTTAGAAAAAAATATTCCAGGTTAAAATGTACTTTTTTATTAAAAAAAAATGTATTACGGAAAAATATTGTTCATAGAAATAACAACTGTGATTTAAAGTATAATGTTTTTTCTTTCTCTTCAGGCAAAAGCTACAATTTCGTAGAAACAGCCAAAATATTCTGATTCAATCAAAATTTTTTAGGGCTCATTTTATTCCTTGAAACATTCTCGATAAATCTCTTAGGTAATATTTTATTACAAAAATTTTATTTAAGAAAAATATTGTTTATAAAATAGACCATTGTTATTCATATTATTATGTTTTTGCTTTCTCTTTAGGTAAAAGCTACAATTCTTATTCAATCCCAATGTTTTAGGGCTCATTTTATTCCTTGAAAGATACTCTACAAATCTCTTCTATACTTTTTTGTTCGCAAATTCTTATTCAAGAAAAACATTATTCAAAAAATAACGATTATTATTTAGAGTAATATGTTTTAGCTTTCTCGTTAGGTTAAAACTACAATTCTTATTTAATCCCAATGTTGTAGGTCTGTAGGACTTTTTTTATTTTTAATCTCTTTTGTACTTTTTTATTTAAAAAATTTTATTCAAGAAAAATATTGTTAATAAAAGAACAATTCTATAATTTCTCAATAATTTTTTTTTGAATCAAAGCGTACTAAAGAGATTGGTAGAGAATCCTTCAAGGAATGAAATGAGCCCTACAACATTAGGATTAAATAATAATTGAAATTTAAGCCTAAAGAGAAAGAAAAAGAAACATAAAATTCTAAATAGCTGTTATTAAATAAACTATTTTAACTGAGTATATTTTTCTATCTATAATCTTTTATTTTATATATTTTTGATTTTATATTCTATTTATAATTTTATAAATGTTATAGTTTGCTTGAATTTTAAGATTACCAGAACAATATTCTTTACATTACAAATTTTTTTTTAAAACTGATCCAATACCTCTAAAAAATTGAAAATTAATAAATCACCAAATTTACTTCAAAGTTTATGAAAATTCATCAAATTCTGAATTCAAAGAAACAGTTTAACAATTATCAGTAATTTTGAATACTATTTAAAAATAAATTCAAACAGCTAGCTCAGGTCATTTATCTTACAAATAATTGAAAATTAAAATTCCTTTAAAAAAATCTCTAATCTCCCACAAAAAAATTGAACAAAGGCCTATTTATTTCTAAGCCTCTATGAATAAAACCCTTGTTTTCTATCCCTCATAACGCACATCAAACATTTTGAATCTCCAAAACTAGCCATCTGGTTTCCATCGGATTTCCGGACTAATATTGCAAAAGACCCATTCCCCAGAATTTTAGCGTTTAGCTCTGTAATGCGGGCAAATTGAGTTTTGTCGAACCTTAAACGCTAAACGAGTTCCTCCCCCGCCCCCTGCCCCTTTTCTATAATTCTATCACCATCCTTTTCCCTCTATCTATCCATCCTCTTTTTTCCCGGGCATTTCGCATCAGAAAAATAATTTGTGCGAAATAAGACGGTGGTGGCGCAGCAGACCATATGCCGAGGGACGAACCAGCCCATGGGTAATTACAAGGGATGCTCCATGGCGCGCTTGGGTAGGGGTAACATTTCTATGGTGGGGCGCCCGGTATATAAGCCTCCCACCCAACCTCGAAGGGTCACTGTTGGTTCGAATTTTCGAGGGTACGGTATGTGCAGTGCTCGTGGGAGTTAGAACTCAAACATTTCGGTTCCTTTTGTGTTCTTCGACTTGTTTTCTGTTTTTTTTTCTGTGTTTGGTGCTCACTCTTGGATTACGAAACCAGTGAAAGGAAACAAACAATTACGGATTTTAAACATAGTGCTACTTGAAAATGACCATGGAGATTCAGTTTATTCTGTTCAGTTTGTGCGTGACCTTGGCTGCGAGTATCGACCTTGGACCATACATGCGAGTCGCGCAATGCAGGTCGCAATGCCTTAAACATCTCAGTACGGATGGAACCTGTGATTCTCTCATTAATACTGACGAAATAGTGTGCAATCAAGTAAATATCTTTTTCATTTCAAAAATTTTCTATGAGTTTTTGCTAAGGAATATCTTCTTTTCATTTATTTTATAAAGTTGAGGATTGTGTAAGAAGCAGCTTTATGTAAGAAGTTGCAGCTTTGATATTTTGTTTCATTGAAGAGTCTTCTCTAGTTTTTGGGTCTAAAATTTTGTGTTTGTGAATCTGTTTATCAGTAGATTTTTATTCTTTTATCAGAAGTATTTCTTTTCAAAATATTGTAGATTAGATTTTAAGTATCTTATCCTTGTTTAACCCAACCTTTTTCCTGTTCTTCATACTTCTACGAGATCTTTTTCTTTTTGAGATTAATCCTCCGAATGAACTGTTGGGTTTGAAAAACCTTTTCTAAATAGTGAAGGGAACTCAATCTTCATCTTTGATGAAAATTAAAATTATTGAACTTCTTCTTAAATTAGCTGAGTACTCTTAAAGTTTTGTCATAGCTCTTCTGCTAAACTTGATGAGGAAGAAGGTTCAGATAACCATGTGTCAATAACCATGTGTACTAGAAGTAACCATTGTGTACCTCGTTTCTATGAACATCCTTCCTATTTCAACTTACCACCAATTGTTTCTTGGATGGTTGAAGATTCCTGCAAACTTTAAATCGGTAACTGAAGTAGCTAATCAAGATTTAAACGGATATTCCTCTTTCTTTTTTTAAATTTCTGGTGAGCCAGTATGCTGATGTCCTGTTGAAGAAATTTGTTGTCTAAAAAAAGTCGTCTACATTTTGCAGTTAGGATTGCCGTAAGGTTGACTATTTTGCCTTTCTTCACCAGGAAGGAAGTATTAATCACACTGCTTTTCCCGTTTCTTGTTCAACTTGTTTTCTTCATATTTTGGAATCTTTTATTCCTTTTGCCACTCAACGCCTTTTGAAAGCTACCTCCCGCCTAGTCAATCCTCGAGAGAATTCTCCTTTTAGAGCAAACTTTCTGACATTTCTGCGAAGCCCCCTTTGAAAAGCCTCAAGTGGTATTGAGACAAGTCCCTAGTTACTGAGAATGATGCAGCGTCTGAAGAATACCGCCATTAGGGCAAGGAACTGCGTGATCCTTAGAGTAAAAGTACACAGGGTGCATCTAACTGTCACTGTGTCGAGAAAGATAACCGATCTTTGTAAATCGGGCATAGGGGATAACATATATATCGTTGACGATAAATCTTCTCTTCCCTCCGGTTTTATGGGGCGCCGTGGAAAATCATGGTGGTCGCCCCTCGATCCTCAGGGATACGCGGCTCAGAGAAACGGATTCGGACGGACAGATGGGGAATCACGATTAATCCACACAATGGATGCGAGCTTACATGTGAGGGCGTTGCTCATTTGGCGCGTAGATACCGTGGGGTGTCCATTAATTCCGGGAAATCGATTCCACCAACACGCTCACTGTTTATGCACATGCACGAATAAAGACCATGGGGAAAGAATCAGGGAACACATTGGGAGGTATATGGGATAATGTAAAGATGATCTATTCAAATTTATTCTCCCTCTGAGGGTCCAGCCACAGCCCTTTTCGAATATTGAAGTCATACTTTTGTAAAATGGGAGTTAATAAAATCTCGGATCTAATCGGAACATGCACGGATGATCTTAACATTCCAGAGGAAATCGCAGAGCTCGCATTATTTGCCCTTTTTGATGAGTTCTTCTTTTTTCCCCTGTTTTCAAGAAACTTCCCTTTTGTCTCTTCACTTTGGTTAAATGTGATCTGGATTAATGGAACTTGATAAGAAAATCCAACTATTTTTGGGTCGAAGTTAATTATTTTTTATTGAAATGTATACTTTTATAGTTTTGGTTCAGAATTCATCTCTTTTAATTCAAAATTCTACTCGATCAAATTCTTGAACTGCTTTGTTAAAAAATTATTTTATTTGTTGAAGATTTTATTGGTTGAATATTTAAGTATGTTGTTGAAACTTGGGATTTTCTTTGTTAAAGGAAACTTCTCTGGGCTAAAAATGTAACCATTCCATTTTTTTCATCGTTTGTAGTTAAAAAAATTAACCTTTTGGTTGAAAATTCAACTACTTGGTTGAAAATCAATTTTTTGTACCGATAATTGAATGTTCCAGTTTAGACTGAAAAATTATCGTTTTTAGATGAAAACAACTGTTTTATTAAAAATTATACGGTTTTGTAAAAAATCGCCTTTTTTGCTTAAAAATTCAACTATTTTGTTGAAAATTTGTTATTTGGTTTGAAAATTCTATTATTTTGGTATAAAATTGAACTATTTGATTGAAAATTCATGTTTTTTTGAAAATTTACCTATTTTATTAGTCATCATTTGGTTGAAAATTCATCCTTCTTGGTGGAAAATAAACATTTTTCTTACAAATTTAACTGTATTATAAAAATTCGTCTTTGTGATTTTAAAATTCAACAGTTTAGTTGAAAATTCGTCATTTGGTTTGAAAATTTTATCATTTTGGTATAAAATTCAACTATTTGGTTGAAAATTCATATTTTTGGGCAAAATTTTAACTATTTTATTGAGAAATTATCTTCTTGGTTGAACTATTTTATTGAAAATGTTAATACTAACTATTACTTGTTTTGTTCAGAATCGATATTTTTGGTTGAATTGAAGTGTTTTTGATTTACAATTGTAAATCTTTGTTTCGATTCAAGGAAATTTAATTGCCTGGGAAAATGGTTTTTTGTTCCAATAAAATTTTTTTTTTTTTAAATAAATATGATTTTCTACATTTTTAAGTTGTTGTTGAATTAAAAGAAGTATGTTAAAGAAACGGTTTAAGTAGAAAATTAGTCTTTTCTGCTCTCATTTTCAAATATTCCGTTGAAATTGCAATATATCCCTATTTCCTCTATTATGAGAGCGTTATAGGCTATGAAGTCTGAAATCGCATCATGCTGATCCGAGTAATCTCTTTTAAATGTCCCTTTTCAGCCCCTAATTATCCCCTGTCGATCAGCTTTAATTATCCTTCTTTCAACGCTTTCTATATTTGTCTAGGTCTAGACAAGTAAAAGCGTCTGAGAAAGCGTTGGAAAAAAGAAATTTCATAAAGGTAACTGCCGAATTTATTACATAGCATAAAAAAGTCTTGGACAATAATTATTGCAAGGGTCTCCAAACCAAACGTCGTTAATCTGATGCTATCGATGCAACACGTCTTCGCCCATCGATAACGAATATCGCAGCTCGTAAATCTAGTTTCCCCAATCCGTAAAATCGACGACCTGCTCTACGTGCTCGCAACACTCGTTTCGGGTTACAACCGGGTGCAACCCGAAAGTAACTCGTAAAGTAACTCGAAGGGTTCTCCAGAAATGAAAGCCTTTCTGGCTCGGGAAAATAAACTCTCCGGGATTGTTCCCACATTCCTAAAATGCAGCTGTGCTTTTCTTTAAAGATCTAGATCTAGTACCTCATCAATTCTCTTTTCCTTTGTAACAAATTCTGGAACAGAAGCATTTTTTCTGGTAATTATTACAGACTTCACACATTTTCCCCTTTTTTGAAGAATTCATCTACTATTACATTTTTGGCTGAAATGTCAACAAGTTCGTCTCTAATTGTTTATTCTCACCAATTATCATAATCGAGGACATCCTTGTATGGTCATTACAATGAAAAAGCCTCTGGCACTCGTTGAAATAAGAAGGTAAAAAGCACATTTAGACGCTATTAGAGGAATTACTCTTTCGATAGGTTAGACCCACATTAAAAAAAGCGATTCGCCTAGGGCGGTTCCAAATTTGATCCAGGAATGGTTGGTCGATACGTTTTGAGAAACGTCATTAACGCTGGCTTCGTAGCGTTTCTACGAAGCTGAGCCAAAGAAAAAAAAAGAGGAATCATGAAACAGGGTCCTGGCCTGGAGTACCCCAATAAATATGAAAACAACAACGAGACGGTGCCTGTTATGCCTGGAACAGGTTGGAGGCTAATTCGAGTCCCGGTTCACCCCTTACTCTTTTCTTCCTTCATCAGTCTCTCTCTCTCGATCTCGCTGTCTGGAGCCTGCTTAAATCGGTTGATTCAACCGACGAGTAGATGGTTTTTATTCACCCCCGTCTTGCTCCTCCAACGTCTTCCTCATCCTTTTTACTCCTTGAGAATATTTTGCTTCCTTTTCTAATTCTTGCTCTCTCTCTCTTTTGCTTATAGTGCTGGCGTCACTGCGAGAACCTCGAGTATCAGTGGGAGACCTACAAAGATCTCTGCGAATACGATGGAGTCTTCGAAAATGTAAGTATCTATTGGTTTTATCAAAATCTATATCATTTTTCTTCGAGAAATCGTAATGAAGTTGAGGGTCTTAATTGGAAGAGGCTGACTTGAAAGATAGAGAGGGAAGTAGAAAATTTTAAGAATCCGTTTAGGAAGACCCGTATACTCAAGTTCAAAATTAAGAAAAGCTTTAAATGATTGGTAAATGATCAGAATCCGGGTTTATGTGACAACAGAGTTTGATCTCATTAAAGAAACGATAATTTGGACTTAAAAATGTATTCAAGTACCAGTGGATACGATAGAGTTTTTGAAAATGTATGGTTGATCAACTTCATAATGCTATTGGTTTGATCGAAATCTATTTCTTGGGGAAGCGCAATGAAGTTAAGAATCTTAATTGGAAGAGGCTGACTTCAAAGATAGATAGGAAAGTAGAAAATTTGAAGAATCCGTTAGGGAAGATCCGTACACTCAATTTCAAAAGTTCATGATGATTGGTAAAAAGAGGATCATAAACCGGATTTATACGACATTAGTTATGTAGAGTATGATTTCATTAAAAAAACTTTACTTTTTGGTATAAAAATTGTACTAATGTATCAGTAGATGCGATGGCGTTATTGTTTTCATCAAAATCAATATAATTTTTCGTTGAGAATGCACAATGAAGCTAAGCGTCTTAATTGGAAAAAGTTAATTTCGAAGATAGAGTGGGTAGTAGAAAATTTGAAGAATCCATTAAGGAAGACCCGTAAACTCAAGTTCCAAATTAGGCATAATTTTATAATGATTGGTAAAAAGAGGATCATAAACCGAGGTTATACGAGTTATTCAGGGTAAGATGTTATTAAAAATCGTAATTTGTGCCTAAAAATGTAGTTAAAACCCTATTGGAGATTTAAAAGATAAACGGAAGTAGAAAATTTGAGGAATCCATCAAGGACCCGTACACTCAGTTCAAAATTAGGCAACATTTTATAATGATTAGTAAAAAGGGAATCATAAACTGAGTTTATATGACAATAGTCATTTCGAGTATGTCATTAAAATACGATATTTTTTTGCTTAAAAATGTACTGAAGTTAAAATCTTAATTGGAGATTGAAAACATAGAGGGAAATAGAAAGTTTGAAGATTCTATTATAAGGATGCAGACCTTGTACACTCAAGTTCAAAATTACTTACATTTTTATAATTATGTATAAAATTTGAAGCTTTGGTTGATTAAAGCCAACAATTTGCTCTACTTGACACAAATTTTGTTCATTTTACCAAACTTTTTCTTTAAATCAACCAAATGTTGTAGCCAACCAAAGGACTTTGTGAAATGAACACTTTTTTCTGAGTACTAAACTCTGAGGCCTCAAATAAATTTGATTCGAGTGCTCATAACAATAAATACTGGCACTTAAAACTTTTATGCCTTATCATGGGAATAGTATATATAAGTTATTTCGATTAGGAAAGAGGCTTTCTAAGTGTCAATTGAAACCGTTACAAAGAACTTTATTAAACATATAAGCAAGTTCATACACAAGGCGATAAAGATAGGCTTGAGCTCTCTGGTAATTTTGCTAAAGGCCATTCTGGAATCAAGTATCACTAAATGTGCACTTGGAGTGTGGCTCTGCGCTAATTAACGACCCTCTTCAACTCCTCAAAATCGGAATGTCTTTGGAGGTCCAGGTAGAATTTTAAATGTACGAGACTCCCGAATCGACTTTATCTTCAAGAGTCGTGTTTTGCTCGTAACTTCCAGAGATAAGGTCTCTCGAACCTACTCTTTCTCAAATTTAACGGGGTCGTTTTGATGATGGTCGGATTTCGATAGATGATGGGATGTTGGTTCCCTCAAATATTTAAGAAAGATGACTATCGGGAATCAGAGAAGAGTTTTAGAATTTAAAATTTAGGCTATAGATTGGAACTGGACACCAAAATTAGATGCAGACTTCACATTCTTTCTCCTGTTCCCCTCTTTTGGCTTGAAGATTAAACTGTTCAGCTTTTGGTTACAGTTTAATATTTTTTGTTTGAAACTATTTTATTGAAAATTTATTCATTTCGTTAAAAAATCAGTGTTATGCTTTACATTCGTCCTTTTGTATTGAAATTTCATCTTTTTTGGTAGTAAAGTCATACTTCTTGATTGAAAAAGAATGCCATTGTACTCTTCGGCTTCTTTATTGGTTGCAAAGTCTATTATATTTTTGGTTGATAATTCATCCCTTCTAGTTAGAAAATGCTGCTATTTAGTTTAGTTGATAATTTAATTATTTTATTGAAAATTCAACTAATTTGTTGAAAATTCGTCTCTTGCTTGAAAGTTCAACAATTTTATTACAAATTGCTTTATTTTTTGTTGAAAATTCTACTATTTTGATGAATATTCATCTTTCCTTGTTGAAAATTACCCCAGTTTCTGTCAAAAATCACCCTATTTCCCCTGTTTTGAGATAATTTGGGGCTGTGAAGTCTAGATGTGAAAGATTATTTTCTTCAGACTCTGCTCGACCTTCCGTGAAAATCGGCAGGTAGTCGGTTCCGAGGATTTCCCGTTTCAAAGTTCCTTGGTTGAAGGATTTCTTTTTCTCATCCATCGGTCCCTCTCTTTCTCTATTTTTCTCTTTTTCTATCTTTTTTTTCCTTCGCGATCGGATGGTCCGAAGGGTAGGCTTTATGCGTTACGGTCTGGATGTGGACTGAGAACGGATCGCTGCATTCAACGGCTCTTTTTTTTCTTTTTTCTCCCTTACGTGAGACTCGGAAGCTTTGGGGCTCTCCTCGAAAATCGGAGGAATTTTCTCAAGCTCGGTCGATTTCAGACTAGAAAGGACCTTATTTTAGGTATAACCGAGGGTATAACGAGAACTGACAGTAAGATTACCCTGCTTTCCAAGTGATCGCTCATCAAAAAGGGTCAGAAACTTGAGATCTACGTAACTTGGACTCGATCGAATTGCACCTGAGACTCTCGATGTTACATTCTTCTTTTCGCATTGTAAAAAAAACTTCTCGCCTACGCTCGTGTGATTTTCTATGGTCGATAACGAAAATTCTAGTTTAGGATTTTCCGCTCGAATCATAGATTTTGTAAAACGTTTCTTCAAATGCTTGGGATTTTTTGTGTTATATGTAAATATATTGTAGACTTCATACTCTTTCCCCTATTTTCACCTTTTTAAAAGAATTCATCAGTTTCCATCCGTTGTAATAGCATTTTGTACTGTGAAGTCTGAGATTGTAAGGAGTGGCAATTTTTTTGAGTGGGTGCTACTTTGAAATCGTTCTTGTAGGAATCACTATTCTTCAGGTTTCTTAAAAATACAGTTGCTCAGAAGATATCTGAAGTGCGTCAGCTGAATGTAGTTTGTTATGCCACAACACCGTTATCATTAATATTACGTATGCAGAGTCATCAGTCAACAGACGAGTTCTTGTTGGAGAACTGAACTAATGAGTGATGACCATGCATAATGGAAATAATAGAACTCGTTAAAAATTCAACTTAGCTCAATTGCACCGTTTACTTTGAAGATTTTTCTCGCCAACCTTATTATGGCTTCTCTTCCTAAAGATCTAAACTCTAAAGTATATACCTAAAGCAGTTATCTCTATACATACTCTTTCTTAGAATTATTTAAATTCGCCGAACAGACTTGGGTGAATAACCTCATAAAATGAAGAATAATACAAATGATAAAACTGATGATTTATTGCTATGTTCCTCATTCACCAGACAACCGATTTAATTTCCCTCTCTTTTTGTGTTTCAGTGTCCATCATGTCGGACAATTTGCGACTACAGAAAGACTCGAGTGATGGAAGAATACCTCCCATCAGCATTACCAGCTCCGGAGAGACTACCAACCGCATTGAAAAAGTACGACGTAGCAATTCTCCTGAGGAAAGTTGACAACAGTTGGAGGGAATCCGGTTATTATCCTGGGTCTCGTGTGACTCGTATGAGGCCTAACACGTGGCTTATTGTGGTCTCTGGAGATGGAGTCAAGCATTACTCCTACGACGAATGGGTGCCAACTTTGGAATCCTTGAAACCAGGTGCCCTCTATGAAGCAACCATTTCCTGGAAAAATGTTGACTCTCAGATCCGAAAACATCAAGTGCTTGAGCAGAAGGAATTCAACGACAGGGTACGACAGTTCTATCTGGAGAAGTATGGACACAAGGTAGTACATGAAAGGGAAACTGAAGGAGATTCTCCAGCTTCAGCATCAGTATTCAAAAACTTCTTCTTCAAGAGGAGGAATGACGAAGATGATAAAATCCTTGGAGTGAATGTTAAGCCTTCCACTAGTGTTGAATTGTCTGACGATGATATTGAAGATGTAGAATCCAAAAAGGAATCTTGGGTGGTTGCTTGGGAACCCGAAGCTGGAGGCCTTATGGGTAACCAGGAAGCTGATTCGAATTTTGCACAAATCACTCTTCTTCCTGGTACTAAATATCGTGTGCGAGTTGCATCCAAAGATGGTCCTGGCAGTTTCCCGATAGAAGTTGATACCAGCTCGGCATTTGTACAGGTTCATCGACTAAAAAAAAACTTCGAAAATATTTACGCATGGGGGATTATCGCTGCGAGCATGTCTATGCTCATTTTTATCATTGTCTTCGTGATCATCAAGTTGCTGACGAGGAGTAAAAAAGCCGTACCGAGGGAGGAGGAGGTGGAAGAAGTCGTTTGAACTCTACACGGATGATGTGATAGCTCAATTCATTAATTCGGTTGCTATCGAAGCAACTGAAAAACTCAGGGATCGCTTCCTCAAGGAGGAGGAAGTTGAGAGAGTCAAAGACTCAAAAATGGACGAATTTGAGAAGCTAGACTTCGGCAACGAAGGACTCGTGTTGGAGGTGAAAGAGAACGAAGACTACTAGGAAATACTTGTGGCCAGTTGTATGTATAAAATGTGCGCAACCAATGAAGTACAATTCTCAGAGATTAATGTTAACGTTTAAAGTAAGGTCTACTTTCTGCGAGTTACAATGAATGTTTCAGTGTCTCATACTTAATCTAAATTATACATTTTTGAGAATTTTAATGTCTTTCTTGGATTTTTTAATCTGTGTTTTATATATGTATCATATTGCCACAAAAATTGTTAATACTGAATCTAAATTTACAACAGAGATTGATCCTATTTTTGTAATTGACAATTAGATTTGCACTTGCTCAAACTGCAACGAACAGACTGTACAAGAGTTCCTAATAATAACGACGGCGTTTTATGCGCTGCGAATTGTATTTATTTGTACAAAGTTAGCTTAATTGTATATATTAATTCAAATTAAATAAAACTTATAAGTGAACTATATAATCTATGTCCAGTTACTATTCCCTGACCACCTTTAGAAATAAATCTTGATTCAAAAGTTGTCCTTTCTTCAAAGATTTATGAAACATTTCAAATTTCTTACAAAAGTTTCCTCTTAAGATTGATTTGTGAGCTAGGGGCTAAAACCTAAGTTACTACCTGTCGTCGAGTTATTTGAGGACAAAGGTAAAACCGAAAAATAGGTCTCTTCCTTGAAATGAAAATTGAAGGACGGAAGTGATAATGAAGGTAAATTGCTGAACTAATCATCTGAAGGCTACTGTAGGCGTGTAGGGTGCTCTGAAACGAAACGGAAGAAAATGTTCGTGCTTTCAGGTTACTGAACCAGGAACCTGCAACATTCTTTCAAAATTCTTCTGCGTCTAGTCATCCCAAAAAATTGGCGGAGCTGAAAAAGGGGATCGACTTAGGCGTCCCAAAGTTTTGGGACGACTAGCCAAGCTTATAAAAAATATTTGACTACTCATCCCGAATTTCGAGACGACGAGACGCTTGGTTCTGAAATTTTAAATACACATTGAAGCTAGTTAAGTATTGAGAAATTTTAAATGAAAGATTTAATTGAAGCACTCTCTCTAGAATTTTTTATATTTTGAATATATTCTTTGAAGGGGCAGTAAGTCTAATTTAATAAATGCAAGAACTAGACACGCATATACAAAAAATATGATTTATTACAGAAACTTTCATTGAGAAAATCGGATAGCCGAGAATTCAATCATAGGGATACAGATTAATTAAAAAGTATTTTCTAAAAGAATAATAATTATCACTTGGGACAGGGGATTTCAGCCAATAATTATAATTTCAACTTTGAGACAGCGAATTTTCTAACATATTTATAATTTTGTTTTAAGACAAGGATTAAATGAAAGATTATATAAAAAAATTATGTACAACATTAAAAAAATATCCTGATTTAGAACACGGAATTTTCGAAAAGATTTATAATTTTGACTTTGTGACAGGTTATCTTAGAGAATAATTAAGAATTATAATTTTCATTTAAAGTTTACATGAGAACAGGAAATTTCGTTAAGAATTATAATTTTCACTTTAGGACAGGAAGTTTCAATAAAGAATTATAATTTCGCATTTGAGACAGGGAGTTTTCTAAAAGATTGATAATTTCGAGTTAGAACAGGGAAGAAATAAAATAAATATAAAAAGCCAGTTAAAGAATTACAACTATCCGGAATTGGAATAGGGAATTTCCGTGATGCATTATAATTTTTACTTTGGGATAGGCAATTTCCGCATAGAACTATAATTCTGAGATAATAAAACGGGAAATTTTTATAAGGAATTGTAATTTTTATTCGAGGTTCAATTGAAAACAGAACATTTGGTTCAGAATTACAATTTTTACTTTAAGAGAGGAAATTTTCGTGAAGAATTATAGTTTTACTTAGAAACGGAAATTTCCAAAACCAATTATAATTCTGAGTTAATAGAACTATAATTTCTTATTTATTTCTTTGTTTAAAATATTTTAATTTATTTTTATTATTAATAGAACTTAATAATTTCGAGATACTAGAACGGGAAATTTCCATAAAGAATTATAATTTTCATTCATGTTTCAATTAAGAACAGGAAATTTGGTTAAGAATTACAATTTTTACTTTAGGAGAGGAAGTTTCCGTAAAGAATTTTACTTAGAAAAGGAAACTTTCTAAAAGAATTGTAATTTATAATTTTGAGTTAGGACAGGGAAGAAATGAAATAAATATTTAAAAACGTCAGTTAAAGAATTACAATTATCCGGACTTGGAAAAGGGAATTTCCGTATAGAATTATAATTTTTACTTTGGGGTAGGCAATTTCCGCAAAGAATTATAATTTGGACTTTACAACAGGGAATTTTCTAAGCCAATTATAATTCTGAGTTAATAGAACGGGAAATTTTCGTAAAGAATTATAATTTTACTTAAAAAAGACAATTTTCTAAAAGATTTATCAGGACAGGGGAGAAATAAAATAAATAGTTTAAAAAGTCAGTTAAAGAATTACAATTACCCGGACTGGGAACAGGGAATTTCCGTAAAGATTTATAATTTTGACTTTACGTCAGGAAATTTCCTAAACTAATTATAATTCTGAGTGAATAGAACTATAATTTCTTATTGATTTTTTTTATTTGAAATATTTTATTTTTATTATTAATAGAACTTAATAATTTCGAGATACTAGAACGGGAAATTTCAATAAAAAATTATAATTTTTATTCAAGGTTCAATAAAGAACAGGAAGTTTGGTTGAGAATTACAATTTTTACTTTAGGAGAGGAAGTTTCCGTAAATAATTTTACTTAGAAAAGGAAATTTTCTAAAAGAATTGTAATTCTCCGTTGGGACAGGGGATTTCAGTAGAGAATTATAATTTTGACTTTAAGACACGGAATCTTCTAAAAGATTTATAGGTTTGATTCAAGACAGAAGAAATAAAATAAATACAAAGAAGTCAGTTTATAGAAATTAGAAATACCTGGACTTGGAACAGGGAATTTCCGTAAAAAATTATAATTTTTACTTTGGGATAGACAATCTCAGCAAAGAATTATGATTTCAACATTACAAAAGGGAATTTTCAACATCAATTATAATTCTGAGATAATAGAATGGAAAATTTTCATAAAGAATTATAATTTGTATTCAAGGTTCAATTGAGAACAGGAAATTTGGTTAAGAATTACAATTTTTACTTTAGGAGAGTAAGTTTCCATAAAGAATTATAAATTTATTTAGGAAAGGGAATTGCCCAAAAGATTTATAACCTTGAGTTAGGATAGAATATGGCTAAAAGATATATAAAAAAGTCAGTTAAAGAATTACAAATATCTTGACTTGGCGAAGTAGAGGAGTCACGTTAGACGTTAAAAATGAAAAATCTTTCAAGCCGGGGGCTTTCCACCGATTTTAATTAAACCTTTTGCATCGCACAGCTGAATGTGTGTTATGGAAAGTTGAACAAAAATTGCTGTGCGCTAATTGTTATTTAGTTATTTAAGACAATAATTATGAATTATTGGGGTTTTCAGAGAGGAAGGCGGTAATAAGTCAGACCAAATAATGTTCTGAAAACGTTTCATGTTCCAAATACGTCCTTAAAACGTCTCTGGAACATTGTATGGTCAAGGAACGTTATTTAGATTGACTTAGGACGTTTTTAGAACGTTCTAATAACGTTTCCGGACATTTTTACCCACTGGGAGGTCACGCGTGATTCAGAATTAATATTAAGTGTTTTAGGCTTTGACGTCAACTAGCAAGATGGTCGATACCGAGGGTCAAACAACACTAGACACATGAATCGAAGCTTCATTTTTTAAAATATTTTCGTAAAAAATAATTTCTTACCATGAGTGTTTTTTGATATTTTTTTATTTTTCAAAATCTATGCAATGAAATAATAAAATCGATATATTTTCATTCTATTTATGAGCACTTTCCGTAATTTAAATGAATAATCTTTAATGTTTAACGAAATTCCTATTCATGCCGAAAATACTTGGTATACGATCACCGTATTTCCATGAAAAAAATGCTAACAGATTTTTTTTTTTTTCTAACATGATTTTTATCTGTTTATCGCTTTTTGTGAAAAACAGCCGGCAAAGGCTATTCGTTGCCGGTGTCGGCAGTGTAGACTTCACCAAGATTTTATTCACAAGAATTGAGGGATTTCAAATATTTCAAGAGATTTAACAATATTTCAAGCTATTTCCAAAGATTTTACGATATTGAAAAATATATCAAGGAATATTAATAGTTTTCAAGATATTTAAAGGGTTTTAAAATTTTTTGAGTATTTTAAAAGATCCCAAGAAATTTTCAAGAGCTTTAAAAAATGTCAAGGGATTTCAAAAGATTTCAGAGGATTTACAAAAGTTCTAAGGATTTTAATTATTTGAAGGGGTTAAAAAAAAGTCAGGCGGTTTTAAAGAATTTCGGAAGACTTAGAAGAATGGTATAGGACCTATAAGGTTTAGGAATATTTTAAATGATTCCAAAGAATTTAACCGGACTTTAACGAATGTTATAAGATTTCCGGTGATTTCAGTAATTTTAAGGGATATCAAAGGCTTTCAATAAAGTATTTTAATGAACTTCCCAGGATCTCAAATGATTTGATTGGACGTCAAATATTTTAAGACATTTCAAGGAATTTGAAGAAATATCATCAGATTTCATGTAACTCAACGGGATTTCAAGGGATTCTATAATATTTTGATGAAAATTTCAAAAAAATGTATTCACATATTTCAAAAGATTCCAATAAATTGTAATTGATTTCAACAAATTTGCAAGAATTTTAAAGATTTTAGAGTATTTCAAAAGATTCCAAGGAATTTCCAAGAACATAGAAAAAATATTTTAAAGAATTTGAAATATTGGAGGGTCTTTTAGAGGATTCCAAGGAAGTTTCATAACATTTAAAAGAATGTCAAGGAATATCATCAGATTTCATGTAACTTCACGGAATTTCAAGGAATTCTCTAATCTTTTATAGAAATGTTAAAGAATTTATTCATAACACTAGTTTACAAAATTCAAAACTTTTTCTGCCCACCACATCATAATATGATTTATCCTTGTATTTTGGCCTACTAAACATGAAAATCACACACGCAACATTTTTTATGGAAGCGTTTTCGAGATATCAATGTTTGAAATGTTTTTTTTTTTCAATTTTCGCTAAACGAGCTCTCAAACATCAATCCTCTACAACTTTATATTGCGAAATTTTTAGATCAGCCTAATAGTTCAGATGCTAGCGATTTTAGTAAGTTAGGAAAGTCATATTTTTTGGCAAAAAACGAGGTCGACAATTCACATATCGTCCTGGGAAGAATAGAAATCGCAAATATTAGCCAACAAATTAAAAACGTTTTCATACAAAAAATGTTGAGTGTGATTTTCGTGTTTAGTTGACCAAAATACATAGGAAAATCATAGTGAGATATGGTGGGCAAAATGGCTGTAAATTAGTCATAATAATTGAGGGATTTCAAAGAATTTTAATTATTTGAACTATATTTCAATATTTCAAGGCATTTCCGGAAATTTAAAACAATTTGAAGGATTTCAAAAAGTTCTAAAGATTACTACTACCCGAAAAATTATTCAATATTTTTTAAGTTTATCTGGTTAAGCTAAGATATTTCAAAAGATTTGAAGCGATTTCAGAGGATTTCCAAGTTTTCCAAATATTATAAAGGATTTTTAAGTAATCTCAACGGATTTCACGGGATTTTATAAGATTTAAAAGAATTTCAGTAATTTCAAAGGATTTCAATAGCTATTAATGAGGTATTTTAATGAATTTTTCAGGATTTCAAAAATATTTAATAGAACTTCCAAAATTTCCGGGGATTTTAAGGAATATTATCAGATTTTATTTTATTTCATGGGATTGTAAAGACTTAAGGATATTTTGAAAGATCCCAAAGAATTTTCAAGAGGTTTAGACACTTTCGAGGTATTTTAAGATATTTTAAGGGATTGGCAATACTTCAGAGTCTTTTAAAATATTATATTATGTAACTTCGTGGGAGTTCAGGGAATTTTATAATCTTTCCATGAAATTTTAATGAATTTATTCACAACGTTTGAGAGATTTCAAAGGGTTTTAAAGATTTAAAGAGATTTTAAAATATTTTCAAGGTATTTCCAAAGATTTTAAAGAATTAAAATAAAATTAGGGTATTTTCCAAAAATATCCCTCAGATTTGGTGATCTACTTTTCTAAATTTGACGACAATTTAAACGGGAAGTAAAAATATCTATAAGTTTTAGTAAAGGGTTTCTGTCTTCTAAATTGTTGTTGAAAAATATAAACTGAAGTGATTTGTTTAAAGATATAAAAAATGTAATCTCGCTTTATATTACGTTTTATTAACGTTTATTATGATCGCAATCGTTTTTTAAAATTAGGTTATTTTAGGTCACGTTTAGCTTGTCAAAAAATCGAGAAGAATGCATAGCCAATATTAAATCATTGGAGAGATGAGCTAATAATTTCAAAAATGGTAAAAAATTAGGTTTTTAATTAATATTTTCCTACTACATGACACAAATTTGTATACAATCAAATTTTCGAGGAGTATATAGTTCCTTTCTAGCATGTTCCATATTTTTTTAATTTTCTTTTTTTTTTTGTATAGCATCTAATTATTTGGTAATTGAAGTAATTCGGGTGTCTTGGGTAGTACACTCAGAAAATAAATTTTCTTGAGCCAAAAGAACTGTTTCTTAGATATATATATGAAAATTTGGTTAAATAAAGAAATTTTTATTGATTTTACCAAATATTTGATTGATCCAACAAAATTTTCTTGTTGGATTAACCGAATACTCCATCTACCAACAAATTTGGTGACAATAAACAAAAAATTTAGTTTGGTCAATCAAATATTTTGTTGTCCAATGTTCATATAGTAACCATAATCTATGATTTAACCTATACAAATTTTGTTGTTTCAACCAAATCGTTTTCTGAGTTTAAGTAACTAAATTGTATTTAATGAGGCTGAAAATATTTGGAAAAATTACGTAACGATAAGGTAAAAAATGGGTAATATGAGCTGTTTCTAAATACAGATTCCTGTTACCGACATTTACCGACATTAGATTTTAATATTTATTGTTCGCAGACAATAATGACTTTACATATATATCTAAAAACTTCAATTTAGCACGGACACAAATCCTTGAATTCTGAAAATATCGATAATAGGAATCTGTATTTAGTAAAATTACATACAAGATGATATTTATTTTTGAAAAAATGTATTTCTCGTCTTTATAGAATACTTTTTGGATTCTTATTACGTAACTCTATAAATGATTAAATATATACTCGCAAAATGATAGTGTGATAGGAGAATTATTATGCCATTTTTTTTAATAACATCGGGAAAATAGTAAATAACAAATTAATTGTGTTCAAAATTTAGATTATTATAATTCAAACAAAAATATGAATCAATTTTTTATACTTGTATAAATATGTGTGACGCCATTTATAGATAAATGCCGCGGGTACCTGATAAAATAAATCGCCCAATAATCCCCGATATCGATTTTCTGATAGATACTAGACTAGCCAATTTGTGAAAATAGACTGTTGACAGATGCACTTAAATATTTTGTTTGCTGAAAAAAGCTCAGCCATTAAATTTAATTTTCAAAAACGGAATATTTTTTTATGCAACAATCAAGTCTGCACGAAGATTTTTGTATTATGTAATTACAGAAAGAAAATATTGATTCTCAGAAATGTTATTATAATATGTGGTATGTCGATTAAATTAACCTCATAGAATTTATTGAGAAATTCTGTCGAATTTTCACAGAAATTCGATGGAAGAATTATGTGGTGTCTACGGGAAATCTGGCAAACCGGGAAATGGCCAAGAATTTCGATTACCAGGGAAAAACCGGAAATTGGAATTCTCACTTGGAACAGGGATTTTTTGAAAAGAATTAAAATTTGGACTTTGGAACAGGGAATTTCGTAAAAAATTATAATTTTTTCTTGAAAAAGATCATTTGAAACGTGGAGCGGGACATTTTTGATAATAATTTTAATTCTGATTTATAAAAAGGGAATTTACAAAAATAATCCCTGTTTCAAGTCAGAATTCGTCACAATTTGAAACATCCCTCTTCCAAATTTTGGAAAAGGGGAGTTATTATATTTCTGGATTATAATAGAAAATTTGGTAAATAAATATATTTATGACTTGTAGCAGAGGATTTTTGACATAGAATGGGACCTGTTGAAATCTTTACAATTGTTTGAAATTATTCAAATCTTTTGAACTCTTTTAAATTGGCCGGGAAAAATTAAAACTAATTGACAGGGAGGGAATTCCATTTAGAAGAGGAAAAGTGGATCATCGGTTAAAGGGTTTTGCAAAATTTTCAATATTTTGACAGATATTGTTAATTAAAAAATATAGCTTTGAAAATTGGACCATACTTTTACCATTTTTATATCTGATATTATTGATTGAACGAGAAATATACTTCTGTGCAAATGTATACAAAAAGTGTCGAAATTGAATAAAATTGAAAAGTACTTGATCGAAAGTAGAAATATATTCCTTATTTTTGAAAAAAGTATGAAAAATAGGTATTCTCGAAAATTCAGGTCTTATATATTCTTCAAACTGTTTGAACTTGTTAAAAAATGTTTCAAATCAGTATTAGTATAAATTCTTTCCAGGAATTCTCTCCTATACTGGTGAGAAACTATAAATAATTGTTTATCTATTATAAACAAAAATTATGAGAAGAAATGCTTTTTTGAGGATTAATAAGGATCAGATATTTTATTCCATATAATTTTCGTTGCAATGTGCATATAAGTTATATTTAATCAAGACTTATTACATATCAACTATTTAAGAAAATTATTATCAAATTTAATAAATAAATGAACTTTTTATGTGTTATTGAATAGATAGGCTTTCGGTTTTTCATAAAATGGACTGAAATTTACTTTTCAGTAACAATTTTCGACACTACTTTATTTTCCGGTAAAAATTGTTCATGTGGTTAATATAAGGACACTTCAAACATTATATTTATTTCGTATTCAATTTTGCGATCTTTTTGGCGTCGAAAAACAACAATTACAAATTGTTTACTAAATAAGGCTGTATCTAGTCTTCCCGAAAAATTTACGAGGAAAGGGGGACAAATATTTGACTACTCATCCCGAATTTTGTAAGGACGAGACACTTCGATTAAATAAACAATGCAAAAGTTGATATTTCGATAATTTTCTCAAAAATTTCTTCAATTTCAACACTTTTTCCGTATATTGGTATACAAATATTTTTCTCGTCCGATCAATAATAACAGAGATAAAAAATTGTTAAAATATAGTCCAATTTTCAATAAACAATATCAGCCAAAATATTAAAATTTTGCAAAATCCTCCGACCATATTATGTAGTACCCCAAACACTATGCAATATAATAAAAGAGAGGAAATCGATGACCCACTTTTTCCTTCTCAAATGGAATGTTCCAGGGAGAAAACCTGGCAATGACTGGGAAGGTAAAATCATCCGTGGGGTAAACACTCTGAAGTTGTATTGATTTTCATGTAGGATTCAAGGCTATAATTTTCTTATACAGTCCCCTTGGGAATACCTAGGGAACAAAATTGACCCAATCTCGAGGGTATTTCCCTGGTTCAGATTTATTAAATTTGAAATTTAACTATTGCAATTTTAGTTAAAAATGAATACTTCTTACTTGAAAACTCAACTATTAAATTTTTCATTGAGAATTCATATTTTTGGTTGAAAATTCAACTACTTAGTTGAAAGTTGAACTACTTTCTTGAAGATTCATTTGATTCAATATTTTGTTGTAAATTTCTCTTTTTTGGTATAAAAATTATCTTCTAGTTTGAGAATTCAACTAATTGGTTGAAAGTTGAAAAAATTTGTTAGAAAATCATTTTTTTAGTTTAAATATTTATCTCTTTGGTAAAAAATTAACTTTTTTGTTGAAAATTCATATTTTCCAGGTATATAATTAAACTGTTTTTCTGAATCTTCGTTTTTGGGTTGAAAATTCTATTATTTTGATAAAAAATTCAACAATTTGTTTCAAAAGAACTTTTTGGTTGAAAATTTATAATTTCGGTTAAACATGTAACTGTTTTTTTTAGAGAATTCGCCTTTTTGGCAGGAAAATTCAACAAGCTGGTTGACGTTTTTTTCTCTCCTAAATGAAAAATCATTTTTGGTTGAAAATTCATCTCTTTTTGTAGAAATTTTATATTTTTTGGTTAGAAGTGCAACTGCTTGGTTAAAAATTAATCTGTTTTGGTAAAAGATTGAACTGTTTGGTTAAAAATTCGTCTTTGCTTGAAAAGTCAACTATTTGGTTACAAATTCAACTGTTTTTGATTGAAGTTTATTCTTTTTTGATAAAAAATTCGTCCATCTGGATTGAAAATTCATCCTTTTTGGTAGAAAAACTCTTGGTTAAAAACTCGTCTTTCTTAGTTTAAATTTCAACGATCTTCTACAATTTTTCCTTTTTAGCTTAAAGATTCAACTATTTGGTTGAAAATGCAACTGTTTGTGGTTGAGGTTTCAATTTTTTCTTTGAAAATTCGACTATTTGATTGAAAATTCGTCTTTTTAGGTTGAAATTCAATTATTTTTTTCAAAATTTGTATCTTCGCTTGCAAGTTCAACTATTTGATTGTAAATGCAACTGTTTGGTTCATAATTAATTTTGGTTATTGAAGGCTCAAATATTGGCTTGAAAATTCAATTATTTTATTGAAAATGCAACTATACAGTTAAAAAGTTGTTTTTTCAATTCATCTGTTTTGTTGCAAATTCGTTTTTTTTTATAAACATTTGTCACTATGGATTGAAAGTTCATCTTTGTTGGTAGAAAAGTTCTTGGTTGAAAATTCATCACTCTTCGTGAAAATTCAATTGCCTTTTACAAATTTCGTCTTTTTCGATTGAAGATACAACTATTTGTTTAAAAATGCATCTGTTGGTGGTTGAAGTTTAATCTTTTTCCTGGGCAAATTTGGTTGAAAATTCATCTTTTATGTTGAAATTCAACTATTTGCTTAAAAATTAAACTATTTTAATTAGTTTGTTTCTTGAAAATTCAACCATTTGGTTGAAAAATCATCTTGTCAGGTTCAAAAGTGAACTGTTTCTTAAAAAATTCAACTTTTTAGCCTCAAAACTCTACTATTTCGTTAAAAATTCATCTCTTTTGGTAGAAAATTCAACTAATTTTTTGAAAATGCTATATATTTCAGCTTTAAATATCTTAATCGTTTCCTATTAAATTTCATATGGTATCTATGCATTAATTTTATTTGAAAGAATTTGACCCCTATTTTTTGTAGAAATCACCCTATTTCTCCTATTTTGAGAACATTTTTGGCTGTAAGGTATGTTAAAATATTATGTGTTTTATTTTACGTGTTTATCAAATGGAATCGAAGAAAAAACTAGGATTTGAAGGGCAGGGGGGGTCGTATTTGTCATTTCATCATAGGGTAGCAAGGTTTGTGTGATGATTGATGATCTCTGACGTAGAAGGGTAGGGGTAGAAAAAGTATTCGAAATAGCGTGACGTAGTCTTTGAACGGCCCCTTACATTTAATATAAGTTAGAGGAGATGGCTCGAATTTGATATACCAACTTCTTTTGGATGGATTGCCGGGACTCTATGAACCGAAATTCGACCAACAATAGGTCATTCAAAAGGTTATTTAATAACCTTTCGAATGGTTCCATTGATTTTTTCAGATTATCAACGAGTCTTTTTTAAATAAAGATTTACCAAAAAGCGAGTTTTTCGAAAATCGGTAAATCGTGACTCTAATTTGATATACCTATAAAAACATCGAAATACATGAAAAATAAGCAAGTTTCCAATATGAAAATGAGAAATGATAATCGAATCTGGTATTTGACATTCTGAAATCTGCAAAAAAAGACAAATTGGACAGTAAGCGTTAGTATAAATACACGACACTCGTCATTGTTAGTATCACATGGATCCACACTAAACAAGCACAGGCATACACACCATGAACCCATTTTTTTAACATTCAGGAAGCTGAATAATATCTAACTGTGAGTTCCTGGTCTGAATCCATGGTATATCAAATTAGAGCCACCCGGTACAAAATGTTCATGTTTAAAAAACATACCCCCTAAACACAAGCATCTCCATATATACCGAGCAATACTATTTTACTAACCCTAGTTCACTACGACATACAACATTTATTGGAAAAACTACATTCCCGAAATGATGAATAGACATTTAAGACTTGCCTGGAATGAACTCAGGATATCCGATTTTTCATTTTTCTGTCTGACACTTTTTGTGAAGCGAATGAAACAGAGAAACTGTCACTATTTTCCATTACTCTGAAGTGCGTTCAGTTCCCACTGTCACCAACCAACAAAAACATGTTTTAGTTTTCTAGAAATCCAGGTAGCTCAAATTAGAGCCCAATATTAAATTCAAGCCATCTCCTCTATGTTAAGCATTTTAGAAATTTTATTTAAATATAAACTGTTCTTCGTATAATAAACATCATTGGATGGTTCACAAAAAACTTGTTTTTATTTTTTGGCGCCCGTATCGCGACATTATGTTTCTCTGGGCGAGAAAATACTCTCTTAATTTTTTCAGATTTGAAAAAAAATTATTTAGAAGTTGGAAGCATCCAATGGTGGATTGTGGTAGGTTGTGATTTTTTCAAAATATTCTTGTGAGTTCAAAAAAAATATCTTATGAATGAAAACTGTAGCTAATACAAAGAGAAAAACTCTCATTCGGTGTCCGATGCCAAAAGTCTGAAACATTCCGCATACAATAGGAGAAAATATATAATATGTATGTGATAAAAAATTTAAAACCTTTGAACCCGAAAAAATGAAAGAATAAAGAATTTCTTTAATAAGGCTTTTAATGGCTTCTTCATGAATAAAATTTGACAATATATCAATATATATAGGAAAAAGTTGAATAGATCTAAAATATTCCCCTGATTACGAATATCTTGGTTATTTTTTTTTAATATTGGTCAGTTTGTGTTTAAACAACATTTTTTTAAACAATTCCATTATATATTAACAAAAAAATACAACATTTTTAGCATCTCTGAGAAAAATAAAACTGTTTCTTATACTTTTTTCGCAGGATAAGCTGTTTGCTCAGAAAAATTCAAAACTTGTACGCTGTCGAATGAAAACTTCTCTTCTGAAAATGTTGTTAAGAAATTGCTATTTCTAAGAGGAAATCATCTAGACTTTCCATTTGTTACTAAAAAATCATCCAGGGCAACCATTGTCAACATTTTTCCTAAAACTGATGCAATACCTATACGTACCATTAATAATATTGTTTATGCTTTATAAAATCCCTTTATTTATTGTTTATGACAATCGTTATAAATAAAAACTATCAATGACCAGAATTGTTTTTTTTTTTAATTTCTGTATTAATCTTTGACACAACTTTTGAATTAGGAAACATCTCGAATAATCGAATTAGTAATTTTCTAATAATCTTTGGTGGCTCACTTTTCGCTAATAGAATCTGTAAAATTTCACCAGTAGTTAATTATATTTTATCAATTTTGTCTTAAGGAGCAAAAAATCATAAAAATTTACTAAAGTTGATATTCATTCCCACAATCAAACATTTTTCCTAATAAGAAAAGTGTAAATTGTTCAAATGTATGTCTGTTCTGATTATACGAAAATATATCAAATGATTTTATATAAAATAAGTTATTCTTTCTGCCTCGTAGTTATGTATATTGCTATTTCATAGAATTATTTCTGTCGCCCAGGTTTTGAAATTTTCATCTCACCTCTGTTATATATTTTTTCTCTGTTGTATGGGAAATGTCCCAGAATTCTGGAAATCCTTATAAAAAATGTTTAGGGGTACAATTATGCTCTTGTATTTGTTTTTTCTTGAGAGATCATACATTTTATGTGTTTTACCTGAGCCAACTACTTTTTTTTTTAATCGGGCGTAAAATGAGAGTTTTCTTGTTATTTGTATTAGCTACCATTTTTATTCATAACATATTTTTCTAAAACGAATACGTATATTTTCCCAGTCAGAAAAGTTATATATATATAGTTTATATATAGTGTGAAGCATTATATATAATATTAATTTGTTGAACCATCCTGATACATAATATTCAAAAGTGTTAAATAAATTAAATTTCATACTTCCCGATCACTTATATAATGACAGGCAATACGTTCTACTATTGCATAAGATTCCAGAATGTGTGACGAGAAAAATGACTTTTTTGGCACATGTTTCGTACGTAAGAATCAAGTTTATTAAATTTTAATAAGTAAATTGTCACACCTTTCATAACTAGTTTTCGAATACGTTATATTTCCTATCTAGTGAGTATATGCACAGCTTATTCAGGCATGTCGTTTCCTTCCCGCGATTAGAATCTATGACCTGACATTAAGAACAAGCGCCACACCGACATACTATTCATTCATTCAGTTCGGTTTAATTAAGTGTAGGTACTAGGTACATTACCAAACGTCTGTTTCCAGCAAGGGCCACAATGAGATGTGAAATGTGTTGCAATTGCAAATATATGCATGTACGCACGTACGCACAATGGTGCAACATTTGGCGGAACAGGTACATGATTTGTTATCTATTTACAGATCCGAAAAAAACACATTTTCAGCAATGAAGAGTAGGTTGGGTCAAAAATGACAAATTCTGGAATTTGAAATAGTTACAACACGAAAAAGTAGCGTATTGGCATCCTAAAAAAGAATAATTAATTACGACCCTGAATTTAGCTATGCGAGTTTGAAAATTGGGAAATTTATCTAAAGAAAACTAATGATCCTATACAAAAAAAAAAACACAACAAGAACATAGTTGGAATCGTCTTAAAAATATCTGTAGGAGTTTTTTCACTTACACGAAAAAAATTATTTAAACAAAATTAAAGTATTATAAATTATTTTGATCTTATTAAAAGCAAATCTCTCAGCCCGCAAATAGTTTCAAGAACATTGGTAGATTTTGAAATAAAATACCCCTGGAGTTTTTTTAATAATTTGAAAAATAATTATTGAACAAATACATTGTCAATAAAAATTGTCTATGTTTTTAATTGTTTAACGACCAAGAATGTATAAATCAACACTATACTGAAAAAATATAACATCATTTCCAACTCCAACCAACCACTCATAGTAAACAATGAATCAGTTAAACATTGTTTTTATCTCCTCCACGCTCACTACATACCAAAAAAGGAATGTGCATATTGATTTAAAATTGCGGACATTTATTCAAAATAAAATAATAATCCTATAAAAGAAACTAAGGGTATCATTGGATTCGTCTCTGCCATATCTGTAGATTTCAACAATTATAATTTTTTTAACAATTATTATTGTTCAATTATTATTATTATTGTTCAGTTATAATTGAACAACAATCGAACATAAATGACATTTTTTAAATAGTTTGAAAACTTGAATTTAAAAGTTTCTTTCATCACCCCATTCTCACTATTATATACCAAAAAAGCATGTGCATATATAGATTTAAATTTTTGGACATATTCAAACCTATATGCACATGCTTTTTGCTTCCTCATAGAGGAAGCTTTGTAATGGTAACATTTTCCAAACATTTTAAATTCATTTAATTAGACCTTCCTCAATTTAAAAATGTCTAATACAGTGTTCTGAGCAATTGTCCGCATGTGTGTGTATGTGTGTGTGAGTGCGCGGATGTCACACTTTTTTGTGAACACGATAACTTGAAAACAGTTGCAGATAAATTGATGAAATTTAGAGGGCTTATTTTCACCACTAATATCTTGAAGCTGACCGAAGGATTTCTAAAAATATTTATTACATTTTTTTTAGCACTCAATAATATTTTAAAAATCGGGTTTTTATAGTAAAACTTTTTTCATTAACATAATTCAAAATTGATACAAGAACGGAAAAGATTCCTTGATTCGAGGCAAATCGATTAATCTATAATATTAATACACTTTATTGAAGATTGAGGAAGTTATGCTCATTTATAATATTTGAAATATCTGTTTGAAACAGAAAACTATTTTTAAATTGATCCAAGTGAAGTCTTTGGTTTGTTTATTATTCAAAAAATCGCGAATGCTTCCTCTATGGGGAAGCAAATACATTTGCTAACGGGAAGCAAAGTGCTCGTCAAATGAGCACCAAATAATTATAATTACAAACAAAGTGGAAAAACTCGAGATCGAATGAGAACAATGTTTAAGTTGGAGTTTAACATTATTTATAAATTATTTGTATTCCATGAAGTTTGAAGAACTTTTGTCCGTTGTTATTTTTGTTTGATTGTTGTTTCATTATTGTTTAACAGAATTATGAGTATTAAAAATATTATCATTATTTAAAAAATTATTTTTGTTGCGTGATTAAAAAAAATTCTTGAGGTATGGCTAAGATGAATCCATCAATACTTTGACATACTTTTTCTAGCACTGGTAGTTTCTTTTAAATAAATGTGAAAAATTTCAAATCTGTACGCACATGCTTTTTTGGTATGTAATGAGCGTGGAGGGGTATTTTGTTCAAGAATCTACTACAATGTGCTTGAAACTATTTTCAGGCATAGATTTGTTTATAATAAGATCCAAATAGTTTAGAAGAATTTAATTTGTTTTAAAACAATTTTTTTGCAAATAATTGTTCAATAATTTTTACTTCGTTAACTGAGTATCGGATCAAAATATAATTGTTTAAATTTGAACTAATAATGTTTTAATGATTGAGTGATGTATTTTAATGCAATGATTGACAAAAATAGCTGTGAAAGTACCCGCAAATGTTATTTTACAAAAATTAAGTTTTTTCACAATATTTAATTACATAACCTAAAAGTGCAGAAGAAATATATTTCAATGATTTATCAATGTATTTTGATGCGTTTTTATAAATATGGTAATGATATATCGTTTGTATTTGAGGTGCCATAATTAATTTTGTGGATAATACAGGATAAATTTCCAACGACATATTATTAGTATTTAAATTTATAATTATATTCGTTACTATTGATATTTGTTTGCATATATATTACGTTGTATAAGTCGTACTTCAAGTCTTCAAATGATGTTTTGGTATAATAATAGTCAACACATTTTAACAAATAAATAGTCATTCCTCAATTGGGTAAATGATAAAAATTAATAAAAAAGTTGGCGCACGCGTATAATAGTCTAGTTTAATTAAAAAAAAACGCTTTAGTTCAGACACCAACCAACATTGCAGATTAGTATTTTATCAGCAGAAACCTTCCGTGCAAATTGGATTGCCTGCACCACAGGCGTTTGATACATATAATTTTAAGCACCTTAACCCCACTTCATCGATGATTATTGATTAAATTCTATAAAATCTGAGAAAGATTTAGGTCTTATTTACCTACTTGTACTACGAGAATTACGTCGATCTGATAAGAATGTTATTACAAGTATATCATTTTATAGATACCTCCACTTCTCAAAGATTACACAAATGTGATTGATTCCACATGCACTTAGTTTATCTCCAATAATATGTCTATTATTTTCCAATATTTATCTAAAATTGACATTAAATTTCAGTTACAACCCTAATTTTTATATCGATTATTTCCAAAATCATTTCCGTAATTAATTCTGAAGCGGGAAATATTTTCAGAGCGATCTATCACCTTAAATTGTCAATGAGGAACATACAACAAAGTGTTTTTTTACAATTTAATTATCAATAAAGTGACTACACTTCTTTATGTGTATTTATCTACACATATTTATACATATGAAATTCTAGAGGTGTTTGTAAAATCCCTTTCAACGGCCTATCTTTAGTTTTAACTAACATAAGCAAATGATTACTCTTTCGCGATTATGAGGGGTACTTGAAACTCGTACTTTTTTCCGAACTGTCTACATTTGCGTTATCTGAAAGAGCACAATGTAATCAAGTTGCAAATAGTTGAATATGTGTGACAGCTGACTTCATTGTCTGTCGATATAAAGACGAACGCTCGATGCAGGTTTACTCGAGTTTAAACGAACCGCTTTATCGAGAGATGTCTACCACCCATTTTGAACCAGTAAGCTCAACACAAAAACAATTCAAATACATTTTCAATAACTCTGCAAAAATTTGAGATAGAATTTTTTCAAACCGTTAGAAAGCTTATTAAATTCAGCGTCGACTTGAAATATTTTCAGTAAAGGGGGGCCAAGATAGCATTCGAGAAAGATCGACCTTTTTTTCATTTTTGACAAATTTTTGATTCTCAACTTCCACTCTTTGTATAATTCTGGTAAGTAAATCAAGAATTTAAACTTTTCTAAACTAAAGTCTGAAATCTCCTCTTTAAAGTGAGACCAAGAACATAACCAAATATTTACTGGTTCTTGAATTATCATAAAAAATGTGAACTTTTGTCTCTTATTTCCCATGCGTTACCCGCTCGGCTGTAGCTCGAAGGACCAATTTTCGTCTTGGGCACGCTACCACATTTTTTATAATAATTCAAGAACTAATGCATATTTTATTATCTTTTTGGTTTCATTTTAAAGAGTAGATTTCAGACTTCAATTTAGTTATTTTTCAATTTTTTTCATTTACATTCCCAAAGCACACAGATAGTGGAATTTGAGAATCGAAAATTTTTCACATGCTGTCTTGGCCCCTATTTATCGAAAATACTTCAAGTAATCAATGGACGCGGAATTTAATAAGGTTTCTGACAATAAAAGAATCTTTTTATTTGTTTGCGGAGTTAATCTCTTTTTAAGGCACGCTTGTTTTTAATCCGATTTTCGTAAGTGGACGGACAATTTTGAGCGGTAGTGTAAAAGTCACATTTCCTTCTTTTATTTTGTACGGCAAGAGAAAGAAAGTATCTTTCTTTCTTGAGACTAAATAAGCTGTCTTTGATACAAGCAAATTTTCTTTAATTTAAATAATATACTTTACTTTAATTTAAAGAAACCCTTTTTAATTAAGCATTTCCCCTGAAATGTCAACAAAAAAATCGGATATTGTATCGTTCAAAAGAAAACATTGAGATAAAAAAAAACATCGGTTGATAAATTTCGTACTTCAGCTTGAAAAATCAAAATACCTAAGATACTTCCCTATTGCCGAAATTATGTTTCTTTTATATATATATATATATATATATATATGTTATACATAATCCAAGAAATACTAATTTATCTATGAAACATATTGCGAAAACCAGTATGTTTCAAAGTTTATTGAAAAGTAAATTTTTATGTTTTTGAAATTATGACATATGTTTAAGTAAAATTTATCTTTATTTCGACAATAATAATAACAGGAATATAAGACCTTATTCTTTTTGGGGATGAACAAAAAGATAAAACTTTTTCAGATTTATTCATAACGGCTAATTTTTACATTCAACATTATATAATATACATATGTTATCTTTTTCCAGATTTCTCGGAAAACAATCGTTTTGAGGCAAGATGACGTTTTCACGATTACAAAAAAAGAAAAGGTAATTTAACTATAATTTATTAATTTTATTAATTTTATTAATTTTATTCATTCTATTCCGATTTGCTAGTACATACAGTAGAGAGGCATTTGTCTCAAAATGTATTAGAATCTTCTTGACCCAAATCGATTTCTCTTGTCCGAAAGGGATTCTTTTTATCTCTAGTAGTTCTCAGAATCTACATACATGAGGACCAAATATATTTCAAATCAGACAGGAAGAAATTTACCACGCAAAATCAGTCATCGACAAAATATTTTATTTTGTAAAGTTATTAAAACAAAAATTTTAAACAGATATATGGAAAAAATGAATTTCATAGTATTTTAATAAACGCTTCTTTACTGGAAATTTGGTGGTGAATTGACACTAATACAGTAAAAAGTTAAATATTTTTTCAGTTAATTTTGGGTAATTTTTTTATTGCTTGTTTATGATTAAAAATTAGTATTATTTTCCATAGAATATGATATAAAGTTGTCAATTTGATTAACGTGTGTAATGGGGTTATTTATGTTACAAGGCAAAAAAATCATTTTCAAATGTGATGAGAGGTCCCCTATTTGAGTTTTGCTTTTTTTATTGATTCTTTGTTGGTTTTATTTTCCTAATATCTTGAAAATTCATGTATTGCATTTTTGTCCATACAGAATTATACCCTTTTACATTGCCATCATTTCACATTTTTCTCTTAAGAATTTGACCTATGGTGTGCCAATTACAAAATACAATAAGTGAATTTGAAAAAGTTACACATTACACAAAAATGTGATTGAGAGAATAAAAACAACCAAAAATCAATAAAAGGTCTTAACTCAAATAAGGGATCTCTGAATTATATCCGATTGTTATTATTTTTTTTGTTGCAAAATTGTTTATTAAAAAGTTATAACTTGGGCTATTGTGCGTTTTTGATTCGAAAATCCTTTTTCCTTAATTACCCTGGTATGTGAGAATTTTTTTTACCTTTTTTTACCTTTTTTACCTGGAAGACCTGGAAGAGTCAGGGAATTTTTTTAAAGTCATGGAATATTTCGAGAACGTGCCTAATGTTTTTCTTGAATTGCAATATAAAATTAAATAACAAGGATTCTTCATTTGTATAAGTAGATTTATATTACTGTACTTAACTAATGCGAAAATTCGTTTTTTTTAAATTAATTTTTAAGCTGAAAATTTAACCATGCTAGTTGAATATTCTCTTATTTTAGTATAAAATTCATCTCTTTAGTTGAAAATTAATTTTTGTAACTGAAAATTTAACTATTTAACTTTTTGTTGAAAAATTATCTTTTTTAGTTGTAAATTCATTTTTTTTTTAAATTCATTGTTTTAATTGACTATTCATCTTTTTGGTTTAAAATTCAATTATTCCAGTCGAAGATTTATAATTTTAGTTGAAAATCCATCACTTTGTTTGAGCAGTAATATTTTTAACTAAAAATTTGATAATTCAATTTTTGTAAAACGTTCTACAATTTATCTTTTTTTATTTAAATATCCATGTAATTTGTTGAAAATTCGTCTTTTTAGGCAAAATTAATTTTCCGGGTTGAAAATTCATCTTTTTGGTTGAAAATTCCACTATCCCAGTGAACAATTTACCATTTTAGTCGGAAATTAATTTTTTTGTTGGTAGAAATTAATCTTGTTGGGTGAAAATTCATCTTTTTGGTTGAAAATAAACTATTTCAGTTAAAGATTCATTATTCTAGTTGAAAATTCAATTTTCTTAAATTGAAGTTCAATTATTCCAGTTGAAGATTTATCATTTTAGTTGAAAATTCAATAGCTTGGTTGCAATTATTTCTTTTAAATTGAAATTTAAGTATTGCATTGTTTATTGAGAAGTTGTATTTTTTAAATGAAAATTCAACTATTTCGCTGAATGGTCATCTCTTTTGTAGAAAAATAGTATTTTTGGTAGAGAATTAATCTTCTTGTGTGAACATTCATATTGTTGGTTGAAAATAAAACTACTTGGTTAAAAGTTAACTCTTTTGTTAAAAATGCATCTTTTTAGTTTTTAAATTAAATATATTAATTGAATCCCTAGAAACTAAAAAAAATCATAATAATCTCGCGTACTATGAAAAATTATATCTGGAAAAAAAGTTGAGTTTCTTGGGAAAAAACTGGAATTGTCGGGGAATTTTTTCGAGGATTCGAGTAGATACCCAGGAGCTGCACATTTTTTCCACATGCTTTCTCTGTTCCAAAACATCTTCCATAATTGGATAAAAAAATATTCTTTTGACAAAAATGTAGATTCTACATCTCAAGCCTTATTCGGATCGGAATGATAGTTTCTATTATTATTTTTGCAGAAAAACTTTTGTTTTGTTTGAAATATACTACCGGTGGAAATGATCTAAACGCCTGTTTTTTGAGCTGTCGCTAAAGAGCCTTAATTGTTATAATATTAACATACATTTTTTCCTCAAAATGCAGCGAAAGATAATAAAATTCTGCATCTAATAAACTCAAGTTAAAGGGAAAATGTCACTAAAATAAAACGAAATTGAAAAAAAATCGTCAAATTTCGAAGTTTTTGAAAGAAATTGGAACAACTCAGAATTTGTCTAAATTGTTGAGATTTTTTAAATACATTTTTTCCTAGATATTATTTAAAATTTTGCATCGACATTTGAGGTGTTTTTACAATATTTGAAAATTGAATTTACATTTTGCTTTTAACTTGGGTCTATTAGCCACATAATTTTATTACCTTTCTTGCGATTATGAGGAAAAAATGTTACAGCAATATTATAAAATTTAAGGCTTAAAAACAACTATAAAATAGGCGTGTAAATAATTTCTAAGGGTACAGTTTTCAATTTTGTATGAAACTAGATATATTTTTTTGTTTCGTGGGAAAATGAATTCTGATTGTTTCTTAATTTGAATCTAGTCTTGCCTTAAAATACGAGTTAGGATCAATTAAAAATTTTTTTTTTTAGTGAAAAGAATATTTTTGTAACATTTTTTATAGCAAAAATGAGATGAAAAATATATAAATAATATGCATATCTCTCTATAAACGAATGATTAGGTATATAAATCATGCACGTGGTTATAGTTCTGTAAAGATCAGTATGTCAATTCTCCGACGTATTTCATGAAGCCTTATGTAACACCCTATTGACAATATTGGCATAGATATGAATTCTATCAGAAAATCTTCAATATTTGATATAGTTCTAAAATAAGGAATTTCCAATGTCTCGATTATTACACTTAATTTAGGAATGTCTTCGATAAAAAATAGTTTACAAAAGCCTCTCTCAAGGGATGAGAGTAAGGTAAAATCTTCAAACGGTATTCTCGGAAGCACTTAAAAATTGCTATAAACAAATAAAACAACAAATGATTTCAAAATCATGGATCACTGAGGGAAATAAACGTTATTTACTCAACGATAATTTTGGTACAGTAAATAGCCCCCCCCACCACCCACACACACACACGAAAAGTAGCGTAGCCCGAAATTTTGTTTATAACAGGGGAAATAGAATGATTTTTCAAAAAAATAGGGAAGCAAATGCTTGTAAATAAAATTAACGTAGATAATATATTGAATTTAATAAGACACGCTTGAAATTCCTAAGATTTTGAATCGAAATGTGTTGCATTTTCAAAAGTTGAATTTTCAACCAAAAAAGATGACTTTTTAACCAAATAGTTAAATTTTCAAAGCAAAAGATTAATTTTCTACCAAAAGATAAATTTTCTACGAAAGAAATGAATTTTCTATAAAAAAAACGAATCTGCAACAAAATTGTTGATTTTTAAGCCAAAAGGCGAATTACCAACAAAAAATTTGAATTTTCGAACCGAAAATATAATTTTTCAACAGAAAAGTTAATTTTCTACCGAATAGTTAAATTTTCATAAAAATAGTTTTTATTATCAATCAAAAATATAAAATTGAAAAAAAAGTTAATTATCAAACAAATAGTTCAATTTCCTGACAAACTGTTGAGTTTGTAAGCCAAAAAGACGAATTTTCTACAAAAAGTAGATTTTTTACTAAGAAAAATTTTGCAGTCAAGAAAGAATAAAAATTTCAACAAAACCGTGAAATTTTAAGACTAAACAGATGCAATTTTTACACGGCCATTGAATTTTTATCCCCAAAATATTAATTGTCAACCAAAAAGACGTATTTTCAACAAATCCGTGATTTGTTGAGAAAGTAGTTCAAATTTCAACCACGTAGTGGAATTTTCAACCAAAAAAGATGAATTTTCAACCTAATAGTTGAGTTTTCAATCAAAAATGTGATTTTCTAACAAAAAAGTTCATTTTCAAAAAAATATATTAATTTTCTACCAAATTGTTGAGTTTTTAAGCCAAAATAGATAAATTTACAACAAAACTGATGCATTTTGAAATCAAAAAGATGAATTATGTACAGAGCAGTTGAATTATGTACAAAACAGTTGAATTTTATGAAAATATGATTTTTTCGAAAATCAGACTTTACAACAACAAAGTTAATTTTTTTCAAACGATTAGATTTTCATAAGAATAGTTTAAATATTAACCAAATAGTTGAATTTTGAACCAAAAATATGAAGTTTCAACTAAAAAGTTAATTTTCATCCAAAAAAAGATTAAATTTTTATAAAACAGTTTAATTTTCATGCCGAAAATATGAATTTTCAACATAAAAGTTAATTGAAAGCCAAACAGTTGAATTTTCTACCAAATAATTGCAGATTCGACCCAAAAAGCGGAATTTTTAACAAAAGAGTTAAATTTTCAGCTGAAAAAGATTTTTCTGTGAAGAAAGAAAGAAATTTCCAACCATATTGTTGAATTTCGAAGCCTACAAGACGAATTTTCTACAAAACATTTGAATTTTTGATCCCGAAGTTATAAATCTTCAACCAAAAAAATGAATTTTTTAAAAAGTAATTCAACTTTAATCCATGTAGTTGATTTTTCAACCAAAAAAGATTAATTCTCAACGAAAAATAGTTGATATTTCAAACAAAACACATTTTCATTTGAAATAAGAACAGTTGTATTGAACCAAAAAATATGAATTTTCAACAAAATACTTGAATCCACATCAAAAACTAACAAAAACTTACAACCAAACAGTTGCATTTTACATCAAAAGGATGAATTCCCGACCAAGAAGATCAATTTTCTACCAAAAAAACGAATTTTCAACAAAATAAATGAATTTCCAAAATTTTGCTACCAACATTTTTTTTGCCTAAAATTGTTTTACATATTTTTTTTCAAAAAATTTTTGTTCACAAAATTAAAAAATATTTTGTTTTAAGATTCTGCCAAGACTTAAATTGACGTCTTAATAGGCTACAAAACTCTTCCTTGTAGGCGTTCGGCGCTTACTTTGACTAATTTTTGAACAAAATATTTACATTTTCCAAAAAATAATTAAATTGTCAACCAAACAGTAAAATTTTTAACCAAAGGAGATGAATTTCGAACTAAAAATATATTAATGAACAGCAGCCAAAAATAGTTGGATTTTCTTAATGGATTCTATCAATTCAGTCCGCATTTAAGCGAAAAACGAGAAAGAGGGAAAAATATAAAATACAAAATTTGTATTGGTGCAACCTTAAAATGTGATCATTATACAGACAACAAAATATTTGGTTGACCAAATCAAATTTTTGAGTTGTTTTAAGTGTTTCAAATAATTTTTCCGCTAGATGAAGTATTTGGTTGATACAACCAAAAAATTTGGTTGAGTCAATTAAATATTTTGTTGAATCAAACAAAATTTGTTTGATTTTACCTAATTTTTTTATGTATGTCCTGGAAAACAGTTTTTTTGGTTCTAGAACATTTTTTTCTGAGTATGATATTCAAACTTATTTCAAGTTATTATTAAACTGCACCGTCGTAGAGTCATCTGTCGCAAGCTTTGTTAAAATTTATCATCAGGAAGCGTACTATAAACTTTATCTAAGTTCGTAATATTACTTCAGATACCCCCCCCCCTTAAATTTTTAACGTAGTTTATGGGTGCCCCCTTACATTAAACTTTAATTTAAAATTGATTTTTGCAATTTGTTGAAAATATTTTCGGAAATAAACATTCTGAGTTACACTTTAAATTTTAAAACTCATGTCCAAGAAAGATACATAAGAAAATGTGTTGCAAGGGAATACTTCTAAGGCATCCAAGACTGTTCAGTGCTTTTTACCGTGATAAACGTCTGCTATACATTTTCCATTTTTTCGCAGCCCCAGTTTTTCATCCTTCCAGGAAAATGTTTGCATCATGTAAGGCGTAGGAGCTTAAGCATACTACTTTAGTCGGTGTTGGTTGCACGATTGCACGATAGTTAAAAAAAAATAATAAATACGAAAATTATGAATTTTCTACAAAATATTTCATTTTTAAACTTATAAGGGATTAATTTTCACATAGAAAGATTAATTTTTAACAGAACAAAAAAATTTTGTTTTTCAAGTTATATTTTTAACCAAAGAGGTGAATTTTGAAAAAGATGAACTTTGATGAAAGTAGTTTAACTTTCAAGAATGAAGTTAAATTTTTCAGGCAAAAAGATGCATTTTTAATCAAATAGTTAAATTTTTAAAGAAAAAGATAAATTTTCCACCAAGAAAATTAATTTTCTACCAAAAAATATGAATTTTAACAATATTGTTGAACCGAAAATATGAATTTTCAAGAAGAAAGTTGAAAAAAGTGAATTTTCAATAAAATATTTCAACTCTCAACCAAACTAGTTGAGTTTGCAGCCAAGAATGATGAATTTTCAAGCAATTAGTTAAATTTTCAAACAAAATTTTGAAGTTTCTATAAAAAAATTAATTTTCTGCAAAAAAGTCGATTTTTAAACAAAATTGCTGAATTTTGAAGAAAAAAGGCGAATTATTTACAAGACAGTTGAATTTTCAAACCAAATATATGATTTTTGAACAAATAAGTTAATTTTCCACCCAATAGGTAAACGTTCAAGAAGAAAAATGGTTAAATTTTTTACTATATAGTTGACTTTTCAACAAAAAATATGAATTAAGAAAAAAAGTTTATTTTCAATTAAATAGTTTAATTTCTCACTAAATTGATGAGCCTTCAAGCAAAAAAGACGAGTTTCCTGCATAAATTTGATTTTTCATAAGAAAAATGTTTCGGTCAAGAAAGAAAAGAAAATTTAATCAAAATGTTGAATTTTCAGAACAAAAAGATGAAATTTCTAGAAAACAGTTCAATTTTTACCCCAAAAATATTAATTTTCAACCTAAAAGAAGAATAAAAAAACTTTAATTTTTTACCAAATAGTTGATTTTGTCAACTTGTAAAGGATACATTTTCAGATAAAAAACTTTCTTTTAACCAAAAAAAAAAAAACGATATTTCAACAAAAAAGTTAAATTTTTAACCAAAGAGGTGAATCTTAAAAAATATTAATTTTTAACAAGGTAGTTTATCTTTCAACCAAGTATTTCAATTTTCAACAAAAAAATATGAATTTTCAACCAAGAAGTTAAATGTTCAAACAAAAAGATGAATTATTGCCAAACAAAATGATTTTTTGCAAAAAAGTCGAATTTTTTAACCAAATTGTTGAATTTTGTAGACAAAAAGATGAAACAGCTACAAAACAGATGAATTTACAAACGAAAAATATGATTTTTCAACAAAAAGTGGATTTTCCAGAAAATAATTTAATTGTCATGAAAACATTTGATTCTTTAACAAAATAGTTGAATTAACAAGCAAATAGGTGAATTTTTAATCGAGAAGGACGAATTAAAAAAAAAAATAGTTGAATTTTCATCTAAAAAAGATATTTTTGAAGCAAAAATGGAAACGCGTAAGTGATAAAGTATTGCTTTAGTCGGATAATAGAGATTTTGTTCGTAAATTCTCTTTACTCGTAATTTATTTTCAGGTGGTTATAATTTTATGCATATCGGGTATGAAATCAATAGGAGATAAGGTGACCCAATTATATCAGCTAACTAATGATATTTATAAATTCTTTATTTTCTATTATGTTCACTTCAATTTACAATATCTTTTGCGTCAAAAAAAAATCTATATTTGCAGCTGTGTTCAAAAATATCAGAAATATCAACTTAGTGACTGATAGTTGACCACAATATTTTTAGATAATGGAGAACGTTTTCAGAAAGAAAAAAATATGTTGTGTGAGTTTGAGGAAGTAACTCATTTTGATTAGATTGAGAACGCAGAAAAACCTGAAGCTATTTTTATAACAAAATTGGATAAAATCGCTGCAAACAGTTGAAAACTATTTTCATTACTGCATTGACAATAGAGTGGTCCAAATTTATTTTCTCGAATTTTCACACATATCGCCCCCAAATTTGTTCGAATCCACAAAAAATTAGTGCGTTAAAAAAATTATATTTAAAGGTGGCGCAAGTCCCATGAAGTTTAACACGTATTTCTCATCAGAAAAAAATACGTTTTTGAAAATTTTATTCAGAAAGGTCAATATTAGGTGAATCGAGTTCAAACTCACCGTTTCACTACCCAAACAGCAATAAAATAGAAATGAATAATTATTTTTTAAATATTCCCCCCCCCCCATAAGTTTGTTTTATGTTCCAATGAAACCTCATTAGTGGAAAATACTACTTTCTATTGATAATTAAATGTTTACATGAATTGTTTATACAATTTATTATTTTTTTAAGCCATTTTCTCTTAGAATAGACTTGGAAAGTCGCGGGTTTCCCCCCGAATTTTTTAACTTTTCAGATGATTTAGACGAACGATTGGACTTTGATTATAGTGTTTTGGAAAGCTCTTTTCATGTACTTAAAAATTATTTTTTTCTTTTTAAAAAATATCTGTTTTCATACTCCTCAAAGTCATGTAAAAGAAAAAGCGGGCTGGAAATAGTTTCATGTTCAAACGGAGATTTTTACGCTCGAGGGGACCATGTTATGGTTATTGTATAATATACATGTACACACAAAAAATCATTTTAAGATAGTTAAATGTAAGTTTAAAGGTAAGCTAGACCTAACATTATTCGTTCCTGGGCGTAAAAATCTCATTTAGACCATGACATTATTCCCAGCCCACTTTATCTTCTGCATGAATTCAAGGAGTGTGAAAAAAGATATTTTTTAAAACAGAAATTTTTGTTCAAAGTATAGTTTTTTCAAAAAATCATTTTTAATTTTGTATTCAAAAAATAAAAAGTCATAATGAAAAAAAATTGTTATGATAGTCTGAAAGTACATAAAAAGAGCTTTCTAAACACTAATAAAAGTCTAATCTGATAATCCTAAAAGAAGTTAGACTAACGTGAATGTGAAGAAGCACCTGAAAAAGAGAAAACTTCAGTCCCCTGTATATTGACAACTGGTTGATAAATAAAAGTATTAAATATAAGCATAAAGTATAAGTATAAAGTATAAGTATAAAGTATAAGTATAAAGTATAAGTATAAAGTATAAGTATAAAGTATAATTATAAAGTATAAGTATAAAGTATAAGTATAAAGTATGAGTATAAAGTATAAGTATAAAGTATAAGTATAAAGTATGAGTATAAAGTATAAAGTATAAGAGGAAGTTTGAAATGAAGATTTGCTGAACTCAACCCTTTTTTCTCACCCGTCATTGCACAACAACTTCCAAGTGCACCAGGTGTTAAAAATACAGCTTCCTCGAAGAATTTAAGTACGAAATGAAGATTGGCAACACCCAACCCATTTTTCTCATGACGCGACATTACACAACAACTTTTGAGAACACCAGATCTTAAAAGACTTCTTCATCGAGGAAGTCAAGTTTTCAATGAAGATTGGCCGCATCCAACCCTTTTTTCGTATAAATCGTCTTCGGGCAACAACTTCCAAGTGCATCAGGTCTAAAAAATAAGTCTTTCTCGAGGAAGTTGAGTTCTAAATAAAGATTGGCCAAACCCAAGCCTTTTTACTCATGACCCGTCATTGGACAACAACTTTCGAATGCACCAGGTCTTAAAAATACATCTTCTTCGAGGAATTTTAGTACTAAATGGAGATGGGCGTTATTTTTCACACCAGGTGTACTCAGAACATGTGCAATAACGAATCATGAGAAAAATGGGTGGGATGCGGGCAATCTTCATTCGGAACTTAGCTTCTTTGAGGAAGATGTATCATTTACACCTGGTGTATTCGGAAGTTCATGTACAATAACGAATCTTCCCAGTAACCGCGGAACTGTGAACAATCCCGATTTGAAAGTCAACTTTCTCGAGGATGATGTATTTTGTACACCTGTGCAAACGGAAGGTTTTGGTATGACGACCCAAGCCTCCGGGAGTCGACCGGGGGTTGAGGGAATGATAGTATAGTGCTTTCTAGGAATTTCCTTGGTCCATTACAGGTTGTAATTTGCAGACGGACATTTAGTGGAATTTCCACGGAAAGTCAACGGAATTTCCAAATGGAATTTCAATGGAGTACTTTCCGGGGAATCTTTCCACGTAGGGACCGAGCGCCTAACCGCCTGAGCCATCGAGGATTTCTCGTAATTTCCGATATTGAAAAATCGTCAAAGTTTCCGGAAATTTTTGGTAATCTTACAAAAAATATCCAAAATTTATTTTTATTAGTGTAATGAAGATTTTTTTATTGGCATTAAGGTCGAAAATGTTTATTTGTTTTGTGTTCTACAATTAATTTAAAAACAAAAAAAAAGATATTTATTTTTAAGTAAATTAAAGTTAGATTTTTTATGTTTCATCCCGGACTGACTCACTGGACTCGTCAGTAAAGCTATGTGAATCAGTCCTACCTCATACTTTTTAATTGATCTAAATTCATTATAGTGCATAAGTTTTTCGAAAAAAAAGTATTCATTGATAAGTTTGTAAATTTGATGAATTTTGCAATCAATATCACTATATTTCAACCACGGATAGGGGTTGAAACTTAATATAATCGATATAAATTTTGATTTGATTTTTCAAAAAACACAACAAATATATTTTAAACAGTATTCGGGCCACTGAAAGGGGCCAGCACTTAAATTAAAAGATCATCAATTACCAACTTGAAGAGGAATTATTACTATTTTAGTGAGTTGATTAATTAACCAAAAAACGAAATTTTAAATTTACCCTCAGTAATTTTCTTCCTTCTCCTTTTACATATATTATTCTTGTTACAACTTCGCGTATTGAAGCTTAGTTTGGACGTCGCTAAGTTATCACATGTAATATAACAACACTGACATAAATTTTAAAAACTTTTTTTGTCCTAATAATTTTTCTTAAAAACAGTTTTAAAATTTTAATTTAAAATAATTTTCACATTACGTGATTATTTAAATTCAGAAAAAATGCTAGTTTCCTTCTGTATCTCAGACCAGAAGGGTCCTTTTATAATCACGTAGTGTAAAAATTACTTTAAATTTATATTTTAAACCTGTTTTTAAGAAGATTATTAGGATAAAATAGTTTTCTAAACTTGTGTCAGTGTTGTTATATTACATGTGATAACTTAGCGACGTCCAAACTAAGCCTCAATTCGCGCAGTTGTAACAAGAATAATATATGGGAGAGAAGGAGAATGAAGAAAATTACTGAGGATAAGTTTAAAATTTCGTTTTTTGGTCCATTAATCAACTCACTAAAAGAGTAATATTTTCTCTTCAACTTGGTAATTGATGATATTTTAATTTAAGTTCTGGCCCCTGTCCGTGGCCCGAATAATAGTTTAAACTATATTTCTTGTGTTTTTTTTTTAAATAAAATCAAAATTTATATCGATTATATCAAGCTTCAACCCCCGTCCGTGGTTGAAATGTACTATATTATTGATAGCAAAATGTATCAAATTTACAAACTTATAAACGAAATAAATATGCATTATAATGAATTTAGATCAAATAAAATGTATAAGGTAGGACTGATTTCACATAGCCTTACTGACGAGTTCAGTGAGTCAGTTCGGGACGAAACATAAACAATATAACTTTAATTTACTCAAAAATAAATATATTCTTTTTGTTTTTAAATTAATTGTAGAACACAAAACAAACAAACATTATCGACCCTAATGCCAATGAAAAAATTTTCTTTACACTTAATATTGCTTCTCAAATCAAAAATTCCCTATATTTGTTATAAAAAATATCATGTGCAACAGGCGCTGAAAGTAGGCAGTTGTAGCTCTTGTGAATCTTACAGTAATTGCCATCGGCTCCTCTTCAGGTTCTTTCCGGCTCATCTTCGGCTCGTTTACGGCTCGCATCCAACTCGCCTACGACTCGCCAACAACTCCCATTTGCATCTTGCTCGCACAGCAACTTCACACTCTTGTGGTACTATGTACTTTCAGCACTTGTAGGAAAATATACGATTTAAGCCAATAAAACGATGTTCCGAAATTTGGTACTTACCTTTTGCCCAACGACCCTTCACTCTATCAGTTGAAATTTTTTTTGCTTCTTTTAAGCGTGTTTCTGGGTCTCTCGCTCGTTTTTTTGATAACAGAACAATTTCGCATTCGATTCTCTGCCCTTGAGGGAGTCCTATTTCGAATTTAATTCGAGTGTCAGAATTGATAAGGCTCTCTGTACGCAATGCATGCACGCGTGAGATTCCCCGTAGAATCATTCGCGCAGAAGCACTGCGCTAGGTTCCGTCAGCACTTTGATAGTCAACTCGCTGACTGAAACTCGGATTTAGTCGAGCTTCACTACTCGCAGAGAACGGGTCTCTGATAAGAATTTGGTCCTAGGGACCCTACAGCTGGTCCACTTAGCAGCCTCTTCAAATCACCGGAAGTTATCAGCTCGCAATCTAGGGCTCATGAAAAAGGAACAATACAACAACCCTGACCCATGACCAGCTGGCTCCTTATTCACTTTTGCCCACTGATCAATATGCATACCGTCGAAACACCTACTTCACTTCAACACAATCTTGTCTAAAAAAGTTTCCCGCCCGCGAAACGCTTTTTCTCACTTATTGTTTTTCCAGTGGCCAAAAGAAAAAAAGTGAAATTTAAACTTTTAATAGAATCATGATTTATCCATCAAGATTCATATGCAAATTTTAGGAGGATAAAGAAAATTTTCGAGGCATTTTTTGAAGGGATTACAAGAAACAATTTTGGAAGGATTTATAGGAAAGATCTGTAAGGATGAGATCTTTTTAGAGAATACAGAACCTTTTTAAGATGGTGAGAAAAATATTGGTTGTTGGGGATGAGAAGAGATTTTTGAATGAAGCCTGAACAGTAAATATAGGCCTAGAACCACGTGGACTTTCTGTCAATGAAACAAGGCGACAATAAATCGAGGTCTTAATAAATAATCTTCGGAAGCAACAAAGTATTATTAGAGAGAAAATATTTATTTGATGAAAGTATTACAAGTGTTAAGAGGATTGTGATAAGATGGTAGACGGAAATTAGAAGTATATTTTTGTATTGTAAACAGAAAGTGATCAGGAGTCGAGGAATTTTAGTGCCGCTAATTAACTTAAACTTCCAAGGACTAAAACCGTAAGTATGTTAACATGAATGACACTTTTTTAATCATATTACATAATTAACGATTTTTCATGAAGTCATTTAAATCAGACATGTGGTCAGAATTTTTGGCTCTTTAAATTTTATAGTATTTTGTAGTATTTTGTCTTTTTTTTTAAATTTCAATCGTCTTTGTAATTTTCATTTATTGTTATTTGAGAAGACAAAGAAAAGTGTTTTAAAATTAGAAGTAATTAAAAGAAGATCAACGACACTGTTATTGAGACTTTATGACGTATCAGTCGCTTTTATTGATAACCATCTAAAATCTTCCAAGTATTTTCGAATATAATCGAATCATTGATTAGAGATAATTTCTCAATATTTGTGAAAAGAAACTGAGATAAGATAATAATAATTCTCAAGAAAAATAAAAAGATATTTTTATAAACTTTTATATTAGTTTTAGGTAATTAAATACATTTCTTGACTACGTGCGTGATAATCACAATCATTCGTTTAATCTTGGTTTACACAAACATTTTAGATAAGCTTCATTTAGAAATAGATGCATCTAGATGGATAAAATTATCATTTTTCATTCATGGTTGTTTAATTTAAATGGGTCATTATTTTTTAAATAGCATGGCCTTGACCTTAGATTTCAAGAAAATTTCTATTTTTGAGGATCTGCAAGATTTTCTTGATTTCAGATTTTAAAAATAATTTTAAATATTTATACAACATTGTTCCTAATGCAATAAAATTTGAGCTCAAATCGCTTGTTTGTAATCGAAAAATAATTGAGAATTTAAAGAAAGAAATTTTATTTTGTGACGAGTTTTTTTCCTTATTTTAAAAACTAATAGTCTTACCAAAAAAAGTCTGGTTTATATGTAAAAGTAGTAAAGAAAAACTTATTTGAAATTGTATTTGGAGTCTCTAGAAATTCTTGAACCGAAAATGTCATTTTTTATGAATTACCTTGATATCATGAAAACAAATTAATCGGATTCGATTTTTTAAAATGATTCTTTTACGAGAGAAGAATATTTAGTCTCCAAGTTGTCTAATAAGCCTTTGACTTTGACATGACAATGCGTGATAAAAGGAATTTTCTCATTTTCTGTAAAATAATTAGTCACAATCTTATCCGAGTCTATCCTATAATCTTATCCGATACTATCCTATTCTTTCCAATTCGATCTGATCCGTTTTTATCCGATCTTATCCTATTTTATTCGACCCTATTCAATCATATCCGATGATATCCTATTATATACGATCCGGTTCTTACCCGTTCTATCCAATCCTATTCGATCCTATATTTTGTGACGAGTTTTTTCCTTTTTTTCAAAAATAATGCTCGTACAAAAAAAAGAACTGTCAAGTGAAAATTATAGTCCCTAAAAAGATTATTTTTTCTATTTTCGTTTTAAATTAAAAAAATGTTTACAAGCTTCAAAATTCTTCAAAGATTTTCTTAATATTTGAACTTTAAGAAAGGTTTATAATTAAATATCACATAATAGTGCTCTAAATGCAATATGAAAATTTAAGTGCGCAGTGGCTTATACGTAAAGTTATTAGAGAGATTTTCATTCGAAATTTTAATTTTCAGTCCCTAAAAAAATCGTCAATCCAAAAATGGCATTTTTAAAATAATTTAATGCTTGGATATCTTGAAAAGAAATCAATCGGTATCGATCTATTTTCAATAGATTCATTGTTGAGCACAGAATATTTTGTTCAAAAGTTTTCTAAAATAGTCGTTGACCCTCCTTTTGGTCTTTTTTTGAAGTGTCATAAAAACTGGATAGGTCTTTAAAAATATGAAAACGCGTAATACAGGGAACTTTCTCATTTTCTGTAAAATAAATAGTTACAATCTTATATCCAAGTCTATCCGATCTTGTCCCATTCTATCCTCTTCTGTCCGATCCGATCCAATTATATCCTATTCTATCCCATCCGATTGTATTAGTTCCTATCTGATCCCGGCAAAATTACTATATCCGCGGTGACAAAGTTTTAATGCGGATTTCTATAGGACTTTGTACGAGAAATGCGAATCTGAAAGTTTAAAATCGATACCTGGATAGGTTTTCGAGATTTTGATTTTTTTACTTTTTTAAACTTTGTAAATAATCACAGGTGTGCCTTTTCGTTCCCCGTGAAGCGTTGGAAAAGGGGTAGGGGTGCGACCTGCATTATTCGATTATTCAATTTGACAGAAAAAATCGATATCTCGAAAACTATTGGAGATATTGATTTAAAGAATTCCCACTCTTTTTTCTCGTAAGAAATCCTATCGGAATACATATAAAGAAACAAAATTAATAAAAAACTAAATTTAATAATTTAAACAAAACATTGATATCTCGAAAACTATTCGAGATATCGATTTAAAAATTTCAGATCTGTGTTTCTTGCAAAAAATCCCATCGAAATCGATATTTAGAAATTATTTTAATTAAAAGCAAAAGTTAATAAGTTTAACACAAATAATCGATATATCGAAAACTATTCGAGATGTCGATTTAAAACTTTCAGATTTGTGTTTCTCGCAAAAAATCCTGTAGGAATTCACACTAAACCTTTGTCGCCACGGATATCGTAATCTCTCCCTGATCTTATCCAATTCTATCCAGTGCTATCCAATGCTATTTTATCTGTCCCTATCCGATCATATCCGACTATATTATAATCTGCCCGATTATGTCCTATTATATACGATCCAATTTTTACCGATTCTATCCAATACTATTCGATCCTATTCGATCCTATCGCATCCTATTGGGCCTTATCCGTTTCTATTCGATCCTATCATATATTTCGTGATGAATCATTTAGTGTTTCATTTTTCAAAAATAATAATTTTACAAAAAGAATAATTGTCAAGTAAAAATTGTGGTGCCTAAAAAGAATAATTTCCCCATTTTCGTTTTAAATTTAAAAAATGTTTACAGCCCTCGAGCTTTTATAAAAATTTCACAGTTTGTGAAAGATTTTCCTAGTCTCTGAACTTTAGGAAATAGTTATTATTAAATGGCATATTTTTATAGATTAGTGCCTTGAGATCATGAAAACAAATTAATTGGAATTAATTTGTTTTAAATTGATTTTTTTATGATGAAAGAATCTTTAGGTTTCAACTTTTCTAAATCATTTTTTGATCCTCTGTTTAGTTTTTTCATAATTTGTCACAAAAGCTTATTTTCTGGAAAATAAGTTGTCACAAGACAAAGTTATATGAAGCAAATTTTAACTTTTCAAGAAGAATGTTTTCCCTGTTAAGGATGTACTATAGTTATCTCAATATCAAAAATGAGCATTCTTAAAAATTATTGATAAAATCAAGGTAAATATTCCCATTGTTGATTGATGAAATTTTTGATCGAACAGTAGTTATTTACAGTTACATATTTTTGCTTTCTCTGTAGGTGAAAGTTCCAATTCTTCTTAAATCCTAATATTATAGAGCTCATTTTATTCCTTGAAAGATTTTCTAAAAATCTGTGGTGGGTTTTTATTGAACAAATTTAATTTATGAATGATAAAATTGCTTTTTTAAACATCAAGTTTCCTAAAGAATATTTTTCGAATATAAACGTGCTGGCGAGATATATATAAAATCTTTCAAGGAATGAAATATACCCTACAACATGAGAATCGAATGAGAATTACAACGTTTATCTAAAGAGAAAAGAAAGACATAAAACTCTAAATAAATCTTGCTAAATAAACCATTTTAATTTAGAATATTTTTTCTAAAGTTCGCCTTCAGTTTTCTTCCCAAGTTAGGTACAATTATAAATGGGAATATTTTCCTCGATTAGATAAATATAATTTTCAGCAATGCTCATTTTTGATCTTAAAGTAACTTTAGTACATCCTCAAGATAAATATTCTCTAAAATAATTGTAAAATAAAAAAATATTTATTGTATAAAAAAATAGATTCGAAAGTCGTTTTAGATAACTTAGTGCCCTCAAGATTCGGACGAGCATCAAGTTTTCAAAAACAAACATGATTAAAAAAAAAAGATTTCCACCTGTCTTCGAGTTATAAATTTTGCAATTTATCACGGACACAATCCCTTTTTCAACAACAGAAGTATTAAAATTGCATATTTCTCAAAATTTGAACATTTTTTATCCATACAACACAATTATTACCTTCAATATCTGTATCTAGCAACTTCTAAATCAATTTAAATAATTAAAAAAAAAAATGATTAAGGATATTTTAATTAAATGTACCATGAGCAGAACCATTAAATGCCCTATATGGTGGTAAAATGAATCGGCGTTCGGAATGCAGCCTGCTCAGAAAAGATTTTTTTATTATACTTGCCACTTCTTAAAATCAAAATAATCAAATTCAATAATAATACCAAAAAATTGGTCAAAGTTGGGTACATCGGTCTACAAACATGGATAAATTTAATTCTCCCTCTTTCTCTTCTCTTCTATCTTGTCCAATCCCATCTTATCCGATTCTATCCAATTGTATCCGATCATATCCGAATATATTATATTCTATCCGATCCTATCTTATTATATTCTATCCAAGCCGATTCTATTCGATTTTGTCCGGTTCTATCCGATCCTATCCGATCTTATCAACGGGAAATTATTCTGCCCGGTGCCAAGAAACCCTAAAAACTACCAACAATTAAAACACGAAACTGATTTCATTTATTTTTCTATTAGTAGTTCTTTTCAAGCCTTAAAAGCATAAAATTGTCCAAATAATGATTATAGTCTAAATTAGATCATGTAGGAATATATATATATATATATATATATTGAAACTGAGGAACAGTTTATTAAGCCATTCTAGAGAACTTTCCGCCCCTATACTTGAGATTTATTGTGCAGATAAATTTCGAATCTGCAATTTGCATTACGAGACTCGTGATATGAACCTCAATGTAAGTGGAGCAGATGAAAATAAAAATAAATCGTCAAACTGATAGTAATAGCTTCCCCCTTTCTTATACCGCGTAAATTTAATGTTTGATAAAGTATTGAATCACTTGTGTAACATTGTGTCACTTTTCCTGATGACTGATAAGAAAATCTGAATAAAAATGTATATTATGGGAATTTATTTGTGTGGCATGGCGTTACGACCTTCAACAAAACTCGTTTAATTTTCCGAAGCCACGTTCCTAATCGATTCCCGATAGAATCTCGGAATTCTCCCGAGCGTTTTCAGCAGTTTTCAGCAGTTCCAAAAAAGCGAGAACAAAACATTTAATTTTCTACGTTTCTGGTCCAGCGCTGAAGTAGAACTCTCTGTGAGACCCTGAAATGTGTGCAGACTTTTTCTACATTTATCTCGATCTTTTTTGAACATGAAAGGACGGAACTTTTTCACAAAGAGATAAAAAAGTATTTCTTTAATTACTCATCGCAACACAGGACATTCATGATTAAATTCATAGCTTTTGAACAAAAATGTCTATTTTTAAATTACCTTTCGAAAGATTATTTGTTGAAATGTTTAAAATTTCCTTGGAAGATAAAAAATTAATTTATAGAGCAGTATCTGGCAACAAGTGATAAGAAACTGGGTCGTTATATATAGTCTATAACGGTTCATTTTCGAGATTTTTGTTTCCTAATGTGTCTTATTGTTTTCAAATTGATTCAGTTTTATTCCACGCGTTTCACATTTGTTATATATTTTACAAGGTTAGTACCAGATAGTATCTTTTTTGTTCGGATTCATAATTTTTGTAAATAAAGTGCACGACAACAAAGTAAAATTGTAAAATTTCTGGGACTCAATACTTGGCCAGTTTCGAGAAAAACGACTTTAAAGTTTTTACTGTCGCTCTCATGGACTTGAAAAATATACCTTCCATCTGGCCGAGTGGCTCAAGTGGTAGCGTGTTGGGTTTAAAGCCGAAAGGTTCGACTCTCGCTGTCTACATTTTTTCCAATTTTGCTTATGCATTTATTTTTATTAAAATGTTTAAACATTGAATTCGCTTCTAATTTTTTTTTCACATTATGCAAAAATAAAAATTTTAAATGCTTTTTTCCATGGAAAAACTGGCTATTACTGGCTTTTTTCGCAAACAAATTTATTTTTCCTGAATATAATCATATTGTTTATTTTTAGATATAATTTAAAATGAGAGTATGGTAAAAAATTATATTTTCAATGAAATTTCATTCACTTTTATTATCTTATTAAAAAAAATATAAGCTCATTAGGGTGGTCCAAAAATGCATTGCAAAATTTTTTTTCACTCCAGAGGGCAAGGCCCCCCCCCAAAAAAAAGTTTCCATTTCCGGAGAAAAAAATCCGTTTTTTTTTTTTGAAACTCGAATATTAACACGTGCCACCGGGCACTTCACAATCCCATTTAATTAACATCGGGAAATTTTGGATTTTCGAAAAATTGAACTCATACTTCAGGGTTTGATCGAAACGTGCCAAGTTTTTTATGGATCGAAGAGAAGTGTCTAACAAACAAAACCATACTAATAACTTTTATTTAGCCCCTCCCCCTCCCTCCTTCCGGCACAGCACCACAAGTATGATCCAAAAATAAAAAAACTACATTTTTACGTATTATTCCTCATTTTCAACAATTTCTTTTTTCTTACAAATAATTACCAATGAACAATTTGAATATCTACCATCACTTTTTAAACCATTTTTCATTGTTTAAATAAATGTAACTTATTTAAACAATTATATATTCCCAAAAAATGTGAAAAATAATCGTAATTTCTGAATTAAATATAATAGTGGGTCATTGTTTAGAGTAGTAAATTTTTTTCAAAACATTTTGTAATTATCGAAACAATTAATTATTCTTTATTTTCAAAATTTCTAAGAATTGAGCCAGAGATGTCAACTTGTATATGTCCAATTTTATATTATTTTTTAAAAGTTTTCGAAAGAAAACTGCTTGAGCAAATAAAAATTGTTTAAACAAATGGAAAATTGTTAAACGTTAGAATGAATGTATCATAATTATGTAATTATTCAACAAAAAGTAGCATACATTACCAATTTGAGAAAAAAGTAGACATCTCTCGCTCAATTTTCAGATATTTTGAAAATAAACAGTAATTAATTGTTAATACATAAAAATGTAGTATTTTTATTTTTGGGTCATATTTTGGGCGCTGTAAAGAGAGTAGGTGGTAAAAGGTAGGTTTAAAGTGAATGTTATTACTATGGTTTTATCGTAGAGGAAACCTATTTTCCTTCTACGGTTTTATTTCGTAGACACTCCCCTTCAATCCCTAAGAAACTTGGCACGATTCGATCAAACCCTGAAGTATGAGTTTCATTTTTCGAAAATCTAAAAGTTCCCCATATTAATTAAATGGGATTTTGAAGTGCCCGGTGGCACGTCTTAATATCTGAATTTGGAAAAGAAACATTACGGATGTTCTTTCTCCGGAAATGGAAACATTTTTTTGTGGCCCTGTAACTCGAAAAGAATTTTTTGGAAGACCCTATCATTTATACCTTATACTTTTTTCTATTTTAATTTTTATCGAACGTGAATTTAAATTTCGTATTCATGAATTGCATAATATTATTAGCATAATATTAATATTACTAATTATTTAACTTACACACATGCTACACGAGTTTTATTCCTTTTGCTCTTTTTAATTATTATTAAGTATGAAAACTCATGTAGGACCTTCATAATGATTTTTATTTTATAATTTATATTAATTTTGTAATTATCATATCCATAATTCTAACGTATACAGGATAGACTTCAAAGTTTTATTGTGCCTTTCGGCATACAAAAAAATGTTCTAAACCACGTGTTTATGAAATGTGCATTCCATAAATTTTAAATCCCATAAGCTTTCCTATTTTTTTGTACGTTTTCCATTGAATCCTTTATCCAGTGTATTATATATATATATCAGTGATCACGATTAACATGGATAACTCTGTAATTTGTTAAGGACGTAAGTAAAATAGAGAGGGAGGGAATTTTAATTCCGCTCTGTACTATTTTAAATTCTTGTACGTAAAATACGCATTAAAATCATAGTAAGTGGCCATGTAAATTACATCAGGTATTACACTTTCCCATTCCTGCTTAGACTTTTCTGTTAGAAATTTTCTGTCGGAAACTTTGCATTGTCATATCCGGTAGACTACCATTTATCTCTGAGGACCGTGGCGATGTTTAAGAGTTGTGAAATTTGCTTGGCAAAACAGCTGCATTTGCAAAATTGGTGGTGAAATTTTTCGTCTGAGCAAACTATTATAGATTTGCAAACGAACAACGAAATAAATCATTCGGTAATTCCATTTTGAATGACGCTGTTTGGATGTGAAGATGCGACGTGTTGCTGGTTGCAAGCAGACGATTTGAAGTTTACAAGGCCTTCAAGGTAAACGTTGAGAATTACTCACCAAACGTAAGTAAACGCAGAAGAATACTCGAGATGTGCGGGTAAAGTTTACACACATGGGATAATTTTTGTTGCAGGTAATCTTTACCCAAAAATCCGGGTAAAGATTACACTTAGTTTTTTCTGTGCAGTACTCCTGCTCGAAAGCCTGACGTGCTATCGTCTGAGCTTATAAATAATTTATAAGGCTATAAACAATTTTTTCATATACTAAGTTGAATGGGCAGACCATCCTGTTGCAAAAATATTCCTATATCTTTTCCGCTGTTTTTCTGCAATCTCGTTTGCAGATAAATGCAGAATAATCTCCCTTTTTTAACCTGTGGAAATGGCTTTTCTCTGTTCGTCTCCTGCAGTGTCTCTATATATTGGGAAGGAACAAAATTTGAAAAAAGGTTATGTTACAGGGGAAAAAAGAGTCGGCAAATGGAGCGTTGTTCTGCATCTCTCTGCAATTCCTCTATAATTATTCTGCGAACTTCGAGTTTCAGAGATTTGCCAAGAAAAAATGTTGCAGAACAATTTATTCTTCTATTTTATTTGTTTTCTATTTGTAGATAAATGCAGAGTAAGTCTGATTTTCACTTTAATTCTCTGAAGTTTATCTGTAAATTAGAAGTGACCATAACTTGCATCAAAATAACTTAGAAAGGAAAGAATCGAAAGAAAATATTTGCATAAAGGAGCAGAGTAACTCTACTTCTATCTGCTTCTCTCTAAAGTTTCTCTGTATGTTGAAATTAACAGAGATTTGTAGTTGTAGCAATTAAAAGAAATTCATCAAGAGAAAGGTGCTGCAGAAGAATAAAAAGTTTAGAATAATTTACACAGAAATTGCAGAGAATTTTTACCACCAGGGCAATTTTCGTGGTAGAAAGGTTATTGTTGAGATGAAAAAATTCTATTACAAGATGATTTTTGATGAAAAAGAGTTCAAATTTTCGATTGACTAAACAAATTGTTAAAAAATATGAAGTAAGAAGAAACCAGTAGCACTATTTACTCTGGAGGGAAAATTACATGGTATTCATGTGTTGGGCAATTTTTGTCTTTTTCCTTCTTTTTATGTAGTATAAATGAATAATTACATTGTGCGGCACCCGTATATGCAATTAATTATAGTATGTAACAAGTCGGATTGAGAAAAAAGTTTTTGCGAAACGCATTAAATCCACGTAATTTTTCCCGTAGAATCGAATGGTGCTATTAGTTTCTTCATCCCAGATATTAGCAAACAAATTGTTTAGACAATCGGAAATTTGAATTTTTCCTTATGGAAAATCAACTTTTCTTTCAATATTTTTATCCTAAAATTAACATTTCTAGTATGTCAATTTGTCTGCCCATGAGGGTTAATAGGTTAAGAAATTGCGTATAACATTATGAGTTGATTATAATTTTTTAGAAATATGACAATTTTTGATTAATAATACCATTCTTATAATAATAAACTACAACGACTTCAAGAAAAAATAATTTTTCACTTCAATAAACTGATACATTGAAAAATTTGTTTAAATGACCTGTTTATAATAATTAGATACAGTTTTGCATAGAATATTGGTGATTTTCAAGTCTGAATTCATTAGTTCTGACTGGCAATGATTTTATTTAAAAGATTCATTCAGAGTCATTATTTCCAATTCCACTTTTCCGAAAATCATGTTGATTGTTTTCATTTTAAAATTATCGTGAAAATTCAAATCTCCAAAAAAGACAACTGAAGTGAATTTCCAAAAAAATAGAAGTGAAAGTGAAAAAGTTACATAAGCGCATCCCAGAGTCTAAGCGTACCGACCTAGCCAGGGAAAGGGGTAGCTGGAATTTCCGGACGTATAGACACTACCCATTGTTAAACATAAAAACAAACAGAAAAATCTGCCCTCTGTGCGGGCACATTCTCGTAACGCGCTGGTCGCGAGGCTCGTATCGCTCGCAAGTTTGAGCGTGCCTGGGGCGCGCGTCAGTCGGTTCTCGCGCCCGATAGTGGATTTACCTCGCGCTACGCGCTCAGTCTTTGTACTTCCCCCACATTTGTGCACACGCCTTTTAAAATTAAACTTCAAAGCATATTTATTTTGAATTTTATTTTTTACGATTTAAACCAAAAATACTCATCCTAGTATAAAGATGGTCTCAGAAAATGTATAGATATACTTTAGACAAAAATTTTTGTTAAATAATATGTAATTGTAGCTTATGTCGTTTTTCTGAAAAAGTTAATTTGTTATTTTCAATGTTATTTTTCACGATTAAAACAAACACTACGCATCCTATAAAAAAATCATTTTCAACAAATTTGTAGCTCGTTTTTGTGGCAATAACTTTTGTCAATTTATTTCTTTCACAGCTTGTGTCGTTTGCCCAAACATTTAATTTTGTTATCTTTAATGTTGTTTTTTACGATTGAAACAAAAACTACGCGTCCTATTAAAAAGTGACTTTCTTTCATATCGTACGTTGTTTGGTTTAAAATTTTCAATTTTATTTTTTTCTTCTTTGAATTTTGTAAATGCTATAACTCTGATAATTTTCCTTTCATCAAAAAAAATCGTAAGGATAAATTGTTCGACTTTCCGCATACTACGAATATCTGTACATACAATTTGTATATTTTGAAAGAATGGTCTCAAAAATTTAAAAAATGCTTTAACTTTTTTAATTTTCATCCAAAATAGCTGGCTAGCGAACTCGACCTTTCTTTTTGGTCCCTGAGAACGTGTGTGAAATTAAAATATAATCAGATTAGTCTTTCAAAAGTTATCCGGTATACAGGCGGCAACAACGAAGACAACGACGACAGCAGACAGACGCCATCCTAAAACCTCTTTTTCGCGGTAAATCCCATTCCTTGACACGTCTCACAACCATGAGATGGGTGGTCACAGGACACGAAGAAATCACAATGTTAGGCCGGCGAAACCCTCGTGTGTTATGAGGACACGAAGCGACCCAAGGATGACAGCTTTCTGCATCCATATCGCAAGTGCCGTGGCATATTTTTGGCACGCGTCAGACCTAAATTTTTTTGGTTTAGAATGGTTCCATTTGATAATCAAAGATACCCGAAAATGTTTCTTTCTCCTATCTCTTCCAGAACACCCTCCTATTCAACTAATAAGATAATGAAAAATCGAAACAAATTCCAAAAAATACCATGACTTACAAACTTGAATTTGTTTGGTTTTTATGGTTTCATTTGACATCCAAAGTTACACGAAAATGTTTCGCTCCCCTGTCTCTTCTAAAACACCCTAATTTTCAATCCCTAAGATTATAAAAAATCGAAAAAAATTAAAATAAATGCTCTAAGTTTCAGAATTAAATTTCTTAGGTTTCGAATGGTTCCATTTAATGTCCACAGATATCCGAAAATGTTTCGCTTCTCTATCTCTTCCGAGATACCCTCCTTTTCTACCTGTGAGATAATGTAAGATAAAAAAATTCCAAAAAATCCTTTGTATTCCATACCTAAATTTTTTTTGTTTCGAATGGTTCCATATAATGTTCACAGATATGCGAAAATGTTTCGTTTCCTTATCTCTTACGGAATACGCTCCTTTTCAACCCATAAGATAATGAAAAATCGAAAAAAATTCCAAAAAATACCCTAATTTTCAGACCTAAGATTTTTTCGTTTAGAATGGTTCCGTTTAATGTCCAAAGATACCTGAAAAGGTTTCATTCCCGTATCTCTTCCGAAACACCCTCATTTTCAACCCCTTATATAATAAAATATCAAAAATATTCCAAAAAATGCTCTAAATTCCTGACGTAAGATTCTACAGTTCCGAATGGTTCCATTTAATGTCCACATATATTCGAAAATGTTTCGTCCCTTTATCTCTTTCAGAACACGCTCGTTTTCAACCAATAAGATAACGAAAAATCGACAAAAATTCCAAGAAATATCCTAACTGCCAGACCTGCAATTTTTTGATTTAGAATGGTTCCATTTGACGTCCAAAGATACCTGAAAATGTTTTATTCCTCTATCTATTCCGAAACACCCTCCTTTTCAACCCCTTAGATAATAAAAGACCAAAAATAATTCGAAAAAATGTTCTAAATTCCAGAATTAAAATTTCATAGTTTCGAATGGTTTCATATATCATCAATCCGTGGGAATCCTTTGCAATTTTTAAAATATCATTGAAATTTTTTTTAATTTAGTGTATTGGGCCATTAATTTTTTACATGCAGTATACAAATATAAAAAGAGAATGCTAAATTAAAAATCATATTAAAAACAAATGACTTATCTGGGCCATCCGTGGTTCCACTAAAAGTAGCTTGCTCTCTTCTCGTATCATAGCTACTTGGGATTTATGATACAGACAGTCTTGCTCAAAGTGCTTTGATATCCTTCTTCACTGACCAATCTTGCGGACAAGCCTTAATTTTTCGGGTCTAAATTCGAATGAAGACTGTTTGCGTTGGTCAAGTTGTTGGCAATGCATGTTACTGGATCATATCAGTTGTAATAGCACCATCAACATCTGTCGAGACTGTTACTTGATATTTGACTGCGCTCCTTACATTTTCAGTATATGCTTCATCAAAGGCTCAATTTTTTCATCAATACCAGTTCCTTCACAGGGATCTGAAAGTTCACATAGATGATATTTCAAGTTTTTATATTGACAAATGAGAAAATTAAAATTGTATATCTAAAGAAGGATTCTATATTCAAAATTGTGAGCGAAATTCAAAATATGTTTCAATCTAGAGACTTTTTAACTTACCGTCAACTCGTACAGTGAAGCGCAGTGTCTGAAATATGACAACTTGCACTTCAGGACTCAACCAAAGAAATAATTTCAAATTAGAACAGAATCCAAGTTTTTGTCAAAGTTAAGATTGTTGAAGCTTTCGAATTCGAATTTTGAGGCTTTAAGGATTTTGAAAGGTTCCAAGATAATAAACAAATTTTTTTTAATGTTCAGCTTAAAATTGCCTGAAATTATATAATTTTAAAAATTGACAAATTCCTTCACTCATTCCTCAATTTACAGCAATGAAACATTTTAAAATATGCAATTTATAAAAGTTCCAAATTTTTTATTTTGTAGTTTAACGGTATTTAATTTCAAATTGTCCAATTTAAAATGAGGCAAAATCTTCCATATTATTATACTTACATTATTAAACGCAGGCCTCACAGTCCGTATGGGATAAAATATAGGGACGAAAGTCACCTTTTGTCCAAAGTCAACCAAATCAATCAAATCAATCAAAGTTGACGAAAGTCAACTTTCCTGTCACGCTCATAGGGTACTTTTTTCACCCTCAAAGGGCAACAAATTCAGGCTAAATTCATAAGACTACAAAACATTCAATTTAAACTGCAGAGAATTGGGAAAAAATTAAAAATTAAAAAAAAATCCATTGATTACCGTAAAATTAGAACGAATTCAGAGGAATTTAAGCAACACGAGAAGATTTCGATAAATTTCATAATAATTCAAGGTGACTTTGAAAAATAATTCAAATAGGTTGAAAACAATTGAAAAATATATAAAAACTTTATTGAATTCAGTAACTTTGAAATGAGCTTAGAACAATTCAAGTGAATTCAAAAGAATAAAAAATAATTCAAAAGAATACAAATGCATAGGAAATAATTTTAAAAATCCCTTAAAATTATTCAAAACTTTAGAAATCCTTTAAAATTGTTTAAATCTCTCTAAAATGCCATGGAAAGCAAATTCCAAAGAATTCCAAGAATTTATCATAAATTCAGAGAAAGAATATCTTCAAATCCTTCAAAATCTTTTGCAATCCCGTGAATTTTTTTGAAGCTCTTGAAAATACCGAAGAATTACAAAAAAATACCTTGAAATATTTCAAAGCCTTTGATCATTTTATCAATTTAATTAAAAAAAAATAAAAGGAATTCCAAAGAAAAACTCTTCCAATCTTTGAAACCTTTAAATTCCACAGAAACAGGGCTCGGACCTGCTCAAGCTACAAAAAATAGTAAAATAGTAACCATACTTCTCTTGAAAAAGTAACCGTAAAGTAACAATAATTTGGCAAATAACTAACCAAAAAGAAAGATTTTCTACCAAAAAAGACAAGGTTTCCACTAAAATTATGAATTTTCAACAAAATAATGAATGTTTAAAAAAGTAGTTCAACTTTTAACAAAATGGTTGAATTTTTCTGACTAAAAAAGATGAATTCTTAACGAAAAATGTAATAGTTGATATAATAACCAAAAAAGATGTTAATTTAATATTAAAAACAGTAGAATTTATTCAGAAACGACGATTTTTTAATAAAATAGGTTATTTTTCAACCAAACTGTTGAGTTTTTAAGCCAAAAAGACCAATTTTTACAAAACAGTTGAATTTTCAATCCGTAAAATGAATTTTTGACTTAAAAGTTATCTTTAAACCAAATAGTTGAATTTTCTACGGAAATAGGGGAATCTTCAACCGAAAAAAAACGAATTTTCAAAAAAAAATAAGTACATTTCTAACCAAACAGATGAGTTTTCAAATAAAATTATGCATTTTTAAACAAAAGGGTGATTTTCAATCAAGAAGAGTAATTTTCTATGAAAAAAGACGGATTTTCAACGAAAATGATGAATCTTTAACAACAAAGTATAGTTTTAACAAAAATTGTTCAACTTTTAACCGAATTTCAACTAAACAAGATAAATTCTCATCGGAAAATATAATACATAGTTTGTTATTTCAACAACATACGAACTAATTATCATTTTATTGTTATTCTCTAATTTTCCCTGCTCGTTGTTTCGGGGAAAAAATGTAACCAGAACTAACGTTTTCATTAAATAAGTAACTTTTTAGTAACCGCGGATCACTTTTAAAGGATCAGATAATTTGGAAAAAGGTAGTTTTAGCTCCGACAGTTTTATGACTACACTGATTTTTAAATTTTGATATATTGTTCTTGTTGCCGAACTTTTAGATTATTGTAATAGTGAGTAAAATTATAGTTTCAAAAGTTTTTGGAAATTAAAAAATATTTTATGACCCTTACTATCTTTAGGAAAAATGTAAATGTAACATTAATGACAGTTTTGAATTATCGCTGAGTTTCGACATTTATGTACAATTGAATTAATTTATCAATAAATTCAAGTATTAAAGTAAAGTATGATTGTAAAATAATGATTTTCTTGCAGACAGAATGGTACAAGAAACCTAAATTAAAACGATTTTTTTTTGCCATCTCAATTTCCAAACTACCCTGAGCACTGTTCGAAGGCTGCTAAAGAAAAACTTCATCCTCTAATAAAGCGCGATTTTTGGACCAAGGATTCTAAAATGTCTAATAACAAAATATCAGGTAAACAAAAACATTCAGATATTTTGAAAATATTTGAAAATGATGCGAATGAGGAAAGTGCTACTATTGGTACCGAAGATTTCAAAAAGCCAAAATTATCTCTAATCGATGGGGTATCGGACATTTTCCCAGTTGGTGTAAGAGCGAATAAGTGCCTGTTTGACTATTTATTTATAAATGAAAAAAGTGTATCTTTCGATATACTTTTATCGTAGTATATTTGTAAATAATTCAAATAATTATGTTCATTTGAATAAATTAACCTGGCATTTATTATTCCTATATACCCTCCTACTGCCTTTACTCCATATTTAATTTATATCTCCATCTTTTAATTAAATTTCTAAATAAATAATTGACTCCATATACAGCAAAGTTAATAGCTTTAATACCGATAATCTTTTCAGCCGTTTAACGATCAATACAATATACTGAATAATAGAAATTATGATTTTTATATTTTCTTGTATATTTTTATTATAATGTAATAATACATTTGGATCATGCAAGTCATTAAAAACAGAAAAACAATTTTTTATATTATCATTTTAGAACATTTAGTTTATTTGTTTCAAACGTTAAAGACGTAATCTTTATATTTTACCATTTTACTCTACTTCAAAATTAAAAACCTTAAAAACCGACATTTACAGTGTATGTAAGGTCTATTTTTAATCCTAGATATTTTTTAAATTCTAGAAACAGTTAATCCTTGTTTATTTCAAGCTTAAAGTTTTTAAATTATCCAAAAACATCCAAAATATTACAAAAACTGCGAAAAATACTAAATCTCCCATGATTCTAATCAGCTTTCATTCAAATGTAGGGCGTCGCGCTGGTGGCGCCAGTGTTTAATTTTCTGCCGTCCTTCACAAAACTGACACAGCGCAATTGTATGGCGAGTCAACCCCCTGTTTCAAGTGAGGATGATAATTTTTTCACAAATTCCCTGTTCCAATGTACGAGCAGCAAAATTCTTTAGTACGAGTAACTAACGGTACTTAAAAAACATTTTCTTTTGCGCCAAATAATTTTTTGTTCACACCAATCACTTTTTCAGTAATCGCATCCAAATTTTTGTAAAATGAACAAAATATGCCCAACAAAATTATCTTATTCACGAAACTTTTTTTTCTCAGTGTAGTTATGTAGTTATCAACTGGAAATTACTGTGTTAATTCTTTTGCAGTCAGAAAAAATTGTGTTCACTCAACCAAACTTTTTTCTGGAATGTCAATTTTATACAAAATATTTGGTAAATTTCACCCAACATATTATGCTGATTTAAATGGATGTTTTGGCTGCATTCGCCAAATTAATTATATTTGGTTAATTGAAGCAAATTTTACTGAAAAAAAAAATTTAGTTGATTTCACAAAATATCTTCCTGTGTTATTTCAATGAGAAGTTTTACTGTGAAAAAATGTTTGTTTCGGACAAAGAAAAACAATTGTCCCCACCAAACATTTTTTTCAGTGATCCATGTTTAACTAAATGAACAAAAATTCATAAAAACGGATAAAGAGATCTATTCAACAGACATATCTGAAAATTTGTTTATCGATCGGTTGAATAGTGCAGACTGTAAATCCATTTTTAGTCAACAATTTGTTCAAAAAATAAAAAATAAAAATCGAATATAATTTAGAGGTCTCCTATTAAAGTTTCGTTTATTAATTGATTTTTTTCCTATGGCCATAATATTATCATAGTTTAAATAATTTAATTATAATTTTCAACTCATTTTTAGAGAAAATAATAATTTTTTCCTAATTGTCACAAATTTTTCCAAAATAAGTAAGCTTTTCAAATTTACTTATTGTATTATGCAATTGGCACACCTATGTCAAATTCTTATAGAAAAATATCAAGTAAATAAGGTAAATAGATTAAACATATTCAAAAATAATTTTGTTTTCCTTTTAAAATAAATAAACCGAGGTGGATACCAGTATGAACTGAATCATGGGCAAAAGTGACTAGGTTTTAAAGCAAAAGTTGTATAGTATTTTTTATGAGTAGCAATATTGAAAACGAGTTTTATAATCCGCCTCTCTAAATAGTAACTTTCTATTTTTCAATTGATAAAAATGTAGTCCACTGAAAGATATTTTAAGGAATTAAATTTTAAATGATTACTCCCTTAATTTTCATCGAAAATATATTTTACGTCTATTTTATAAGAATTGTCATTAGGTAAGAGATAAATACATTTTTGACAGGTTGGGCTTGGGTATCAAAGTAATTTTTCTACTTTTAAGTCGCAAGGACAAAGAATTATGTCCTACTAACCAAATAACTTTAAAATAAATAGTCAAGTTCATAATTTTTACCAACATTGTTAAGAAAAATTATTCTTAGTTTGTTTGGAGCTCTCATAATTTTTATAATATATTAAAAATCAATACTGCTCAAATGAAAAAATCTTGTGGAATAAGAGTTTTTATTGGTCCATGAATGTATACACAATGTCCTTCGACATAGGATGAATGGCTACAATAATTCACATGATGACATTGTTATTTTTAAAGCTTTAATTTGGTATGTAATACTTTCCCCTACTAAATCTGAAAAAATAATCTATGAATCTAAAATAGTGTAGGCTGGAGGTGTGTCTAATAAACAAAATGTCGATTTTTCTTAATACAAAGTACTAAATCTAAAAAAATAAACAATGAATCTAAAAATTCTAAAAAATATATAAAGAATTGCATGAAACAGAATTATCTCGAAATTTGTGTAACTAATCTGTTAAATAGTGTAGACTGTGGGTGCATCTAATTATTAAAACTGATACATTTGTTTTTTCTGAATCAGCTGAATCCAGTTGAAGAATTGGCTGAGATATCCAATACTACCGCGAATCCTAATATTTAAACATAATGTAATATAATACAAAGAATATAGTCGAGAAAATTCTCCAGTTTTTTTTTCTTGTCTCTCATTCAATTCCATATAAATCTAATCTTTCCCATGGTACTTTGCTGGAAGTTAGAGACTGCAAAAGCAGAAATTATCTTCTTTACCTTTTTCTTCAAGTTCAGCGTGGAAAATGACCTGTCAGTCGCTTTTATGACTGTATATCATTTCCACAGCATTCTTTTCTTTTATTGCGAAGCTAGTAATTACTAGTATCGTATGTAAAATATGTTGATATTTATGTAACGTAATAACAGTGCTAGAAGTATAACTGCTGTCACTCTCACTTTGTAACAAAGTTTGCCGTCTCTGCGCATTGTGAAATATAGAAATGCATAACAGAGAATGCTTATGGTTCCTTTGAAATGCTTTTTTTTCTTTTCTTTTTTTTTTTTTTATTTGATGAGATAGAAGATAGCTGCGGCGTGCTTGAAATCAAGCTGAAGTGAATGATTACCCTAAACATTGCTAATGAAGCGGCGTCTTCCGCAGTAGTAAATGCACGTTACAAGTCAGACCGCACGGATTCAATCAACTTTAGCAAAATACTCCTGATATAACTTAGTCAGTGTGAAATTACATCAGTTTTAGTTCTCCTTATTATTTGTTGTATAAGCTTTCAATATTTTTTACTTAAAAATGTACTTAGAAAATTAAAAAAAGACTTATTGACTTGATATTACCCTTAATCCACATAAAATCTCCTATCTAAAAAAAGCAGTGCAAGGATATGTTTCAAAAATCTTGCAATAATTGTTGCTAAAAACCTGAGTGCCCTTTCTGGAAATGGGCTTCTTTAATAACAAATAATTTGATTTGAAAGATTAAATTTTTTAAGGAATTAACGTTTTTCGTTTTTGTTAGCATTTTTTACCAGAAATTGACATTTTTAAACATAAATCATTCAATTTTTAAGGTTCATAATTTTTTAACAATTTTAGGTTACCTCAACGTTTTACACAGAAAATAGTATTTTAAAACAAATATTATTATACTTCGAACAATATTTTCAATTTTTAAACAGTTTCAGATTCTATAAATAAAACATTTTTTTATACAATTGCAGGCTAGGCTAGCGGTTTTCACCGGAAACATCGATATAAATTCCAAAGAAAATTCATCATTTAAAAAAAATTTAAGGTTATGTTAACGATCTTTACCGGAAATCGGTTATATTCAACAAAAATTATTAAATTTAAAAGAAGATTTTTAATTTGGAGCAGTTTCTTGTTATTTTTTTAAATATTTAATGTTAGCGGTTTTCACCAGAAATCGCAATTTAAACAGTTTTAGGTTATGTTCGCGTTTTACACTGAAAACAGGTGCTTTTTAATACAAAATTATCAGAATTCAAAGATTTAAAAATCTTCAACAATTTATGTTTTCCGCTTTTGCTAACATTTTTCACCGGTAATCGGTTATTTCAAACAAAAATAATTATACTCTAAAGAGTTATTAACAATTTAGAACAAATTTTGGTTATGTTAGTTTTTTTCGCTGAAAATTGGTATTTTTAATTTAAAAATTTATGATTTTTTGATTATCATTCAGAAGCATTTACTTCGTAACATTTATAATTTTAGAACGATTTTAGGTCATATTACCATTTTTTACCAAAAACCGGTTATTCTCAACAAAACATTAAAAATAAAAAAATAATTAGATTTCAAAGAAGATTCACAACTTTTAAACAATTTCAGGTTATGTCGGTGTTTTACAACGAAAATCAGTATTTTTAGTAAAAAATTATTGGATTTTAAAGATAATACAACATTTTTATACAATTGTAGGTTAGGCTAGCGGATTTCACCGGAAATCTCGATATAGATTTTAAAGATTTACAATTTTGGAACAATTTAAGGCTATCTTAACGTATTTCATCGAAAATCGTTTATCATAAACAAAAATATACATCAATCTCAGAGACGATTTAGAATTTAGAACAATTTTTTGTGATTTTATTATAGTTTTTTCGTTGACAATTAATATTAATAATGAAAAATCATTAGATTGCAGAGAATGTTTACAATATTTGAACAATAATAGGGCATGTTAGCATGTTGCACCCAAAATCACAAATTGTAACAACTATAGGTTATGTTACAGTTTTTCGTGGTAAAATGTTATTTTTTAACAAAAGTGCAGCCGTTAAAATGTCTATATATTGTACAAAAATATGATACGTTTATTAATTCTGAAGTGGAGATATCAATTTTCATCAATTATGTTACTCTCGCATGTTGTTCTCGCATTTATTTTTTATTATTTTATATAACAGATTCCATGTGAAATACAAAAATTTTGTAATAATATTATTTTCATATTTTAGTTTCAAAATTAATTAAATTCAGTTTAAAAATTAAAAAGCATGTATCTGCTGTTATCACATTCTCTGACTTCAATTATAAATTAATTCTGAAAAAATGCATGTACTTGAATTCCCAGACGGAAAGATTATATATAATTAATTATTATTATATATATGTTTTATACAAAAAAATGTATAAAACAAATGGAAATTATATATATTATTTCCCACTATGTATCATTTTTCCGTCTGCGATCATTTACTTGAGTTAAGAATAATTGAATTAAATTTGGTATATTATCCAATTGATATCTTTCTTGTTTGTTTATTTAATAATTTATTTTATAGGGCAAGGATTTCTTCAATTATGGCTTTGTAGAAATACTACCAGCTACTTTGTCATTAGAAATTGTATTACTTCATATATACTTTTAATTGGGATTGCGATGAACGTGGGAATAGCATTCTCGCGGGTTCTCCTCGCTTTGTGATCTCTGCTGATTTTTAAACAACTGACTGATTCCATTTTCCATTAACCGCGAATTTCGAAGGAAAGATCGATCTCTCGTGCAATCCATCGTTCGCACAATGCTTCACCTGTGACGATTTATTGAGACATCGCTCAAAAAAAGTGACGTAAGTGGCACTTTTCTAACAAGTCAATTCGTCCTGTTCCACTGGCCCCGAACTACCGCAAGCTTATGAAACTTTTATAGACTATCATCGAGAGTAGATGACCAATTAAGCGAGAAATAAATAATTATTTTTATTTCTTTCCAGATGTTTAGTTTAGTTAACCTTCTATCATTTTCAGTTACATAAGTAGCATAATTAGCCCAATTATAAAAATGAAAACAGTAACCGTTCCCCAGCTTCTATGTCCTGTCGTGCGACCTATTAATTAACAATACTATGTTGAAGAAGAAAACTGTTATAAAATATGACAAAATTTGATAGAAGGATTCAAATTAATTTTAAAAAATCATTATTGCCACACATCAGAATATTTTTATGTTTCTTTTTAAAGCTTTCCCAAGATATCAAATTATGATCCGAAAGTGGGTCAAAAGTCAAAACAATGCACAATGAAGAAACAGTTGGCTGCTAACATAACTACTACATTAAAAATTACAATTAAATTCACATCTCTATACCTAGATGTCAATTATATTTTTCATTGTGCAATGACTTCATCAGTTTTGGATAAAATAGGGTGGCCACTGGACCGGGAATCTGGGAATTTTTTAAGACCGGGAAATGACAGGAAATCTTTACGCGGACTGGGATTCTTCTTAAATTTTCATTAAAACCCCTGAAAGTTTATAAACTAATTGTTACTTTAATTTTAGCAGCAGCACGTTATAAAATGTCCTTAATAGTAAAAAATATTTATCAAATAAGAAAAGCCAATATATTAAATTTTAGTTGCAGACTGCACACTCTTACCCCTATTCCCCTCTTCATCCTTTTTTAAAAGATTTCTTTTGCGCGTTTGAAACTGAACTGTTTTTTATTTCGTGGATCCGTATTCAAAGATTTAATTTTTTCTATGTTACAAGCCTTAACAATTGTATAATTTTAGGTCGAAAACGTTTAAATTCTATTAATTTCAAATTCAGTTATAGTCTTCACACTCTTTCATCTATTTCTCTTTTTCCCCCTTTTTTATGAAATACTTATTTTCCCCCTATTTTTAATAAACTATTCCTTCTTACTGTTGTTTTTTGCGAAAATGCGAAATTATCAATAGAACCCAATAAAGAAATCAAACTTTATTTGGTTGACAGTTTATTCCTTTTAGTTGAAAATTCAACTATTTGGTTAAAAATTCAATTATAGTGTTTAAAACGCATCTTTTGTGGTCGAAAATTCAACTGTTTTTTGAGCATTCGTCTTTCCGGATATAAAATCCGTCCTTATGGATTGAAAATTAATCTTTCATGGTAGAAAAGTCATCCTTCTTGGTTAAAAAATCGACTTTCTTGGTTGAAAATGAACTTTTTTTGTTGAAAATTCAACTTTCTTCTGAAAAATATTTTTTTCAGGTTGATAATACAACTATTTTGTTCAAAATTTAATTATTTTGATATAAATCGTCTTTTGGATATAAATTCCGTCCTTTTGGATTGAAAATTCATCTTTCATTGTAGAAAAGTCATCCTTCTTGGTTAAAAAATCCACTTTCTTGATTGAAAATGAACTTTTTTTGTTGAAAATTCAACTTTCTTCTAAAAAATAATTTTTTCAGGTTGATAATACAACTATTTTGTTAGAAATTAAACTATTTTGATGAAAATTCGTCTTTTCGGATATAAAATCCGTTCTTTTGGATTGAAAATTTATCTTTCATGGTAGAAAAGTCATCTCTCTTGGTTAAAAAATCGACTTTCTTGGTTGAAAATGAACTTTTTCTGTTGAAAATTCAACTGTCTTCTGAAAAATAATTTTTTCATGATGATAATACAAGTATTTGGTTGAAAATTTGACTATTTTGATGAAAATTCGTCTTTTTTACTACAAGTTCAACTATTTAGTTGCAAATGGAACTGTTTGCAAGAAAATTAGGTTTCTTCTTGAAAATTCAACTATTTATTTAAAAATTCACCTTTATTCGTTGAAAATTATTTTGTTGGTGTTGAGAATTCATCCTCTCCGGTTAATATTCAGCTGTCTTCTAAAAAATTCGTCTTTTCGGTTTGAAAGTTCAACTGTTTCGTTAAAAATGCAACTCTTTGTGGTTGAATTTTAATCCTTTTTGTTTAAAAATTCGACCCTTTGGTTGAAAATTCAACTATTCAGTTTCAAATTCAATCATATTGTTAAAATGGCATGTTTTTTATTAAAAAATTTCACTCTTTTGTTGATCATTTGTCTTCTGGATAGAAAATGTGTACTGTTGAATTGAAGATTCACCTTTTGTGGTAGAAAAGTAATCCTTTTTGGTTAAAAGTTCATCTTTCTTGGTTGAAAATTATATTTTTTGTTTAGAATTCAACTGTCTTTTAAAAACTTTATCTTTTTAATTTGAAAATTCAACTTTTTGTTTAGAAATTGAACTATCTTGATGAAAATTTATCTCTCTTGATTAAAATTCCAACTGTTTGCATATTCAACTGTTTGGCGGGAAGAAAATTTTCTTTTTGAAAATTCAACTATTTTTGGTTGGAAATTATATTTTTTGTTGAAAATTCACCCATTCAGGTTGGTATTTCAATCGTCCTCTAAAAAATTCCTACTCTAGTTTTAAAAATTTAACTATTTTTGTTTGAGGTTGAATCTTTCTTGTTTGAAAATTTGACCTTTGCGTTGGAAATTCAATTATTAAGTTAAAATATTCATTGTTTTCTTAAAAATGCATCCTTTTTGGTAGAAAGTTCAACTGCTTTGTTGAATATTTGTCTTTTTGTGTAGAAAATTCATACTTTTGGATTAAAAATTCACCTTTTATGGTAGAAAAGTCAACCTTTTTGGTTAAAAATTCATCTTTCTTGGCTGAAAATTATATTTTTCGTTCAAAATTCAACTGTCTTGACAAAAATTCCTCCTTAGGACTTAAAAATTCAGCTATTTCGTAAAAAATTGAACTATTTTGCTAATAATTCATCTGTTTTGATTAAAAGCTCAACCCTTTTTTCAACTGTTTGGTTCAAAATTAATTTGTTGAAAATTCAACTATTTGGTAGGAAATTTGCGTTTATTGGTTGAAGATAATTTTTTGTTGTTAAAAATTTACCCTTTCAGTTTGATAATTCAACTTTCTTATAAGAAACGCGTCTACTTGGTTTCAAAATGCAACTGCTTCTGCTTGAAAATTCGACCATTTGGTTAATTATTCAACTATTTGCTTATAAATTCAGTTATGTGATTAAAAAGTCAACTACTTCCTAATTTATTCAACTTTTCAACTTCAAAACTCCATTCTTTTGTTAAAAATTCCTCTTTAGGTTAAAAATACATGTCCTTTGGTTATAGAATTAACTATTTGGTTGTAAATACAATTGTTTGGCTGCAAATCAGATTGTGTTTTGAACATTAAAATATTTGGCTGAAAATTAATCTTGCTTGGTTGAAATTTATATTTTTTATAGAAAATTTAAATTTTCAGATTGATGATTCAAATATCTTGTAAAAATTTCCTCTTTTTGGCTTGAAAATTCAACTATGTGGTTGAAAGTTCATCTTTATTGTCGAGAATTATGTTCTTTGTTGAAAATTCACCCTTTCAGGTTTATAATTCATGTGTTTGCAAAGAAATTCGTCTTTTTAGTTTGAAAATTCAACTATTTGGTTGAACATGCAACAATTTTTGGTTGAAAATGAATCTTTTTTGTCTGGAAATTAGACCATTTGGTTGAATATTCAACTGTTAGGGTAGAAATTCAATTATTTTATTAAAAAGTCAACTACTTTCTAAACCATTCCACTCTTTAACTTAAAAACTGAACTCTTTTGTTAAAAATTCATTCTTGGGTTGAAAATTTAACCATTTTCTGAAAATTCCATGTATTTATTCATCTATTTGTGTTAAAAAATTGTGTGAGATAAATTTTTGTTTAAAGCCCTTAGAATTAAAACTATTGAGATCAGAAAGTTTCCATAAAATAACTTTTTCATTATTAAACTATTGAATTAAAAATTTTGAATGAAAAATTAGAAGAGTTCAATTTTTGGCTGCTTCAAATGAAAAAATCTTGCATTTTAGCAGTCCGAACTTTTTAATTTCAATGACCGGGAAAAATGGTTACTAACCGGGAAATGACCGGGATTTTTCCGGCGATATAAGTGGCCACCCTTAAGTCAAAATTTCATACCATTAGGTTTAGTGTGTTGAGGAGAGTAAAACAGTTGAAATTGACCTACTTCCTACGCAATGTGAGCAATCTTTCTATAAAGCAAGGTAACAACCATAAAATGAGTCAAAGTATCCAAGAACCACCCACGAGAAATTAAATTCTCTATTGACTTGCCCGCGGCTTTTCTGACTTCAGAGTTCACGCTCAAATGCTTGACGGATTAATGGTCTATTATAGGATTTTTTTAAGTGAAAAGTATAACTTGCGCCATATCGGGGGTCGATTGATCCGCGGCATTTGTTGCGGTCTAAAGCGAAATCCAAATCGTAAAAGGTATGGAAAATTTTATATTTACCGCTTTTCCTTCCTATGCGACTTATAGAGAGCATAATGCGCTTTTATCGTTTCGTGACCACACCTAAACAAATTCGCTGCAGCGAACAGTGAAAGTTCGTCGAATTCAATATCAGCCAACTAAACGATAGAAAAACGGCACGCCTGGAGAAAGAGAGCGGGATTGGACAGGCATCATTTCTTTTGTTCAGAAATCCCCTGGGAACGAAATCTCACGGAAATGTTAAGTTAATTAAAATCTTAGACAGAGAAAACTGTTTCTTATTAAATTATACTAATGCATTGTTTAATTCAGAGACTATTTCATACGGGACTTAATTATTTAGTTACTGTTCTATATAGTTAGGGGAGTCAATAAAAAAAGAGTTTTAATTTTATTCACCTTCAAAAATTATCATCACCATTCAATTTTTATTTATTAACTCTTGTTTAATTATTGTTTCTGAAGTCACCCCTTAATGTTTTTGTTTTTTATGTCATCCCGAAAAATCGGGAGAGATGTAAAAGAGGATGGACTAGTCTTTCCGAAAATTAAGGACGACTAGCCAAGCTTATGAAAAAAATTTGACTACCCATCCGGAATTTCGGGACGATAAAACACTTCGATTAATTATGCATTTTAATGATTGACATATATTTACAATATTTAATTTATACTGAAAATATTTGTTAATATCAAAGAAATTTCATACTCAAGGTCGATAATTCAACAAATTATCAAGCATATTTGCTTCTAAATTTAAGGGCAACCAATATAGAATTATTAAAAACCTCGTTTGAAAGGTTACGCGGATTTATAAAAGTGCTTAAAATTTTATAATCTTCTAATTCAAGGATGACCTAATTTTTTATAAATATTTAAATTGAATCATATTTCGTTTGAAACATTAAAAAGAGCTTTTACCGTAAAATTTTCAAAATTTTGAAATTGTATATATTTAATTGGAATTTAAATTCAATTATATTTAAAAATATTTTTTGATTTTCATATTACAAACTTCACAAACTTAACATTCGCCTGGAATTCTAATTTTTCAATTTGATAACATGCGAACTTAAAACAAAAGTTTTTTAGTTAATTTCTTATTTGAAATAACCGAACAGTTGATACAAATTGTGGGATTATTTATAATACATGTCTGAAAAAACATTATTATTTTCTATTTGTTATTGTTAACATTAAAATTTTTTAACATTTTTAATGTGGAGGGTTTTAAAACTTAAAATATTCATAATTCATCAAATTTGTGTGATCAATCATTCAAACTTGGAGACCTTTAAACTACTAAACAAACATTCGAAACGGAATTACATAAAGTTTTTTATTTTGAAAATATACAAAAAATAGTCACACTTAGTACGCTGAAAATTCAAATACTTGAGGAAATATGTTTTTCCATTACATTTTTAATGCAGATTTCTAAGTTCAAACTTTGCAAATTCGAAAGTCAATTTTAAAATTGAAAATTGGAAATATCTGCACTATTTATAATTTTTATATTTTTTGAATTCTTCTATCTATAGAATGTTTATGATTGAGAGCTTTAAATAGGTTTAATTTATATTATTCCAATTAAAAATGGTAGACTTTTCAAATCAAAGGGCCAAATTGAAAAATGGATGCCTTTGAATATTTAAATCACAAATTGTACACATTTCATCGGTTCTAATATAGGAATTCTATAATAATTTTATTTCATAACAATTTTAAATATTGCTCCATAGTTTCATTTGTTTAATTCTAGATTTCTGAAACACAGAAAAAAAGTCCTGTATAATTTTTGTACAGTTAATTTTATTACACCTGAAAATATTTTTTGGCTAGAAACTAGATTAGCGCTTATATTTGCTCATTAAATTAGACCCTAAGTCTATTTTTGTCTCGAAAAAAATTGTCTTTAGGATTGTTTAATATTTTAAACTTTAATTTCAAATATTATTTGTGTCAAAAAAAAAAACAAAAGTCTTCATATTATTTTCAGGTTTCATTTTCCTTGCTTGATTTTATTTGTTTTTTTTCTCTGTGATCTTAATTGAAAAAATTGTAATATTTTATACAAATAAAAATTTGAGACACAACTGTATAAGGACCATAAATGAAATCTTACAGGATGAGAACGTTTTCTACGACAGGTTTTCAAGTATAAAATTTTGATAAAATTATAGAAGCATGTGTTCTCTAAGAACTCTACATTAAAAATGTGAAATGATTAAGAAAAAAAATCCAAGTCGGAGGGTGGAAAAACAAAATGATCCTTGTCCAGTTTTGGATCTCATAGATTTCAAAACTGTTTACTTTTTACAAAATCACGAAAATCTTGTAAGAACTTTTTCGGACCTGTTTGATATGTGAACTATATGTATTTTTTGATATGCCAAAATTTTGAAAAGTGTTCGCACTGCTTTTTAAGAATTTATGAAAATATGAAAATCACGATTGGATAAGAACCAAGAATAACATTATTTCTAGACTATTCGATGGAAAATTTACCTAAATTTATAGAAACGTGTGTCCGTTAATAACAATGTTTCACGGGGGTGAAAACATTTTTTGGTTAATTTTCCTAATTTTAGAGCGGAAAACCAAATAGTTTTCACCCAATTTTTATGCTCATAATTTAAACAATTTTATAATTGAAAGGATAAATGATGTATGCATGTTGGTATATGTACCGATAAATAGTACCCTAAATTACTGAAAATAGTTCAAAACAGAATTTCGAAAAATTTCTCCTTACCCAGTTGTCATTCGCATGTCTTCAAATATAAAGTAGAGTTTAAACATTTTTTGTGAATAACTTTGCAATTTAAATTCTGAAAAATTTGAAAGAATTACAGTGTAAAATTGAACAGCGTCTATTCTTGCTGAATTGTCCATAATATTAGTTTCAGGCCGACAAATTTCGCTATACTAGTAGACAATACATCACAATTATTCATTCTTAAAGGATCACAGTAAAAAAAATATTCAAAAATGTAGAACTATGAAAAATAATCAACACGTATTTTTGATATCGGCAAGGGTGCACTCTAAACGGTGAAAACCACCCCCAACTTTTAACGAGTGGTTTTCACTATTAAGAGTGTAACATCAATCTAAATTAAGGAAAATAGATGATTAAATTCTTAAATTCAGACATTTTTGCTGAATTTAAGTTCATCTCTAAATTTATACCATACTTTCTGAATTTAAGGTGTAATATTTCTAGGTATTCCTCTTTACTGTGTTTGAATTTCCTTTATACAGAACAAGCTTCTTTAATAACCTTATCCGTAAATCCTCAGGATTAAAACAATCCTTGATTTATATAGAAAACATTTTGAATACTCTCCTTAGGTTCGATAATAACTTAATATATATATATAATAGAGGCAGTACAAAATCCGGTAATATGACGTAGGGTAATATGGGACATAGGGCAATATTTCACATTAGGTAATATGACACATAAGGTAACGTCGTGCATAAGGTAATGTGGTAGATTGGGTCTGTATTTTTGGTAAGGGTAGTACATTTGGGGTAATATGACGCATGCGGTAATGTGGACCATGGGGTAATATGGGACATTGGGCAGCGACGGCGGTGAAATCTTTTCATAATATATATACATATATATATGTATACACACCCTTTTAGGCAAAATATGCATAACCTTTTTACATACCACACCCTCTCAAAAATTCCGTTAAAAGAGCCAACTTAAAGGCACGAGAAAATAAATGTCTGACGCATCAGTGAGCAATTCTCGAAGTGTCAGAAAAACGGTTAAAGTACTCAAGTCCAGGAACTTGGCAGTCAGTGACAGGGCGAGGTTTTGAGGGAAAAAAAAGAATCAGTGTTGAGACGAATGAACCTACGAACTTGAACTCAAAGCGGGTTCAACGTACATTACAGTTTGTGTACTCGAAGGTGTACCTTACGCGTCATCGTCTCCATGTACTTGGCTTATGCGTGCAAAAATTCTCAGTCGTCTTTTTCTACATAGCTGCATAATATTTACATATACGGGGAGGAACACACAAGAGTGTACATATGTCTTTTTATCGAACATCTGTATGCTTGGAATTCGTAAGAGCGAGCATCTTCCTTACTCCCTCTCCCTCTTTTTCCTAGCTTCATCGCACTCCATCTCTCTTCCACCATCGCCTAATCGCGCATTTGTATTTTTTTCGTATTTCTCCCATTGAAAGAAATCCCAGTAATCGCGGAAAAATGCCTCGCAACGACTAGAGATATTCCGCATTTCTTAGAGTGGAAATCAAAAGATGAGATGCAAGTTATTATTGCTTTCATGCTTTTTGACTGTGATTTCATCGTTTTCTCGGATCGATTATCTCCTTTCCTTTTCTCTATTATTCAGTCTCGGGAATACCTTTTAGAAATTACTTGTGGCTTAATATTCTACAAATAGTTTCAAATATTCTCTCTTATCCCTACATAAAGCCATAAACAAAAAATTAGTAAAAAAAATGGAAAAATTCCTAAACCGATGTATATTTTCCGTATTGTTGGTCATGCCTTGAAATTATTGTTATATTTAAAATCACTGATCTCTGTTAATTTTAGAGATATTCTATATTAAATTCACCGAATAACTTCATCCATAATTCGATTCTCAGTAACCGGCTGCGGTCCATATAAAGTTTTCTGCAGTTTTCCTCCCCCTTGGCCAAAAGTCCAAGCGAACGCGAGCGTTTCGAATGAAAAATCCGGCAGCAGACGATAGGGGATGTAGGAAATTGCAAAACCCACAGGATTGAGTATGTCTGGCATTACCAAAATGCTTATTGAGAGTGAGATAGGGGTAATTGGGGAAAGTCCGGCTTAATGGACGGGTTAATCTCTGACGATCTCCTGTGGAAGGGGTTGATTTAGATATGTAATAACCTACAAAGGTATACATGGAAAGAACAAATATAATTTAAAAAAAGTAGAAATATTCCTATTCCTGGTAACTGAATTAACTCGACTTTTATCATCAGAATTGAATAATGCAGTTAGCTGATTAGTACATGCTTACAATCTAATTTAAAGTGACGTATCACTTCGTTCTTCAACTGACAGAGCCAGTTCTCCTGGGATTATAGATTCAAAAACTACGTATAATAGCATTACAGCAAATGCAATTATGGGTACATTGATTTTAAATCCCCATTGAGATAGGCAGCAGCAACAGGTTAAAAGCGCTACTTTGTCGATTTCCAGTAAATTGAGACATTTTTTTCAGTGGAGTGAAAGTATAGCTCGCCTGTTGACGAATCCGTTAGATATCTTATAGCAAGAAAAGCATATAATGGGAACTTCTAAACACCCAGGCATTATCGACAATGCCTCTTATTGGACTGCGAGATCTACTTTGGTTAGTGGCTAAGTGCGTTGGATAGTCTTTGTACGCACGTGCATACGTGCGTATCGATTTTCTTGATATCTACAATCATTTCGAAAGTACGCTTTCAATCCGACTCGTATACACGATATTTACTTTTTCTCGACAAAAACGTGCCGGTTTTTCATTCACGGGTGTGCCGATTATATCATGTTGTCGAGCTTCATTGAATTTTAATTAATCTAATGATGTTTGTTCTGGTTCAAACCAAAAAAAAACACTGGTTTAGTCTACAAAATGATTCTAGTTGTGTATATTTGAATTATACTTCATGCACAGTAAATGCCAGTTGATCAATTTGATCCCGAAATTTTATCAAACTGTTATACTGTACTGTTCAAATATGCATTGAAATTTTAAAACTGAACTTTTGCAGAAATTTACATTTTTTACGAAAAGTCATCACTTTTGAAAGGTGAAAACAAAAATTAATTTTCAGAGCCATAGGAAATTTGGAATTGAATATTCGTTTTTTTTTAATCTAAATATTTTTTATTGAAAGTTATTCAGTTAAAGATTTAACTATTTTGTTGAAAATTCAACTTTTTAGTTAATAATTCAACTACGTGGTTGAAACTTTACCTCCTTTGCTAAATATTCATTTTTTTGCTTGAAAGTTAATTTTTTAACTTAAAATTTAACTACTCCATTTTTTGTTGAAAATTTATATTTTTCAGTTGAAAATTCAATACTTTCGTTGAAAATTTTGTTATTCAAGTTAAAACTTTCTGTTATCAAAAATCATGTATTTTGTTAAAAATTCGTCTTTTTAGTAGAACATCAATCTTCTTAGTTAGAAATTAACCTTCTCGGTTGGAAATTTAACTACTGGGTTTAAAGTTCATCTGTTTCTTTGAAAATTCGTCTTTTTAAAATGAAAAATCATCTCTTCTAGTAGACATTTAATCTTCTTTTGTTCAACATGCAACTGTATGGTTGATTATTAATCTGTTTTGGTTGAGCATTCAACTTTCTTGTTGAAAATTTTCTCTTTTTTAGTTAAAAATTCAACTATTTGTTGGAAATTCCACGTTTTCTAAAACATTTTCTGGTAGTGCTCGGAAGTTGTAAATTCCATTTATGGAACTTCTAAACTTTCATAGTTCACTGTACGGCTGAACCAAGTTTGAATGAAAGTTTCAGTCAAATGGGATTTTTTTATGGTTTGTGGTAATATGGTATCTCAGGAACATTTAAAGATGAAAATTCAAATAATTCTTTGGGCGCTTTTTAAAGAACATCGATTTTTGGGTTTTATCACTAAAAAATGAAGAAATTTGTATAAGATTTTATAATAAATATTGGTTAACATTTTTTTATTAGGAGGTTGACTGTCACACCATAAACTTTTTAAGACGAAAATAATCAGAGAGGCGTTTTCTGAAAAAAATTAGGTTTTATTATACAATTTTATTGGGACTCACAATTTAACGTTAGATATGACAATTAAGAGTTATATAATTTTTCAAATAAACGCAAACAAGCTATTCTTTGTTATTATTTATATTCAATAAAATCTGTTTACACTTGGTCAAACATGGAGACCGTTAAATTGGGAGACGGCTTTCGGTAATTGCTGTTGGAATTTTAAATGTCTCAAGTGAACTTTATATTTCATCCGAACGTATAAAAAGTGTATTACTCTTTCAATTGTTATAGCTAGAGTTTAATTGAGAATCTCAATAAAATCTTATGCGACCACAATAAAATATTTTGTCTTAATTAAATTTTGTCATTTCATATTAATTAATGACATATACCTACTTTTTTCAGAAAGCACCTTTCCGATTATTTTCATTTTTGTTTTAAAATGTTCCTGGAGTGACAGACAAGCACATTCAATAAAAAAATCTATTAAAAAAAGGTTAACCAATTCTTACCATATAAACATATAAAAACTTAATTTCTTAGCAATTAAATGTAAAAATCGCCTTTCTCCAAAAAGCGCTTGACCGATTATTTTCATCTTTATCTGAAAATCTTCGTAGATGCCATATTACCATAAACAAACATAAAATCTAATTTACGTGAAACTTTCGATTGAACTTGGTTCAGCCGAACCGTGGGTTTTCAAATTGGAAAATATTCAAATTACCTGAAATAAAATTCTAGATTTATCAAAAATACTTCCCAACTGTCCATTATTAAATCAGTGAAATTTCACTGGGAACCACTGAGAAACTGTTAAATTTAATTTCAATCATGCATCACTGATTTTCCAGTATAAAAAGTTCCAGAAACTTTTTTTGGTACAAAATAATTGAAAATCCTATTTAGAAGAGACACATTTGGAGTTTAAATAATATAAAATTTGATGTGAACAAAATGAAAAATATCAATTTGATTTAGTATTCAGTTTCCGGAAACATCAAAATCCGAAAATGCTCCACCTATCTTGTGTGTAAATTACTTATCTACAAAGATTCCAATTTTATAAAAGTATCTATGACTGAAAAGCAGCCAAACTATACCAGAAATAAAAAACTGAAAAAGTACACACAAAAATCAATGCTTGAATATTGACAATTTTGGGTCAGACTCAGAAAAAACTTTAATTTAAAATTTGTTTGAAAGTTCATTATCCCTTTTTCTACAATCAAAATATAAGCATTGATTTATATTCCAACACATTTTTCGTTACATTTTGATGAATAATAAAATGTACCTTGCTTGAATCCAACCATCTTTTTTTCTGTTAGTGCAATATGAATATAAATTATAACAACATTGCTTTAAAAATTTACGTATTTTATAATTTAGATACTCAAATGCTTGGATTACTTCAGATATTGTTACATATTATCCTTTCGGACCTAGATAAATGTACTTAAATTTTTTTTAAATAAACATTCGGTACTATACAAACTCAGTAATAATAATTTTACTGTTCCGACAATATTTTGGTTTCTTGCAATGCTAATAGAGGTTTGACTGAAACGTTTCCACCTACGAATTTAAAGTGTTTGATAATTTTATTATTTCTAGATTTGAATTCTCGATAATAGCTTGATATATGTAGATGTATAACTAATTTGAATCCTTAAAAATTGATGTCAATCAGAATCTTTATTTAATCCAGACTTTTGATCTTTAAAGACTTTAATACCTTGTCTTAAAGTTAGAATTCTTCGATCGTAAAGATATGCCTAGATTATACAGCTTTCTTGAATGAATCTTTTTATAATTCGATTTTTGTTTACTTGTATCTTTTGAATCATCAGTGCTCAATGGCCATTCAGGAACCTTTCCAATCTCCCTTTTTTGTTCACTGTAGACTTTCAATTTACTAATGACCGAAAAGTCGAGAAAGTTGAATCCTTTTTTAATGCACCTAAGCAAAGTATATTGAAGGTCAAGCCACCACACATAACTTTTACTAGCCATATAATAACTCCGCCATTAAATATATATATATATATATATATATAAAATCCTTCTTAATTAAAAACCACTTCGTCTCCTCCCAAATAGGCGAAAAAAGTCCCAAATAACTCCATGGAGAGAATGGAGAAATTTAACTGTTTGTAGAAGTCAGCGCGCTCTCTGAAGGTCACGTCGTAAACGATGAGCAATTAATTATCGAGGATGACCCACTGATTTTCTACGTCGAGCCAGCTGAACTCGATAGGCTATACCTGCCAGAATTAATTATGGACCGTCCATAAACAACGTCATTAATATTGGCGGGGGGGGGGGGGGGGGGGCAAAAGCTACGGTTGGTAACGAGGTTGGGGGTCAGTGAAAGTAACGTTACAAACTCAGGTAACATTTAGGAAGTTGCCTGATGATATATTTGAACAAAGTTTGCAAATTTTGCGAAAGATGGCCCTGCAACGGTACAGCCCAAAAATGACTTAATAGGTCTGAAAATCACTTTCATATTTCACACTACACACTCTTTTTCCTATTCCCCCCTTTTCTCGTTTTTTCGCTTCAACGCGAACTGAATTAGTAGAACCCAGTAAGAAAGAAAGTCAAACTATTTTTGATTAATAGTTCATTTTTTTGCTTAAAACGTCTACTATTATATTTTTAGTTATCTCGTTTAGTTAAAGATGTACTATTTGGTTGACAATTTAATTAGTTTGTTGAAAATTCAACTATTCTGTTAAAATATCATCTTTTTTGGTGAAAAATCCAACTAAGTAGTTGAGAATTGAACTACTTTATTGAAAATTTATTTTTTAAAGTGAAAATTGAACTATTCCATTTTTTTATTCGTTTTCTTAGTAAAAAATTAATCTTGGTTAAAAATCATCTTTATGATTGAAAATTTAATTAGTTTGTTGAAAATACAACTGCTTTGTTAAAAAATCATCTTTTTGGTTGAAAATTCCACTAATTAGTTGAAAATTGAACTACCTTTTTCAAAATTAATTTTCTTGAATTAAAATTTAACTATTCCATTTTTTTATATTCGTCTTTTTTAGTAGGAAATTAATCTTGGTTAAAAATCATCTTTATTTATGGTTGAAAATTCCACTATTTGGTTGAATGTTGAATATATAATAATTTGCTCTAGGATTTATCTCCTACGAGACAAATATTTAACCAATTTTAAGGTTATGACGATCTAATTTAAAAATTTCAAACTAATGCAAACTGACAACTATGCACAATCTTCTAAGAAACTTTTTTAATTTCCGTTGAATAATAATGAGAACTACGCCTTAAAAAGGATTCGTATTCGAGTCGAAATATGTCGGTAATTTTTTAAATAAAAACATCAAAGGAACGGAAAAAGCCTTCACTACATTATTAATCATATTTATGGTTGAAAATTTAATTAATTTGTTGAAAATGCAACTACTCCGCTAAAAATCATCTTTTTGGTTAAGAATTCAACTAATTACTTGAAAATTAAACTACCATTTTCAAAATTAATTTTTTCAATGAAAATTTAACAACTCAATTTTTTTATATTCGTCTTTTTTAGGAGGAAATTAATCTTGCTTAAAAATCATCTTCATTTATGGTTGAAAATTCCACCATTTGGTTGAATGTTGAACTATTTCGATAAAAATTTATCATTTTTGTTAAAAATTCATATTTTTGATTGAAAATTTAACCATTTTGTTAAAAATTCGTTTTTTTGCTGAGAATGAATTTATTCAACTGAAAATGTAACTATTTCATTTTTTGTTAAAAATTCATCTTTTCCAGATGAAAATTCAAGTATTTGGTTGAAAACTCATCTTTTTGGTAGAAAATCTTATTGGTTGAAAATTCAACCTCTTGGATAAAAATGTAACTGTTTGATTAAAATTAATCTGTTCTGGTTGAGGATTCCAAGATTTTGTTAAAAATTCGTCTTTTTTGGTTCAATTTAACTGTTTTTAATTTCAAATTCATATCTTTTTTGTGGAAATGTTAACTACTACTTATTTCGTTGAGAATGCATCTTTCTCAGTTGAAAATTCATCTTTTTGGTTTAAGTTAAATTGTTTGTTGAAAATTCGTTTTCTTGTCTTTAAAACTCAACAATTTTATATTAAATTAAACTATTTGGTTGAAAATCAACTTGTCGTTGAAAATTTATTTTTCGGTTAAAAATTCAACTATTTTGGTAGAAAATTCAACTGCTCGGTTGAAAATTCAACTATTTATTGTCAAATTTAAGTATTTGGTAGAATATTGCTATTTGGTAGAATATTGATTGATTGAACTGACAATTTAATAATTCCATTTTTTGACCAAAGTTTATCTTTTTTAGTTGCAAATTCAATTATTTGGTCGAAAATTCATCCTTTTAGACTGAAAGTTACTTTTCTTGTTAAAAATTCATCCTTTTCGCTTTAAAAGACAACTTTAAACATGCGACTTTTCAGCTTGAAAGGGTAACTCTTTTTTTGAATATTCATCTGTTTGGTTGAGAATTCAACTATTTTATTTAAAATTCATCGTTGTCAGTTGAATTAAACTGGTTGCAAATTTTGTTTTTCTTTTTATTAAAAAGTAATTTTGTAAGCTGAAAATTTAACTATTCTATTTTTGATTGAAAACTTATTTTAATCACTTAAAAATTCGTATTTTTGGTTAGGAAATTATTTGTGTTGAATTCTAGATTGAAAATTACTTTTCTTGTTGAAAATTCAACTTTTCCACTTTAGAAGTCAACTTTTTTTTGAACATTCGACTTTTTAGTTTGAAAAATTGACTCTTTGGTTGGAAATTCGTTTTTTTAGGTAGAACATTAATCTTCTTCATTGGAAATTCATCTATTTGGTTTAGAATTCAATCGATCTAATGATTTAAAGTATACCCCACTCCTCCAAAGTGCATGAACCCGATATTTATGTTAACCCCCTATCCCCCTTTCAGGGTCACGTTATTTATGGACTCCCCCCATAAACGTAAAATCAGTTTAGCCAACGGTTACGTTAATTTCGGGATAGGGGTGGGGGGAGTGTGGATACAAAACTATGGTCGTGAACAAGGGGAGATGCGTGAGCGAGTCCAAAATAGCCTAAAATTGATAACATAGTTTATGGAAGGCCCCTTGCGGTCAAGTGTATTTTGTTCCTTGCTGATTCTTCCTCGTGAAATGCGTCACAAATAATTGAATGAGCTGTGGTGGAATGATGAGCATTAAGCAGGCAGCAACAACGGTTTTAATTTAATACCGTATACTATCTGATTATCGAACCGATAAGTGGATGGCTCTGGCTAGATAAAGCGCGATATCACTGACCGCACATATGTGCATACCGCTATATGTGTTTTCTACTTGAGCGGCTTACACGGCCATGAGGAATGATTACTCAATACGCGTGTGTGTGGCTTGTCTGCGGTTCGACGACTAGCGGTACTTTTTATACTCGAAGAAGATGGCACGTCCGCATGACACGCGGTTTACCTATAAAGCACATGGTGCATTGCGTATCAGAAGTAGCTCGTTTCATGTTACCTTGAATATCTCATTTGTCAATGGAGCTACTGTAAGTAAGAAACAAATAGTCCTTTCAACAATATCAATGTTTATTTGACGATTAAGCTACTTTTATTCATTACGTCTTTATATTTGGCCGCGAATAGTGAGTGGTAATTTGATATCATCTAAATATCAGCTATACTAATGAAACATGACAGATCTTATTTTTCATTCTTTTTAGCCTGAAAACCAGCTTGCAGAATATAATGTCCTAAAAACTGAACCGTTGTCCAAATTTTTCCTATACGTCAGCATTTCGAGATATTCTAACCCAAAAGTGAAACAATGTCCATTTTCAGCCATATTTGAAACAATATAACACGAGCAGCGTTTTTCTTCATTTAAAACTGCTTACGCCACCGTTTAGTATTCCTTTTTGCATATGTCTATGGCATATAAACAATTTTAGTTTTCGAAAACTAGCAAAGATTCGCTATTTTGAGTTTTGCCAGTCTCTGGGATAAATTTTGTAGCACCTAATTTCAAGAAGGGGTTCCATCTCGCTTGGAGTGGAGGTACGAAACTATCGTCTATTGTTTTTGCCGCTAAAGCAATTTTCGTTGTAGGGAAATGGTACCCTAAAATAAGTGTTAGATTCACACTTTGTTTTTTCTGTGCTGAGCTCAAATTCAGATTCTGCAAAATCAAAAACCTTTAGACACCAAACCCTTTATCAATCAAACCCTTCAACAATCAATGGTTAATGTGCAGTATCTCGGAGAAAAAATTCGGTTCGGGATGATCAAAAATATAATCTTAAATTTTTACATTTTAGGTAAAAAGAAGTACTAAAGGATGGTATAATCAGTTTGAAGAAGAGAAAAAATGCTCCTCCTGTTATATTGTTTCGAACATGGCCGAAAATAGACATTTTTCACTTTTGGGTTAGAATATCTCGAAATCTTGACGTATAGGAAAAATTTGGACAACGCATTCGTTTTTAGGACATTAAAATCCTTCAGGGTCACCTAGTCCGGTCTTTGAATACAAAAAAGGTTCATTTTTGTCGGCCTGTGTAATCTACCATTCATTCGTTCTGACCACATCGAAACTCCTATGTGTAAGCTATAAGCTCCTATCAGTATAAGTTAGATTGACATCTAATTAAATTGCCTTCAACATAAACTTATTCCACTTGCATAAATACCTCATCGTTGATTTTTCAATCACTACTTTTGCACATTGAGTTACAATGATTGAATTTTAATAATCATGATGCAAAATTTGAAAATTGACGCACGTCATATTACTGCCGGCTTATTTCAACAATATGAACAATTGAGCATTGTATAATAAAAAGTATATAATATAATAATTTACGAAAGTATATTATAACGAAAAATATTACTCCAGACATATTCAGCAATGAATAAATGTTCTCGTATCAATCAAAGTAATATATGTGGCAAAACCCTAATTATAAACTCTTGCTATACCTGAAATACATACGGTGCCGTATTGCCCCGTATGTGATGTTGCAAGATTTAATTAATTCTAATATACTTATAACCTTCATGGAACCAATTTATGATATCAGTAGTTTGAAAAAATACTTTAACTATTAAAACATAAAATTTCCATGTCTTAAGTCTTTCAAAATATCCTGTGTGCACTTAATTTCTGCCAAAGACTTTTCCACCTGTTTGTGCGGAAACTGTTTTGTCATCATTAATCTTCTGAAACGTATTTTAAAACAGAAATTGCATTGCAGCACTATTTTTTAACCCAGTGAAAGCCATTTCATGTGAAATAATAATATGAAAATCTACAAACACGGGCATTATTTATAATATCCACCGTGCGCCGCACTGCCACCAGAGCCAATTCTCCCCTACGTGGAATTTATATTTGGAGACTATGAATTTCATGATATTCCGAACACGCTGGGTCATATATTTTTGGGACTTATGGTTTTGAACTTGCAGTTCGAAACATATATTTTTAAGACATTAGTCTTAATATTTAAGTTTCATTATTAAGATTTGCATTTGAGAAATGCATAATAGTGTCATTAGTAGCAAAAATCTTTAAAATATATTAAAATCCGTATAAATTTCTTGAAATTCTATTTTATTTTATTTATTCCCTAAAATTCTCTATAAATGCGTTGTAATCCCTTAAAATCTTCTAAATATCATTGATTGTTACATATGGTAGGGGAGGGGTCACAAATGAGCAAAAAATGTGTTAAGCAACTTATGGATGGCCCCATACCCCTAAACTCTTTAGTATCCTTTGAAATCCTTTGAAATCCTAAAATCTAATGAAACCCCTTGACTTATGTTGAAATCCTCTAAAATCCCAAGAAAACTTCATCATTTTTTTCAATCCCTTGAAATTTATAAAAAATCCTTGTAATCTTATGGAATCATTTTATTTCTTTTGAAACACCTCAAATATAGTAAAATTGCTTGAAATATTTGAAAAATTTTCAATCTCATGATATATTCATTGAAATCTCATGAAATCACTTGAAATCTTTTAAAATGCACTATATTCTTTAAAACCCTTTGAAATTTTGAAAATCCCTGGAATGTTGTGAAATCTCTAGAAATCTTTTGAAACCCTGTACAAAATCTTGAAATATTTAATATCTTTCAAAATTCCCTTTAAAATGTTTCCCCACAAAGTCCCATGAAATCCACAACCAAAAGGTCACTAGAAATTCTTTGAAATTCCTCAAAATCCCTTGAAAACTTTCACATCAGTTGACATCTTTGATACCCTTTCAAAATCCCTTGAAATTTTAACAATATTGAAATTTCTCGGAATCTTGTAAAATATCCTAAAATCTTTCAAATCCCTTGAAATTGCAGATATCTTATTTTAGCTATTCAGCGAAGAAGTTTAAAAATATGTTTAAGTACAAAGTGAAAAAAGCTTCATTTGCAAGCAATTAGAGGAAAGGTAGCATTAGTGTACTTTTTCCGAAATAGTATCAAAATAGTTGCATCTCCAAAAAAAATCATCAAAAAGTACCAATAGCGCCGTGAGCCTGAGGCCTGGATTTGAGATAAAATAAAAAATGTCAGAATAATGTTTGATTGTTGGGTTTATTGCCAATTCTGAAATCAACCTTCACAGTAAACTTTACATTACGAGTACCTTAAATTTGCCAACAAGTGTCAAACGATTCCGATAGCCAATATGGCAGGAAATGAATTTCTCAATGTAAAATTAAAAAAGAAAATGTAATAATAGTTCAATAGTGAAATAGGTCAAACGAGCATAAAAGCAATTGACCCGATTTTCTTCTAAGGACGTTCGATATTGGTTTGTGAGCCTTGTAACAATCCCTTTTTCTCTCTCGATGACTCTCTCTTTCTCTCTCATCGTTAATTCATCGCCAGCCGTAATCCCACGCTACAATTGCTAGGATATGAAGCAACCACGTTAGTAGGTATATATACATATCTATCTATCCAGCAATATCTCTCCTAGAAAAGAAGTCTGATTTCATTGGCGCTGCCGAAGACTGAAAAAGTGGCGTAAGTGCCACCTCCGTGAGTAATCACGCACGTATGCCAACCACTGCAAAATCGAGTGCATTATCAACGCATAACATAAGGGCACACACCATAGAGTCAATATATATATATATATATTATAGTGTTTTAAATTATATGTTCTATATTGAGAGACAGTGAAAGAAAGAGAAACGTACGTATCGCCTAACGACTCGAACTTGTAAGACACATAAAGTCAGTCCACGCGAAATATAGTATCGCGTGTGCCTTATCACCTATCTGCTCTATACCGTGTCTGAGATATTATAACGGTCGGCTTTCCTCACAAACATTTTTTTTCAATCTATCTTTAAGTGAAAGACTCTTGTATTGGAAATGGACAAATAAGGAATTGGAAATGATTAAAGAAAACTTTCGTTTACTGATGCAGAAAATTTTAACAAGATCCGTTGAATGTTGGCCAATTGTATGCAGACAATATTTATGTCGGGCAAAGTAGGGTAAGAAGGCCAGACTGTGAAAGAAAAATATACATATTACAGAGAGAGAGAATTACAGTTCATTGAATAACAAGAAATAATTGGTTATTAGAACCCGTATTGTCAGCATAAGTGTAACCATTGTGGAAATTCGTAAATTAGGTGCCAAGAATGTAATATAGACTACAAAGTGTGTACATTTGAATAAGCATTTATGTGTATATATATATATATATATATATATAATTGACTAAGTTGAAACCTTCAAATTAAAATATAGAAACAAAAAAATGACCAACACTCTATGGTGTGAAAAATCAATTTAAACTATAAAAAATAACAATTACGAATTATGCGCAAATTATTAACAAAGACGTAAAAGGAATTGCAGAAACCAAATTGGAAACATACTCTGAGTATTAAAATGACATATGTAAATGAGAACCGAGAATATCTAATGTTTGGAACAAATTAAAAAATATCCGTATTATTCAGAATCCAATTTTTGGAAACATAAAATAATTAAGTAAATTCAAGTTTCTAATTATAGAAACATCAAAATTACAAAGTAAACAATAATTATGGAATCCTCGAAGTTTCTAACAACAAGTTAAAACATTTTCAATGCCAAAATTACCAGAAACCCATCACTGCTCCATAAACTTGAATCAGTGACTTATTTTTCAATATTTCAATCAGAGAAATTCCTTTAGGAATACCGAGTACAAAACATTTTAATCTGCTTTTAACAGGAAAATCGGTAGAAAGCGACTAAAATTGCAGTGAACTTTCACTGATTCTCAGAAAATTTTCAATGTTTGATATCAGTGAAATTTCCCTCATTCAAATTTATAGAGTGGAAAATTCGAATATGTAGTAAGAAATAAAACTGGAACATTTCTAATTAAAAGTTTTGGCCTCTTTATAAATCTGTATTAATGCAAACTAAGCCACTAATTGGCTTTAGTGAACATTCAACTAATTCTTCATAGAACAATTGTACTAAAGTAAATCAATAGCTTACCTTCCACTAATTCAGAATTAGCAAGTGGTAATTTGTAGAGATTAAAAATATAATCTACGAAATTAGTATTTTTGCCAATTCTTCTGTTAATAAACTAGATGACGTTTTCAAAGCTGGATACGTGAATATGCGAAAAATTATATTTTTCGAATTTTGAATTCTAGTCCATGACCATTTCCAACTCTCTAAATATGAACTAGTAAAATTATAGTAAAAAATTATTATTGGTATTAGAAAACTTAATAGTTTCTTTATAATTCAGATTTGACGAAAGTTCAAGAATAATAGCTCAGATCTCTGCAAAATTAAATAAATATTTTTAGTGTTTGATTTTTACTACAGGTTCAGATTTTTTATATATACTCTTTTAATTAGTAAATTGGTACAAAATTACTAAATTATATAGTAGAAAACTACTAATGCACTCAGGCTTACTAAAGCAACTGATGAATGGCTTTTTAATATTTCATTATAGTAGAAAACTGTTAATTCAGATTTAAATACTATAATTAATTTGGAGTAATTGATCTGAATTTGTGTAATTTAAAAATTTTGAAAGTTTGAATCTTTTCAAATATGCATTCCTGGTTAATGAGTGAATAACGAGTTTCTCATATTCGCCCACGCCTTAAATTCATAATACTCTACATTTCACTAGTCTATTTCATAGTCACTGATTCCTAAAATTAATGCTTCCTCACTGATTAAAATAGCTAGCAGTTCATGTGCGTTGTACACTGATTCAAAATTAAGCACCATGTAGTTTTAAAAATTTGATTGTTTTACATTCTTTTTGAACAATAACACTGTTCCTTATACCTGTGTTCAAATTAATAAAACGTTATACATAACAAAATTCTGCTAAAATTACATGATTTACAGTTAAAACAGGGACAGCATAGCTTTTCTGTAAAGATTACCAACTTTTCTGCCGAGTTTACAGAATTTCCAGTAATTTGATTTATTTTGCGGATATTTTCTGTAAAATTTACTCAACCTTTCTGTCAAGTTGACATCTTCTAATAAAAAGTCTGTACATTTCATAGAAATTATCCTCAAATTTGTGAAATTACTGAAAGTTCTGTAAACTATGCAGAAAACTCGGTAAGCTATACAGAAAAGCTTTTCTGTCCCCATTTTTATTGAAACCAGCCAGGCATTGAAGTCTCCAAGCGCATCACGTGAGGGCATTTAAATCATTTTTTAAAAGTCCGAATATTGAAGAGTTTAAATAATCCACATAAATTATCCAACCATACACAGAAAAAAAACTAGGGTTTTAATTTTGTTTCAAGTTATTTCCTTAAAACGCATTATAAACTTCAGTTATGTTCGCTCTCCTGATCAATATCAAAACTGAAAAACAGTTGAATTTCTTTTATCATTTTGATTTCTCAATATGAACCAATTAGGGTTCAATCTTGTTTCAGTACATTTTGACGCTGTTTCTTTTTCCAGAATGAAACTTTCTTTTTTCTGTGAACATTACCAATACATCATTCGATTCTTACATTTCTGTGTATCTAGATTGATCTATAAATATTTAAAAATTCGAATGCAAGTGGGAAAATCTCAGTAACTTTCCACTTTTTAACTTTTGAAATATATAATTAAACTGATTATAATTGAATATAATTAAACTGAAAAAAAATCGATGAAGCCTTAACAGCCAGGCATCGAAATCACCAAGCGCATCAAGTGAGGGACATTTTAATCACTCTTTAATAGTTCGAATATTGAAGAGTTTAAATTATACCCAACATTTAAAATATAATCAATTAGATAATCCATTATTAAACAATTTTTTTTTTTTAATTGAGAGTTTTTCAAATTTTTAAAACAATAATTGATAATTTTATTTTAAACTGAAAAATTTCGAAATTGAATGATTACAGATTGAAATATCGATAATAGGACCATTTTAAAGTACTCAAAATGGATTAATTTTAGATTCGGATTTTGAAAGCTGGATTATTTAAAACCTCAAGAAATTAAAATTGTATTATCTTAAATTAAAAGCATTTAAAATTGAATAATTAAAAATGGAAAACTTTTGAATTTGAATAATTTTTAATTCGAAGGGATACAAATTTTATAATTTGAAATTGAAAACTAAATTGAATATTTCAAACTCTAGGCTTCTGAAATTCTAGAATTTTAAATTGTTATTACATACAACAAATGATAATTTACTTTAAAAATTGATTAAACAAATTTTACTGCAATCCAAAAATAAATTTACGCGAAATGTTCTATGTTCAAAATGGAACAATTTTCAATTATAAACGTCGTTAAAAAATAATATTTCTAAAATATATACATCAAAATCATATTTTAATCATAATGTATAGAACACCATACCCCGCTATACATGATGCTTTTCCAAGTTTGGATGTCTGAAAATGAAGTCATTTAGAAGGCTATGTTTGTATCCTTATTTTAGACAAAACTAAATGAATTCACATCCTTGTTTTCCCTTTACCTCTATTCTAATTTTGCCTATTTTTACCCATTTTTCTCTCTTTTGTTTGGCGCTGGTTTGTATGCGCGTCCGGATAGTGGTATTGCGACGAATGTAAAGACGGATTCTAATAGGAAACCGTAGCGGAGAACAATGGGGCCTCTGAACAGAAAAAATGATTTGTACATACGCGCATATTTACTGTGTACGATAAGGCGGCAATGGAGACTCTCGACAAAACGCTCGCGTATTGTCTAACGTTTTAGCTTGTTTGTCGGCCACGCCTCGTTTCTTTATATTATTTTAATATCGACGTAAATCTGCTGTCCGGTGTACCGATACCAAACGTGCTCCAGAGTCTGGCGCTGGACTACGGCTACGGTGCGATACGACACTCCGCGCCATGGGGCACGTTTGCACGATTAACGATTTCGTAACTATACCGGTTAGAGTCTGATTTTTCGTACCTCTGACACCGACTGGTCAGAAACTTTAGTCACCAAACTAACGATATTAAAATATAGTCAACAGCCTCGACTTTCTATTGAGAAAGTTCTCCAACTTCATTTTTCCAAATTAAAAATCGCACCTTCTATCAAAAATTGTTTTTTACATACTTTAATCAATCTGAACTAGTATAAGATTTGACCTATTCCAAATAGTGTCAAGTAAAAATGACTAGTTTCTCAGTAAAATTTTACTAATTTACAAGAGTTCGATTTATACTAAATGAATTTAAAGTAAGGGAAAGTGGGGTATGGTGTCAGTGCGGGGCACGGTGACGCTTGCAAATAATGCTAGTGTTTTTTTATTTTCATATTAGTTTTTAACATAAAATAGCTTTCTTGAGTACTAAGAAAAGCTATTTTACGTAAAAAACTAATATGAAAATGAAGAAACATGAGCATTAGTTGCAAAAGTCGCCATGTCCCGCATTGACACTATACATCACTTTCCTCTACTCTCTAAATCCGAATTAGTAGAAATTTTACTAATGAAATTAGTAGCATTGTGTCTGGCCGTTGAATTAGTAATTTTATCACTTTCTACTACATGAAATGGTAGGATTTGTCTTACTAAATGAATTAGTAAGCGTATTCTTCTAATCCGCTCAGTAGTACTAACTCACTAATTCAATGAGTAGCAATTAATTGCTATGGGAAAATAATTTTTTAATTTTTTAATACTTTCCGATGGTCTTTGAGTTTGTTTTCTCAATTTATGTTATCAGATGATATTGTTATAATAATAATAATTGTGTATGAACAATATAAGAATCAAAATTCGAACATTAAAAACATTTTCTATTTTAAAAACTTTTTAAAACAATACGTTAATCTTTTTCTTAAGTTTGTAAAACAATACTTCAAACTATTTTGTGCAATAAAATAATTATTTTATAGTTTCAATCGTTTTTGTATCATTGTTCCCTTTTTTTAGGATAATAAATAGAAAATAGTAAACTCATTTTACTTTTGAAAACGCTATGACATTCAAATTTCGCGGTTATGCGTGACTTTAGTTTGTTCTCCGAGACCAGAGATGGCGCTGAAAATCGTGTATGCAAAAATACATTAGACTCTTATAGCAGCTTCCACCAGTGCCATGACCAGTGGTTTCTGACTTCATTTTATTGCAAGTTAAATAATTTTGGTCACTGATATTATTATTTTTGTCGTCTGTTTAGTTTCTTTAAAAATGGATAAGTTTTGGTTCAATAATGGATAATAAGTGAATAGTTTAAAGGGAACTGGGAAAGTGTCCTTAAAAAAAGTTAGGTTAAGTAAAATGTATTTTCAGAAAAATTATACATATTCGAGGCTTATATTGTGCAGAAATTAGCCAACTTACTGCAGAATCATCAGACTCGACTTAATTTGTAAAGAATATTTATGTGCCTTTTCTTGTGCACAAATTTAAAAATATATATAAATTTTCAGAACCTACAACTTCGTAATAGGATTACCAATTCCTTCAGTATTTATAGTTACTAATTCATTTAGTCGGTAACTCTTACACATTGAATTAGTAGATTTTTACTAATTAGCAGTAAACGAATCGGCGCTATTTGAATTAGTAGAAAACGACTACCAATTACTAGTTTTCTACTATTTGAGATTTAGAGAAATAGATCAGATTATTTAAAAAAGACTGATTTTAAAAGAAGTTTGATGTACAATTTGTTAAAAATGTTAATAACGCAATATAGAACTATTAAGAGACGTTTTTCTACAACATTTTTTGGAGAAACCATTTTGTTCTTTCCACTTTTTTTATCTCGTACCGTTGTGGCAAAAAAAATTGATGCTTAATTTGTCAAAAAAGAACATTATCTCTGAATCACGGGCGTGACGCAGACTATCAGCGAATATACTCTTTACGTTGGGTCGATTATAGAACAAAAAAACGGGTGCATTTTTGAGTAAATTGACTTTGACTAATCTAAAAGCAACTGTCGCCATTTTGTCAATTATGAGGTTAAAAAAAATTCGTTTTCTGAAAGAAGATGGAAAATTCTAGCAGAATCAGACAGGGAACGATAAAATACATATATGTTATATTAAAAAAATTTAACAAAAATGATGAACATTTTTTTAAACCCAAGTTTTCAATTTTTCAAATTAATTACGTGAGGCTTTTTTACGTATATTGACTCTTTTTAAATATTTTCTTTTAATATGCAAATTCAAACCTGTTTTGGCTTCAACACATTATGTCATTATTTTCTTATTCATTTTTTATCACGTCCTTTTAAATCCATTGATATCCTGCACGGTCTCTTTAAAACCCTTAAAAACAATTAAGCTCGATGGAAATCACATAAAATTCTTTGAGATTTCGTGAAATCTTTTTAAATCCTTAAATTCGATTGAAATCTTCAAAATTTCATAAAGATCAATTTTAGTTCTTTAAAATACGTTGAAATACCTTCAAGCGGCTACAAACCGTTTAAAATTTTTGTTAATTCTGTAAAATATTTCGAAGTATCCTGCTCTAAATCTGCGTGAAATCTTTTAAATTTGTGGTAATCTTTCCGAATCGCTTGAAGCTACTTCAAATATTTTTTTAAAAATTATTTTTTTATGAATTAGATGTTTTGAGTCGCATCGACTGTTGTGGTCATTAGCGACCACATTAATTACATAATATCTTCTGTTAGTTATAGAATAATATTGCAAATTGACACTTGGTACACATTTAAAGAAGGTACTGTTAACTTTACACTCTAGATTAAATTTCGGATTCCAATATTATTAAGGAGGTTGAGCACATTGCTGAAGGTAACTGAATCAGTGAGCATTCGCTTGAAGTCGATTCCATTTTTATGTTGATTCCGCTTAGTTGTATAATTTGAGCATTCCGACAGTATATGTTTAATGGTGAGATGTACTTCGCAGGTATCACATTTGATCACATTTTTCTGGATCACTTTTTGTAATTAGGTAGGAATGTGTCAACTTTGTATGACCAATTCTTATTCAAGTGAGTGTCACTTGATCCTTTCGGTCTTCTAAAAAGATCTGATTTTTTTCAAATATGTCCTTTCTAATCAGGTGCAGTTTAGTGGTCATGCTGTTCTTCCATTGTTCGTTCCATAAGGTGTTGATAGCATTACAGATCCATATTTTAAGATCATTGTAATATACAGGCACATAAACTTCAGGATCTGGGAGTAAACAAGCAGATTTAGCTAGAGATTTTTTTTTTTCACCATTTTCATTTCCTTCAATACCCATGTGCGATGGAATCAAAATCAGAATAATTTCTTTTCCTCGGTTTTTTAGGTTGTAGAAGGTCTCTTGTAATTCTCGAATGATGTAATCAAAGTTAGTTGTGTTTATAGTAGCATCAATAGCAGGCAAGGAATCACTCAGAATGACAACACGGGAATCATTACTTCTGTCTATAAATTTCATGGCCTGTAAAAGAGCATAAGTTTCACATCAGAATATACTATAAAACTCAGGCAGTTTATATTGGAATTTTTCATCTGGTGTCACCACCGAACAATAGCATCCGAAGTTTGATTTAGATCCATCAGTATATATTTGAGTGTAATTTGAAAAGGAGTTAAGGATCTCAGTTAAAGCATTTTTGTACTTTTTAGAGTCAGTTTTGTTTTTGGGAAAATCACCAAGATCAGTAATGATGGTCGGTACTGGAAATTCCCAATAGGGAAAATTATGGAATCTTCTGCAAGCAATCTCTAGAAATTCAAAGTTAATTTCTTGGCGGTATGTGTTCATTCGGATGTATAGAGGCTCTAGAGCTCTGGGGTGTTTATTGTAGACGTCCTCGTAGTTTCCAAGAGAGATTTTTTTATACGCAGGATTTGAGGGAGTTAAGGCTATCGCAGTAACATAGTTCAGACTTAGTTGCATTCTCCCATAGCAATTCTCATTCCAGCATTATGAATGGGAGAGATCATGTCTAAAGCTTTTGGATTGGCTGACTTATAGATTATAGGACCATAATCTAGTTTGGATCTAACAACGGCTTTGTAGGTATTGACGAATAGTTTTTTATCAGCTCACCAGATTCTTTTAGCGAGGGTCTTAATAATGTCAAGTCTTCTATTACAATCTGTTTTTAAGTGTTTGAGGTGGGGGATCCAGTAAAGCTTATTGTCAAAAAAAAGTCCTAGAATTCTTATTGTATCTACTACTTCCAGCTCATGATTTTCCAGACATAACGTGGGAGCCTGATCATAGGATTTATTTCTAGAGAATAAGATGCACTGGGGTTTGGTTTTAGAAAAGTTGAGACCATTTCGTAGCATTTTTCAATGTCTAGTCAAACTGCTAGAAGCTGTTGAACATTGACAAATGCATCACGTATACTTGTTTCGAGATTTATTAAAGAGTCTAGAGTAGATCGGTGCTGTCTAAAAGCACTCTGGTGTATATCAAAAAATCCTTTGTTTTCTAAAAACCATCTAAGTCGTTTGTTCATAATTTTCTCCAGAAGCTTACACATATTACAAGTTAGAGCGACGGGTCGATAACTGCTAGCTTTTAATTGGTCTTTCCCTGGTTTATGGATTGGAGCGATAAGAGATTCTCTCCATCTTTCTGGGAAAACTTTGTAAATCCAGATACAGTTGAACACATCGAAAAGGTATTGTAATGTTCAATAGAAGAGACGCGTTTATGACTAAGTTTTTGTTTTCTTAAAATCTTGGGTCAGTGACGTCTTCATTTTCAAGTTTGAAGGTGAGAAAGTTTTCGTCATAATTTACGTTGCTGGAATTAGATGCGTAATTGTAGGCCAGTTCGTCAGCAATTTCAGCAGAGTCAGACGAAATCGAACCATCCATTTTTTCCAGGGCAATCAAAGGGAGTTCCCTTTAATTGCGTTCATCTTTTTCCAAGCCACGGAACTTGGAGTGTTATATTTTAATGAAGAAGTGAAGGTGATCCACGAACTCCTGCAGCTCAGATTGTTCATCTTCCTTGAGATGGCTCGCAACTTTTTCAGTTCAATCTTATTTTCAGTGGTTTTATGCTTCCTATAGACGTTATAAGCATGTTTTTTCTGTTTAATAGCTTCTTCAAATTCAGCATTCCACCAAGGGACTTGTTTTTTGAATGATTCACGAGACGTTTTCGTGATAGATAGATCAGCAGCCTCAGTGATAGCGACCATTTATTCAGTAACAATATTGTCATGCATGATTTGCTCCCCAAAGTTGGTTGTGACTGTTGAAATCACTTAATAAAATGTATGGTTCTGGAAGTTGATCAATGAGATTCTTGAGCTCAAGAAGGCTAAAATCATATCGATTTGGTATGCAAACATTACAAATACATACTTCATTAGGATTATAATTGATACAGCTGCAGCTCCCAAGTTGGTGATGAGAGATATTTCCTTATAGTGTAAACATTTTTTGAGTCTTTGATAAGTAGTTGAAAATTTTCGCGGCGAGGGTAAAAGCCATTCAGATTCCATTGAATAATTTCCAGAACCATTTATTAGATTTAAGTGAAGATCGATTTTTCAAAAGTGAGATAGTAGAATGACCCCTTAACTTGAAGGGAATCTGGAATTTTCGAGATACTATCAGGGTGTATGTATACCTGTCTTCAGAAACTAAGTATATGGGCGAAACCAGCTCTTACAAAGGATAATAGGGAGGTTGTTGTTATTCCAATATCTTGAAGTGCTGTTATTATGATAGTGCGTGGAATAACAGGGCAGACATTTCATATTATGAGTTTCTTGTGTTTAGTAATCAAAGGTCGAAGCTCTAAAGAGTATTCCCTGATGTTGACAAGTGTGTGTTTATCCGTAACCCTGCTGGTAGTAAAAAGATTTAAACAGATAGAAATTTGGGGATAGGAAAAGATAGAACTATCTATCTTTTTCAATGGGTCACTTTGCATCCCTAAAACGCTATCTTTTCATATCCCTAATCTCAATAATTTTCTATCTTTCTCTCTATCCTTCATGACCAAGGACTTTTATCTTTTTCGATCCCTTAGTCTATCTATCTATTACGAATTCCAATCTTTTTGTGTCGTCTTCCAAAACATTAAATTTTTTTATTTCAAGTGTTATTTTTGACGAATAAAACAAAAAATACGCATCCCATCAAAAAGTGGTTAATAACAAATTTGTAGATCTTTTTTAGGTGCACGATTTTTGTATCTCCATTTTTTTTATCTTGCATAGTTTGACCGAAAAATTTAATTTTTCATTTTTCATTATTTTTTGTGCGATCAAAATTTGAATTTTTTATTTTTCGAAAAAAATAAAAAAGTTGTTATGATAGTCTTGTAGGGCTCTCAAAAAGAAACGTTTTTCTCCTCATGACTTTTTTTCATATCATGCGTTGTTCGGCTTAAAATATCAATTTTCTTTTGTTTTTTGAGATTTTGAGAATGCTATAACTCTGATAATTTTAATTTTATCAAAAAATTTCATTGGGATAAATTGTTTGCCTTTTGTAGCACTACGAATAACCGTACATAGAATTTTAAAATTAAAAAAAAGTGGTCTCAAAAATTTTCAAAATGTGCTCACTTTTTGAATTTTGACCCAAAATAGCTGGTTAACGAAATCGTTCTTTCTTTTCAGGCCTTCAAAAAATGTGCCAAAGCACAATCTAATCTGATCCATCTTTCGAAAGTTATCATGCCTACACGATACTACAGACTACAGACAGACAGACGGACAGACAGACACCTTCGTAAAAACCTTTTTCACTGACTCAGGGGGTCTCGACACGTTGAAATTTGATTGAATCCGCGAAAGTCATTTTTCACATAAAACCAATACCTTCTCATTGAGATGAGAATGTGAAAAAAACTTCTTACGTGAATTACCCTCTTAAAAAATCAAAAGTATCCTTGCGAGGGTTCATCAGACGCGGAATTTCATAAACTTTCCAACTATATTTTTCTACCCTCTATCTCTTCTTGTGAACGAGTTATCGTGGTTCAAAGTCAGCAGTGATTTTGAATAGTACTCGCGCTAGTCGAACCGTATTTTTCATATAATTTCATAGTTATAATACCTTTTAAATGTCATCGAGTTTTCATGTTATCCGGCAACACAACAGTTTTTCATTAGTTTTATGGCGTACAATTTTAATTTACACATTTAAGTTGATTGATGATTCAAGATATTTGAATATACTTTAAGACGTGAAAATTTCATTACATTTAAAGTGTCTTTATTTGAACAAAATAACCAATTGAAAAATCCAAAAAATATCGTACAACAATTTGTCATAACAAGGCATCAACCTGTCATCCGGTGACACAAAAGTTATCAGTAAAAAATAAAGCTAATTGAAAATCGGTAAATAATCAATATTCCCCGTATTTTTTAATTTAAAAATGATTTATAATAAATTTAAAGTAATGTTTTACTTTGATTATAATGTTTTGCAACACGAAAATGATTTTTAAACATATAATTTTAATAAATAAACATAAAGATATAAAACTAATTGATTTCCTGTTAAAATTAATCTATATAATTAACTTCCAATATAAAAATATGAAGAAAATAAGAATGATTAATATAAATAAGACCTGTGAAATACTATGAAATCTAATTATAATTTCTGAACTCTTGGAAATATTATTAAAATACTTTGAGAAGATTTAAAGCACCTTAAAATCATTAAAATCTTTGGAAATCTGCTCCAATCTGTTGAAATCCCTGAAAAATTGCATGAAATCTTGTAAAATATCCTAAAACCTTATAAGTCCTATAAAATCGTTCCATATTTCCCAAAAAACTAGGAAATTCTTTAAAACCATATGAATTTTTTTTTAAATACCTTAAAAACATTAAATCTCTTAAAATTTCCTCAAATCTTGTGAATAAATTCTCTGAAATTTATTAAGATATTATAAAATCCCGTACAATTGTGTGAAAACTGACGATATTCCTTGAAACACCTTGAAATATTTAAAGTCCTTTTAAATCCTTTGCGATCTTGGAAATCCTATAAAGTTCCTTGAAATTACTTTAAAGTCCTTTGAAATATTTGGAAATGTTGGAAATTTTCTAAAATTCCTTTATGTCTTTTTAAATACCCTAAAACCTTTAAAATCCTATTCTATCCTAATCGTTATACCCTTTATATCCTTATAAAATTTCTTTCAATTATTTTCTTAATTAATTGAATTATAAAGAATAATAATAATGAAATTTTAATTTTCATAGTTTTAGCAGATCTAATTGTTATTGTGACTTACAAAATATCGTAAATGGTTTATGTCAAAATGTTGTCATTAAATTCTGTTTTTTTTTATAGCTTTGGCTAAAGCTCCTTACCTTTTATAATATGAACATGAAAATTTTGTTGAAAAACTTTGGAAATATTTAACATTCTTTTAATTTACTGGGCTCAGGTTGAAGGTATGTGTCGATCGTACTTTACTAAATTATTAAGATATTTTGAGAATTTTCTCTTTGGATTCTGCCCTAGGGTCAAAATTGGTGCCAAAAATCAAAAAATTTCAAAAATGTGTAAATGTGTAAATCAGTTTTAGTAATATTTAAAAATATTATTTTTTTTTTTTGATTTTTTAAAATGATGTGTATAAAATCATTTTCTGAAATTTTGCGACTTTTTTGCACAAAGTTTGTCCCTAGCCTAGAATCTAGGAAAAACATCTATAAATATCATAACAATTTAGTAAAATACTATGGAAACTTATCTTTGAAGTGAGATATAGAACATTACAAGTTTTATTATTCCCAGAGTTATTCTAATTTTTCTGTAACATCGAAATTTTACCTTTTGTTTGCAATATATTTCTATAAAATTGACACTTTTCATTCAGCTTGCGTTTACTTCATTCAGAACTGTGTTAATTTTCGTGCTGTTCTGAGGAAAAAATTTTATAATAATATTATGAAAATTAGGGCATATAAATAATTTCCGTTGGTACTGTATGTTGATCTGAAATAATTCTTTTCCATTCAATTCAAAATGAAATAATTCCAACTTTTTGATTTTCACCCTTATGATGTTCAGAAGTTATCAAAAGTTAGCTGTGTATCGAAAATTAATGTTATCATCAGTATTCTTCATTTAATTTTTTTTCTCTCAGCATACTTTTTTGTGGAAACATAATTGAAAAGTTTTCTAATAAAAAATTTTTTTTCAATACTAAAGAAACTGGCTTGAACAAGGCGCTAAACAGTACAAAATAATTTAGAAAAAGGAAGTTAGTAATCTCAATTGAACGATAGAGATAGAATAATTTAAAAATGTGCACATGAATCGTTGCAAGAAACAATTATCAAACTTATACCCCGATTTCTGGGATCTTTCTTATTGTTGGCAATACGAAATTATAATATTTATTTTTCCTATTTTTAGCCTTCCTTCGGAATATTTTTTTATCTACGAGAAATTGTATTATAGTTTATACATATATTTTTTATATGTTGAAGTTCTCTGCTGATTTTTCCGACTGTTCATTATTCTTATTCTTAATTGAAATACGACATTATTACGTTCTTTATTCATGCTTCAATTATTAAATTATTCTATCTCTATCATTCTATTATGATTACTATTTTAATTTCCTTTTCCTAAATAATTTTTTACTGTTTAGCGCTTTTTTGAAGTCAGTTTTTTATTTATTTTTTATTTTCTTTAATAATATTAAATATTCTTTTATGTAGTTAAATATTATTTCATAACCAATTCTAGCTCTTTTTATTTTTATTTTTTTTAATTTAAGATTGTTCAAAAGTGACATGAGACTAATAAGTTAATAATATTTTGTATAAATTATCTTCATAGATTATGGTAATATTATTATTTCTTTATCTGAAATATCGATACAATAACATTTATATTCATAATATTCGGACATCCCCATGAATAAATAAATAAATATTTTTTCAACTTTGTTATGTGCTTATCTCAAGAATATGTCGCATCTTAGAATCACATATATATTTACTCATAATAAAAACCCATTTCTTTGTTTTCAAGAAACATTTCAAGGAATCACATATTCCAGTAAAGAAAAACTTCTATTTTTGGTTGACCAAGAATAGAACTTTTGAGAAGAGCCAAAGAATCTATTTAAGCCTTCTTGTGCAATTTCGTTGCACAATTTTTTTTTAAAGTTTATGTTCGTTAAAAAAATGTATTTTCAAAAAATTTTATTTCAGTCGATGGACTGAAATATTTAAAAATTTAAAAAAATGTTTATATATAAAAAAATATTTTCTTCATTTAAAAAAACAACGTTCTTTCGATCACTTAATACATATTTTACTTACTGGAATAAATATTAACTAGAAACAATCATTTCATACTCTTGGTTTAGATAAAACCATTTCTTTGTCTTAAAGAAATGTTTTATATGGCGTATTCTTTATGATCATTTCTTTGAATCAAGTACATTTTCTTTGATTAAAGATTTTTTCTTAGTATAGATATTAAAGTGTAATATCTTGATATTGACATATAAAATCCAGATATTAAAGCTTAATACCTTGATATTTTTATTTTTAGAGTTTTCATTGCCTGGATATTGAATTTAGATATTAAGATATTACACCTTAATATCCAGATCGTTGTCATATATACTCAACTCCCGATGTAAGACCGGTTTCGGTCATGGCTTGCCTTAGCCTTGGACGTAAATCGGGAGAATCCAAGCGTAAACAGGCAGGGCCGTATGAATCATTTCTGTTGGATCTGGAAGCATGACGCAACCTGATGCAACTAACTTGCTGAGGGTGCGGCCTTCGAGGTCTCGCTTGACTGAGCACATCCTTTCTTTTGGCCACGCGGCTCCTTTCATCACGAAACTGCGGAGGTTATCAGTTCTAGGAATATCGTAAACCGGGAGTTATATCGGGAGTTGAATGTAGTTCAAAACCAAGATATTGAGTCTTAATATCCATTTTTCCCGGTCTAAACTTGGTCTTTACAAACGTATAATTTTGCAGAATTAATCATTGCACTTGAGAAGCTCTTTACAAAAGTAAAGTGATCTCTGTGTGCATTTCCATCCTATGTGCTAAAATACCGTTTGTTATATTTTTAAAAAGTTGACATAAGTACCGTACGAATTTTTTGCATTACATGTTCTTCGAGCATGTAAAGTCCAAGAATTTGATTAACATGGGCAAAAAGTCTTGGTCGAATTGAAATCTCGTCTAGCGATATTTTGCTTGTCACACTGTAATGTACATTGTACAGTACACCCGTATAGGAATGAACGACCGCGCATCGATTCGATTCGATATATTAGAAGGGCTATTACATTTACATAATCTGGCAGAACGACGCATTGTGTCCACCCTGATTTATGAAAGCAGGTCGAATAACCGTTAACCCTGAGATATTCCGTCTGACAATGAGAAAATAAGATCTGGCGTATTTTCATTTGTCACCGCGCTATCAACCAAACACGAAGCAGCTCTAGTCGTGATAGAAAGACAAGGAAGAAATCGACACTGCAATTCCGTAATACGGTGCTTCAAACTGCATTTATAAGAAGCAATTACGAGAATTACATCATACTTCTTTTTTAGACTTTATTGCTTTCCAGCATTCACTTATTCATTTCCTACCTAGCGCTCAACAATTTTGCAGAAAAAGACGAATGTTTACTGTTATTTTTTTCAAAAATATTTGAGGGTTATATTTATAATCTGTCTTAATTTGCAGTTTAGGACGTCTGATTTTGTTGAAGCTAACGTCTATCGAAGACGTTTACACATAAATCGGTTTTGGATTATAGATCAGGACGCATGTACTGCTTTTTTTTATAAATTAGCGTCTATCGAAGATCTTTATACATAAATCTGTTTTGGGTCGTAATTTTAGGATGCATGGATTGATGTTTTTTGTAAGTTAACGTGCATCGAAGATGTTTAAACACAAATCGGTTTTGGATCATAGAGTAAGACGCATGTACTGATTTTTTGTAGGCTAACGTCTGTCGAAGATGTTCACACATGAATCAGTTTTGGATCCTTAATTAGGACGTATGTACTGCCTTTTTTGTAAGTTAAGGTCTATCGAAGATGTTTACACCTAAATTGGTTTTGGATTATAGATTAGGACGCAGTTACCGATTTTTTTGTAAGCTAACCTCCATCGAAGATGGTTATACATAAATTGGTTTTGGATTATAGATTGGGACATATGTACTGATTTCTTTGGTAATTAACGCCTATCGAAGATGTTTACACATATATCGGTTTTGGATTATAGATTAGGACGCATGTACTGATTTTTTTTCTAATCTAAAATCTATCGAAGATGTTAAAACATAAGTCGGGTTTGCATCATATATTAGGACGCATATACTGATTTTTTATAAGATAACGCCTATCGAAGATGCTTATACATAAGTCTGCTTTGGGTCGTAATTAAGGGCGCATTTTAAAATGTTTTCCGACATATTTCCATATCTCAACAAATATAGAAATACAGTGTTAGTAATTGCGACGCCAATGGACAGTTCCGCTTCAGAGGATGGTTGTTTCCTTACACTGGATGACCGTATCACTATTAAAACGTCCACCCTTGGAATCATTCTAAAATGCACGTGGAGAAGAATTCACGACCGCAAGCGGCTGTGTAATAATTGGCAGGTCTGGCAACGAGACACCGCAAAAGCAACGCAATACACCCCCCCTCCTCGTCTTGCGTTGCACGTTCCTCAGCCACTTCACTGCCCTTCAACCTTCTTCAATCTTCTTTTCAAGTTTTCAGCCATCTTTGGACAGACGTGTCTTCCTTCTCAGACCCCAAGACTGACTTACCAAGGCGATTCTTTGCATTCGGTCTCCTTCTACAAATTCTCATTACAGTTCAGGAATGTCGGATAGGATCGATTATGGTCCTTCTTTATTTGAAATTTTGAAGGGAATGCGAATTTTTTTGACTTTGTGAAGAAAAATGCGGCTAATTGACTTCATCGAAAAAACTGTGGCTACGAAATATTGCAGGTAATTGGTTAAGCAGGGTAAGCGCGAGGTGGGTACTCCAAAGTGAAGTAAACTTTCCGAGGTGAATCGCAGAAATCTCCGGCGGACTCCGCCAGAGGCAGCTCGTTACAGGCCTGTAACCACGGAAAGTTTACTTCAGTTTGGTGGAATCAGCTGACTATTGCCCTGCTTCAACGATTACCTGCAACGTTTCGTTCCTTAAGTTTTTTTTGTCTTTTTTCCGTGTTTCTTAGAAATTCGCTATATTTACTTTCAATTTTAATCCCAATGAAACTTTTAAAATTGAAATTCAAAACTATGAAAAATTATACCTATACAATCGATAACATCAAAAATTGAATAATTTCTTATTAAAGCTTTGTACTAAAATTTTTTCAATTAAAAGTGTTAAGAGAACATTCTAAATTAAAAGCGTTTGAAATTGAACAATTTTTTATTTCGTGAATCTGTATTCAATTTTCCCCAATTATTCCTATAGTATTCCCATTTTTCCCGCTTTTTAAAATATTCATCTTTTTTCCTGTTTTCAAGAAACTTCCCTTTTTTATCGTTCTTTCGCTGAAATTCGAACTGAATAAAACACAATAAAAAAATCCAACTATTTTTGGTTGAAATTCATTTTTTTTTTGTTAAAATTCGACTATTAGATTGAAAGTTTAACTGTTTTGTTAAACATTCGCCGTTTTGGACAGAAAATTCATCCTTTTGGATTGAAAACTCCTCTTTTATAGAAGAGAATTAATTTTGTTGGTGTGTTAAACATTTATTTTTCTTGTTTTAAAATTAACGTTTTTGTTGAAAATTTAACATTATACTAAAAAATTCGTCTTTTGACATAAAAATTCAACTATTTGTATAAGAATTCAAGTATTTTGTTTAAATTCCTCTCTTTTGATTGAAAGCCCATCTAACCCAGAAACCAGAATATACTTTCCCGAAGGTTTTTATGCGCTGCATTCGAATCCGAGGTCCAAATTTCTCAATTGGCTCTGGTTTTCAAGATATCCAATCCAAATGTGCCAAAATCATGATTTCTCGGCATATTTGAGGCTATGTTACACGGAAAGCTCAATTTCTTTGACGGATCTATTAATGGGGTCTTAAAGTACTAATCTTCCTCTTTAAAACGCACTTAGGTTTGCCTGGATATCTTTCTTCTTCTTCGAGAAATCATGTGTTGAAATTAAGTAGTTTGACTTATTTATCGATCAGGATCAAAATTTCTCGGCCAAACTAATTAATTTCAACATACGATTTCTCAAAGACAAAAAAAGATATCCGGAAAAATCTAAGTGCGTTTTAAAGAGAAAGTTTAGCACTTTAAGATCCCATTAATAGATCCATCAACGAAATTTACCTTTTCGTGTAACATAACCTCAAATATGTCGAAAAATCACGATTTTGGCACATTTAGGTTAGGATATCTCGAAAACCAGAGCCAATTGAGATATTTGGACTTCGGATTCGAATTCAGCGCATCAAAAACCTCCGGGAAAGTATATGTTGGTTTCTGGGTTAGATGGTCGGCTAAATTTTGTCGGCCTGTGTTATTATTTTTTAAATTCAACTTTTTGGTTAAAATTTTATCTTCCTTTGTTGAAAACGATCGTTTTGTATTCTCAAGCTGATAATTCAACTGTCTTCTGAAAAATTCTTATTTTTGGCTGGTGAATAATTCAACTATTTGGTTGAGAATTGAATTATTTTGTTCAAAAGTAATCTTTTTTTCATAAAAAATTCAACTGTTTTGTTGAACATTCGTCTTTTTGGAAAGAAAATTCGTCCTTATGGATTAAAAATTCATATTTTATGATGGAAAAGTCATCTCCGAAAAGTGAAAGTGGAAATGAAAGTGAAAAAGTTTGTTTAGGTTAGCTGGAAAAGGGCATGGAGTAGTCGTTCCGAAATTTTGGGACTAGCCAAACTGAGGAGAAATATTTGACTATAACTCATCCCGAATTTCGGGATATCGAGACAGTTTGTTTATGTTTTCATACTCTTTTGGGTTATTCTTAATTTTAAACAGATATTTGAGATAATTTAATAATTTTTGTGCTTTCGAAAATCTGATTGTCGAAAATGATCAACTTTTTGACAATCACCCATATATTGTTCAATTTTGATTCCATAAAATAATTAAATCATAGAAATCAGCATGAATTTCAAATTGTCAATGAACAAAGCATGTAACGATTCAAATTCAAAACCAAACAATTTTCTATATTTCAATCTAAAAGTATTCCTCTTTCAATGCTCTTTTAATTTTTGGGGTTTTGTGGGCATCCCTTATAATTTCGTACTATCGTTTATCCGTCTCTTTCCTCGCTTCAAAAAAAAAGCTATTCGCCATAAAGTGACGACTGCGGAGCATAGAAAAATACTAAGAACCTTGGGAAAATCTGCGTAATATTTAAATTTCAAATTTTAAGCAAACAATCATTTGGGGAGAAAGAAGTTCGGTGATGGGTCAAATTGAAGCTCCTTGTATCTAGAATGTTAATAAGATACAAAATAAAATTTTCTATTTTATATATTATATCAAAAACCTGCATTTAGACTGATTTACCTGATTTCAATTTAAGTTTGTTCCATTTTAATTATTTTTAATAAAATGTTATATTTTCGACGCTTATTCATTTTCTTAGGGCAAAGAAGCGTCTTGAAAATTAACTTTTCATTTTTTGTGATGCAATTGAAAGGCATGATTTCAATGTTTCAAAAAAATTGTAATTCAATGAAATAATCAATTTACGGACTAAAATTGACTAACATATACTTTTTATTTATCATGTATAGCCCATCATTTAAAAGTACTTGCATAAACCTTACTTATAACCTATTTAAACTACAGAAGTCATAAGTTTTCTGTATCAATAGACTCTCTCTTTCCGATTTTTTAAATTCTCAGAAGAACAACTTAATAAAAAATAAAAGCACGTTCTCGTGGGCTGAAGAGATTTATATTTGCTAATAAGTCTGTCACGGTGGAACAGAACAAGCCATCATTATTACAGTTTCTTCAAGCAGGAACCAAATACAGAGAATCCGTCTGTGACTCAACTATCCCCATATAGGGAAGTTTTAGTGATATAATATTTACGTCTTATACTCTCCTGATTGCCTCTACTTGCAACTTGAATCCGAGAAAATAGCGGGTGCCCGTTATCTCTTTAGAGGGTGGTCGTTTGCTATTTTTCTTTCAACTTCAATATGGCATCTTGCCCAAGAGACCACTCCAAGCTTCTTGCTTTGTTTCCTGAAATTTCTTCATCTCGTTAGCCTCTCGTATGTCTTCTTCCCTCACTACAAATGCCAGGAATTCTAAACAAGACCCTCTAGAAAAGAAAAACTATAAAACTTAAAAAAATACTTAATATATAGATTGAAGCTGGTTGTACAACAGTGCATTATACGCAACTCGCTATAAGGATCATTTTATAGCTATATATATATATATATATATATATATGTTTAAACCTCAAAGGAATGGTAGAATATTGAAAGATTAGTATTATTATTATACCATTAAGCCATTTCACTTTCGGGGTAGGCGTGACTCGCTCGGTGTGAAAAGGAGTAATGTAAGGAAGGAGGTATAGATTTTTTCGATTGATCTAGCATTCTCGTGTTATTTATTTAAATAACACGTTCGTTCTGCAAAACTGCTCCGACACAGGTTGCTGATCAATCTCTCTAGCGATCATTCCAAGTGAAGAGCCTCACAAAGTTGTCATGTGAGGTTTCCTACTCGGGCTCATTAGTAGTCAAGGTCTTTTGTATCAGGCGTCATTCACTCTACTGACACTCTTTATATAAACTGTTTGTCGCCAAACTTTTTTGTCCTGGCATACTTATCTAGCTTTCTTCACGTCCATGCATTTTTTCATGCAAGTTCTCGTGTTTCTATGGCTTCTCTTATGTCTTTTCGAATTATAGTCTCATTCATACATTCTAACCATTCTTTCCGCGGCCTGCCTCTGGGCACACTGCCATTTACTTTCCCTCGATATATTTGTTTTGTCAGTCGTTCATCTTTCATTCTCTCAACATGCCCGAACCATCTTAATGGATTTCTTTCCCATGTGTCAACTAGTGTCTCTTCTGCACCACATTCTTTGAGAACTATTTCGTTACTCACCTTGTAGATCAGAGTTTTCCCGCATATTATGCGCAGAGATTCCATGCTAATCGCGTTAATTTTACTCTCATCCTATTCCTGACAGATCCATGTCTCGCTATCGTATATTACAGTCGGTACAAATATAGAATTAAGCATTGCTCTTTTAGCTTTACTTGATATATTTTCACTTCTGATAATGGGACCTGCTCTACCGATAACCTTCTGGCCCTCGGTCATGCGCCTATTTAACTTTCCATGTGTCTTGTCGTCACTAGTGAATGGGCTACCAAGATATACGTACTTATCAACTTATTCTATTCTTTCATCATTTGAGACAATGTTGTATATTGTTTTCTCAATCTTTCCTTCGAACACCATAATTTTTGTTTTATTCACGTTAATTTTGAGGCCCATGCTTCTCATGCTTGTATTCAGTTTGTTCAACATTCCTTGCAAGTCCTCGATTGATTCTGCCATAACAATCTTATCATCTGTGAATGCTAACTCACGTACCCTTACTGTTTCGAGATCCACACTTTGTTCGTCGAAGAGGGCCATTCTTAGACACTTGTCCATGAATATAACCAGTCCTTCAGTTTTCCATTAGCCCTTACACTCGCTTTTTTATCAGTATATATTATTTTTATTGCTTGTAGGAGCTATCCATTAACTACGTACTCTTTCAGGACTTCCCAAAGTTTACTTCTACACACCTTGTCAAATGCTCTTTCTAGGTCAGGAAATGGACGCCATACTTTTTTTCTCACTCTCAAACTTTTTTGTGAGTAACAAATAATCGTTATTAAACCACAAAGAACCTTACGTTTGAAGTTTTTTTATCCAAATATATAGCAATCGATTGGACACCCAATATGTCATTTAAAATTATGTCTTTGCAATGTTCTCAATATTTCTCATCCTAGGTCGCAAAAGAACAACTTTTTGACTGCAAATGAAAATTGAACAATTGAGAAAGAATTTATCACTGTCATTGAAATTAAAAGATTTGAACTCTGGAAGATAAATATTTTTTAATTTGAATTTATAAAAACTGATCTGCAAATTAAAACACTTAAAGTGGAATACTTTAAAATTTTAAACTTTTAAAATTAAAGCTTAAAATTTCTTTAATTCAACAGCTCAATAATTTACGCATAAAAATGGAAGCTTTCAATCATTTTCAATTAAAAAATTGTTAATTTATAGCCGTTGAACTGCAAAATTTTTAATTTTTACTTTAATTTAATATATTTTTTCTCAAATTTTAAATTCTTTTTGCAGTCAAAAAGTTTTTTCTTGTTTGACATAGGATAACAAATATTGACAACATTGCAAAGACATAATTTTAAATGACATATATGGTGTCAAATCGATTGCTATATATTTAAAAAAAACTTCAAACGTCAGGTTTTTTGTTGCTCAATAACGATTATTCATTATTATTGTCTTTTAATACTCTACCATTCCTTTAATGTTTAAACATAGTAGCTTCTTTAATAGCGATCATGTACACATTTTAAGTTAAAATTATTTTATTGCAATATTCTAAATATTTTTCATCCTAGGTCGAAAAAGAACAACTATTTGGCTGCAAAACCTGTAAATTCCCGTAAATTCTTGTAGTTGTACTTTTTTGTAAATTCTTGTATGAAATTAAAGCTACAATAAAATACAGCAATGTACAAAAAAAAAAAAAAAAATTCGTCTCAATAATAGAAGAAAGTTGTACTTTACTGTAATTTTGGTTGTAAATTACTGTATTTATTTGTCAATTCCAGTAAAAATGGTATTAATTTCCCTTAATTCCTCTCAATTACATTAATTTTGACTAATTACCCTCCCCTCATGTCCCCTCGCTCCCCCTCCCCTCATTTCCTCTAACTCCCTCCCCTCCTCAGTTCCCTAACTTTCCCTCCCATAATTTCTTCTCTCTTCCGCTCCTTACAAAAATATATGGCGGACTGACCGACTCCCCTCGCTTCCCCACCTCTCATCCCCCCTCTCAGTTCCCCAACTTTCCCTCCCATAATTTCCTCTCACTTCCGCTCCTTAGAAAAATATACGACGGACCGACCGACTCCCCTCGCTTCCTGACCCCTCATTTCCCCTAACTCCCCCCACTTCAGTTTCCCAACTTTCCCTCCAATAATTTCCACTCACTTCCACTCCTAAGATAAATATACGACGGACTGGCCGATGGACACCCGACCGAAATCCTAAAAACAGTAAAATAATTTAAGAGGGTAGGGTGAAGAAAAAAATTATCTTTCGAAAACTGTTTTAGAGGTATGCGTAAACGTTAAGGGGTACTATCAGGATAATCCATGATTATTTCTTATCAAAAACTGTACACATACAAATTTTGCATTACCATACAATAAACAATTTGGCGCAAATAGACCTTTTTTTATTTTTAAGAATTTGAAAACTTTTATATCATCTTTGGTAGCTGAAAGTGATATCCAAAAAAGCTGAAAATTTCCTATTAGAATACCACAACTTACTGGGAGGTTTTTTTTGACAGAGTAAAAATGTTTTATTTATAGTGGAAAAATCAGATTACTAAAAGTTATGTAGTAATGAGTTAAATACTTACACAGAAGTCTGTTCGACTTTTAAAATCCTAAATTATTTATTTATATATTTTTTTAAACTATTTTATTAAGAATTATTTAATCAATTAAATCCATTTATTAGAAAATTAGTTATTATTAATTATAAGGGGGTCATTGTCTATTGTTACGGTAGCATTACAAGAGGGAAAGGGAGGTTCTGAAACTCGTCTAAAAAAGTGTTAGGTAATGTCTGGACTATCCCTTCCTAGATTTTTTCTTACGTTTTTGTGCTGGTAAATTCAATCAGTAAGTGAAGAAAGTGCGGAACGAATCAGACAAGTAGAAAAATCGGTTAGAGTAAGACCTTTGTAAATCTTTACATAATCACATTCGATGATAAAATTTTCCCCTCTTAATTATTTCATAGTTAATTAATCACTTCAAATTAATCTTTGAATGAATCGGCATTCATCTTTAAAGAATTTAAAAGTACCACCAAAAACGTCAGTGATGCAAAAACTTGGCCAAGGACAATTAAATGAAGTTCTGAAATCAAAGTTGGCCAAGTAAAATGAAAAAATAATAATTAATGTTGATTGATTAGAAGTATTAAAAAAGAAATTGTCAAACGTGCTTCTAGAATTTAAATTTTAGAAGAAAATTTGGAAAAATTGTTCATAATAAAAAAATGTAATTATAAAAACTTAGTGGGATTGAACGTATTTCTGCGCTGTACATGCCACTGACAGTATTTAATTTAAAGGCACTTTCCTTTCGGTAATAAACTTTTTTATAATTTCCTTTATCGAAACGATTGACTCAAAAAATGGCTAATTTTGGCTTTAAAACACGTTGAATATTGTTAGGAAACTGTTTTGGAGACAGAAAATAAAATGTGAAATTTGAATTACTGCTCATTTGTACTTGAGTCCAAGCTATTTGAGCCTAATTTTATCAAAACATACCGAGGTAAAATATGACGAGAACGGTGTAGCGTTGACTAAAGTTGGCAGCACGGCTTCTGATGGAATCGGGAAGTGCGCGAAATTTCAAATCATGATTTTGTTGTTGGTTTATTGCAGGTTAAGTTTACTTTCTCGACATGTGGTTATGCTGCCAACTGCTGAGCGTGAAAAATGATCTTGATTCAAATCGTTTAAAAACAACATTTAAGTTTACATTTTATTATTATTTGAAAAATGTTTTATTTATATTGATCAGCATAAAAATTTAATGCCTAATTCTTAATTGATATGCTGGCCCAATTTTTGATTTAATTCAAAATTTAAGAAAAAAGTAATCGACATAGCTTTGACTAGCTTTTCCAGTAGCCGGACTACTTCATTCTTAAACAACATTTAAAAAATTCTTTTCCAATACCCGTAATCAATTAATATTAATTATTATTTCTGCATTTTATTAGTCCAACTTTGATATCAAAACTTCATTTAATTGTACTTGGCCAAGTTTTTGTATCGCAGATGCTTTTGGTTTAATTTTACTACATGCTGGAAAAATATTTACAAAAACATTATAAATTAAATACTTATAAAAATAATCCTTATAAAGGATTTCAATTTTTAAATAAAGTTGTTACTTAGAGTTAGTGTTAAACCTGGAAAAGGATATTCATACCGAAATTTCTATATACGAATAGTCAGAATTTTGTTTACACACAATTGCAGTTACAATTTTCTGATAAACAGGCTAATAGTTCCCACGTGCGCAAAGGTGAAAAATCAATTTTTTACGATAAAATATACAACATTTTTTAGCTTGTAAAGAAATGATAAACTCCTCAAAAATAACACGAAAGAATATTACCGCGCACCTACAGTCAAAATTTTACATTATTTGTCCCAATATATTTTATTGCAGCCCTTGCGCAAAGATGAAAATTTCGAGTTTTTATAATAAAATATACCAACAATTTTTCAAATTGACCCTAAATATTTTTTCCCCTGGAATAATATGCACAGTATTTCTTCTTCAATACAAAAAGATTACTTTCCGTGAGGAATACATTAAGAATATTTATATCATATGAAAAAAAATCTTCATTTTCGGAATACACCTGAAATTTACATCTTTTACAATGCAAAGATTTTTGTAGTACTTTAAAATTATTTCTACCTATCATTTTATGTCAAGTCTTATTTTTAGAAATTACAAATTCTATAAAAGTGATAAGCAAAACTTCTAAGAAGTTTTGCTGTATCCTGTACATATTTTATTCCAGGAGAAAAAATGTTTAGGAACCATTAAAGACCATTATTTTTAATTAAATTACAAATCATAATAATATTTTAGGGCTGAACTGAGATTTCATACCTAAAACGGCCTAGAGGAACTTTTAAACAATTTTTCGAAAATGAAAGAAAATTTATGGCAGTATTTTTTCACCATAAGAAAGAAATTATTTCTCTCCAGAAAATATACTTGCGGCAATTTGCGACCACAAATCTTGATTCCTAATTTGAGAATTTTAAACTTATACAGGACTCAGATTGTGTGACTTGTTTTACTTCTTCTTCTTTATTCATAATGTGTCCCGTAAGGGCTTACATGACCTCCGTTTCTTACAAGACCATCTGAAAACTTTCTATTATCTTATCCTTACTATTTATAAATATTTACAACTATTTACATCAATTCTTATATCTATCACCTTACTTCTATATTAATATATCGCAATTTTACTGTCGGAAGAGTGAGTGAGCCATTGAAAGCGAGAGAGAAAGAGAGAGAGAGAGAGAGAGAGAGCGAGAGAGAGAGCGCATCTAAATCGACTTATACTACTAAATAATAATACTTACAGATCTCTACGCTTCTAATATAGGCGACTTCCATTTCCTTTTTCCTTCACTTTCACTTCTATCTCATTCTTGTTTTTCATTTTGCCATTTTTCCACTTTCATTCTTTTTCAGTCGCCCCTCTAGCTTCCTGCAACTCCTGCATCCACTCCTCACCCATTCCATCTTCCCCTGGAATTTTTACCACATTCTCTTACCAGCTTACCTTATCTTCCATTGCTCTCCTACATCTTTCCCATACATGCTACCATGTTTCCTCCTCCCATTCACATATTCTGCACCCTCTATTCTCTTACTTTTCCCAATATATTCCCTTCCTTACTTCGTTTCCCAATCTAAATCTTGCTATTCTGGTCCATCTTCTCTCTCCCCATCCCTTTTTTAAATACTTTAGTACTCCTTCCTTTTCTATCATCGTATACCATTTATTATATTTTGATTCCTCAATCATTCTCCATCTTTCTATTAATTGTCTTTCCTTGACCATTGCCTCCAATTCTTCATAGCTTTTTCCATTCCCCTCTCTTATATTATATCTATCTCCCGTTCGCGCATTGAAATAATACCCCCCCCCCTATTATAAGCCTAATTTCTTATTTATTTTCTTCCATCATTTCTTTCATCTCCTCTGATTTCTCTTGCATATCACCGTTCACATACATATTATTAATCCTTCTTTTTTGTTCTTTCCTCTCTTTCTTATCCTTCCCTGCTATACATTCGTTCCTTACTCCCATCACCATTCCTTCCATTGCTCTGCCTTTTTTATTCTTTCTCTTTGCATTTTGAGCTTGCCATTTGTAACCCTTTGGTAACCTTTCCCTTACTCTTTCCCATCCCTTTTTTCTAGCCACGTCTCCATCATTACTACTACATCCCATTGTGTCAAATTTCTCATAAACTCCCCATTATTTCTCTCAAATCCTGCTTTATTCCAGTAACATATCCTACATCTCCCGTTCCTTTCTTTCCTATTTTCCCGGCATTTCATTCCTTACTATCTCTTCCCTTTCTTCGTCCCAATCCCACCATACTCCTTCTAGCTGTATTCTGTCATACTTAGCCCATGTTCTTGTTCCCTTACTTCTTTCCTCTTCCGCTATTTGCCGTATTATTATTATTTCCTGGATTGATACCGTAAGAGCCCCTGACGCTTGGGTGATCCCGTTGCGTCCCCCTAAGCGTAACCCCAAAGCCCTCTTCAAACGGAGAGGATCGCAGCCAGGCTATTGGCCGATATTTCTGACTCACTGACGCAGTTACTGCCCGTGAGTGTAAGTCCTTTCTCCAAAATCGCGGGACAGTGAGAAAGGATATGAATAGCTGTCTCATAATCACTACCGCACAGACAACAGAGGGGACTTTCTGCGAGCCCTATCTTATGTCTGTGATATCCGAGGTTTCCATGCCCTACATACATTTCTGTTAGGACTTTGACTTCGTTCCTTTCGAGCTTGAGTATTTCCTTTGCTCGATTAAGGTTTAACTTTGAATTCAAGAGTATTTTGGCCTGTCTGCAGCCAGTGGCCAATTCCCACTCATTCTGATGTTCCTCGGTTAGCCAACTGTTGATTTCTTCAGTGGCTAACCTACTGAAAATGCCTACAACTGGCTCGGGTCCAGTAGAGTTTTCTCTTGCTGCTAATTTTGCTAGCATGTCCGATATCTCATTACCTTTGATGCCGCTGTGCCCAGGGATCCAAAGTAGAGTCACTCGGTTTTCCGTCGCTAGGTTGTGCTGTGCCTCAAAGCACTCCCATACTAGTAGCAACGTATTCGTTCTTCCATTCAGGGCCATTATAGGAGCCCTGCTGTCAGCAGATACGGATGTTCCTTTTGTTGCCATACACATTCCACTCCTTGTACGATATACACCGGCTCCGGCCTTCTCCTTGTTTCTGGATCCATCTGTAAATCAGTTGTCCCCATCACTGGGCAGGTGTGCTTCACCGCTAACCCAATCCTCCTCCGTGGGTAGGCTAAGACGATACTTCTTGTCGACCTGTTAGTGCCTCCAATGCCATTGTCGCAAAGGTTAGCCTGGGTCGCAGGATCGCTGTGTAGATCCACATAAGTATCTATGGCTTCAAGCTCCAGCTTTTTCCTATGGCTCTCCTACAGAGCCACAGAGTTGCTACTAGCTTTTTGTACTTGTTTTCAAAGTGCTCGTTCCATGACAGCTTCTTATCTAGGATGACTCCTAGATATTTAGCTCGTTCTTTGACTTCCAGTTGTTGTCCTCCCAATTTCAGTCTACTCGTGGTGCCCCACTTATACCGTCTGGTGAATACAACCGCGTCTGTCTTACTCGGATTAACCGATAATCCAGTCTTCTTGCGCCAAGAATCCACTATCCCCAGTGCTTACTGCATTACTCCGAAGAGCTCATCCAGATACTGACCGCGTACGGTAACCAATATATCGTTCGCGTAGCCTATAAGGTAGTAGCCCTGACTCGTGAGCAGATGAAGCATTTCATCAACTACCAAGCACCACAGCAGGGGCGATAAAACGCCTACGTTAGTTTCCTGTTCGCCAATATATGGCAGGTTAATTCCACGACTTATATAGGTACACCGTGTGCAATCGTGGCTGCCCTCCTCACCTTTCTGGAAGTGTAATTGAATGCTTCATCGATATCCATTAAGGTTCCAATCGCGACACCTTTCTGCTTCAGTTCTCCTTCGATTAGGTTTACTGCTCCATTTAGGGCCGTCTCAGTGGAGTGATCTATCCACAAGTCTTTCCACCATTTTCAGTAGGAAAGATGTAAGGCTGATGGGACGGAAATCCTTGGATGAAGTATAACCGATCCTGCTTGCTTTCGGAATGAAGAATATTCTCGTACCTCTCCATACCGCTGGAACATATCCGAGCGTCAGACTGTGATGATCTCTCCCGCCGTCTGTAAGAAGACCAGGTATATGCCATCCGGACCAGGAGACTTGTAAGGACTCAAAGACTTCAAAACCCACCTGACCCTGGAGGGAGTAACAAACTAGTTGGCTAGCCGCCGTTTCGGACCTAGCTGGGCCACAGACGAATTTGGTTGCCTATGAGGTGTCGCCCCCTTTTCTCGAGACCTTACAAAGCCCGGAAATGTGCCTTGATCAGGTGAGCCAAGGTCTCCCCGTCCGACGCTGAGTATACGATGTCAGGCAATTTTAGGATCCCGAAAATAGCATCCGGTTTTCGAGAAAGCAGCTTGTGCAGTCTAGCTGCCTCTGCTCCTTTATCGATGTCTGTGCAAAAGTTGGTCCAGCTTTCTTGCTTCGTCTTACGTATTGCACCCCTGTATTCATTGCTCATCGTCGTAAATGAGGTCTATAGCTCATCCGTTTTGCCAGTAATGGCAAGTCTAAACCTCTCTCTGGTTTCCCTGCGAAGCTCTTCTAGTTTCCCGTTCCACCAGTGTGTCGCCCCAGCCCTTCGGACTCTTTTCAGTTGACAATTACTTTCGTAAGTAGATTTGATGGCTTGCGTAAATATCTTGGCTGCCATCTACAAGGTCTCCACGTCTCTGATTGACTTGACCACCTCCGAGAGTGCACTCCTTAGTTCCGTGGAAAACTGGTCCCAGTCCGTTCTTCTTGGATTTCTGGCCCACCTAGGGCCCGCGGGTACAAAGAATTCCAACTCGAGCTCTATCTGTGCTTGATCTGACAGAGTGCGTTTGTCTGAGATTCTCCACTTCTTGACATTGTCTTTAAAACTAACGATACAGAGAGTGATGTCGATGACTTCCTCCCTGCCCGAGTTACGAAACGTTGGGGTACTCCCCGTGTTAAGAATGTGTAAATCAGTAGTGATTATGTATTCCAATAGGTATATACCTGTATACCTACCTCCACTATTGGGTTGATATCACTCCCTTCGCCAGTATGCAGGATGTTGGTTTGGCCGTCTTGGGGTCCCTGTAACAAAAGCCAGCCCCCCATAATCCCCTTATGGTATTTCGAACTAACCAAGTTTTCTAGATTAGCGAGATACCTGTGCGCCTCGCAGTCATGCTCATCTGCTGAACCGCCGAGGCGACTTTACTGTTAGGTTAGGCCAGGAGCAGTCATTCTAGGTCTGCTTCGGTCTTCCTGTGCCCTGACAGGCTCCTCCTGTCCTTGGCCGGCAACCTTAAAGTTGACCTGTCCACAGTGGTAGAAGGGCCTGTTGTTGAGGACCGCAAGAGCCCTCGTCTGGGACTCAGGAATTTGCACAAGTAGGAGGTGCTTGATACCACCCATTGTGTCTTCTTCCTGAGGCCTGTGGTGCCTGACGATTCGGCAGGACGCTGTCTTCAGTGAAGGGTTGAATCCCTCCAATCACTGAAGAATTCAGACGGGTCTTCCAATTTACCTGGGAACCACGCCGTAGCCCTCACCATCCTTTGGAGCAATTCAACCCCACCTACTTTCAGGTATGCGCCTTTCCAGGGCCTTTTCTCAGCCACTGTGTTATGTAGCCAAGCTTTAGTCACTGGGTTGGCAGCGACGAACACGAAAACCCCTCCCCACAGGAGGAGGTCTCGAATTTTTGCCATTGATCCGGGGACACTCTTTCAAGCGTTCTCCAGGTGGCCTCCCCGCAGAGCTCAAACTGCTCCGCAGTGAGCAGTGAGTCTGGGTAGCTCGTGTCCGACACCACCACCGTCAGGTGGCTATTCCTCTGGGCAGCTGTCAGTCCAGCCTCCGACGACTCCCTGTTCTCCGGCTTCTGGGCTGTCTTGTGTCTCTTCATAGGCTCAGCCCTCATCCCTCGGTGGGGTGTCTTCTGAGCCCCTTCCTCTCTTCTGAGCCTCGGTGTTGGTTGTCGGCGTTGTGGTTGTCAATGTTCTAGCCCTTTCAGCTGTTTTATTGGCCTGCTACGGTTGCTTCCTCAGTTTCCTTTTCAGGGAACCGTTGATGCCTCTGTTCTTTTTGGGGAACTCATCGGCCGCTTCCGTTTCCATAGCCTTATTCAGAGGGACCGTCAATCCGTCAGCTCGCGGAGGAGCTAGGGGCACAACCACCTGCGTTTTTTAGCGTGTTAATGTTGGTCCCACGAGCAGCTAGAAATACAAAAGGTCGGCCCCTGCAGAGCCCCGCATGCAGGGGTACGATCAACGGAGGGCTGTTTTTTGGTCGCTCTGCAGGCCGTAGGTCATTGCCGTCCCGATTCTAAAACTGGATATCCGTCCGGGAGGAAACTCGAGCCAAAAATCCGGAAGGCCCGTATTAGCTAGGCTCTTTCACCCTTCTATCATACTACAATCATACATACCAGGAGAGCTCGTTAATAGGCATCCTTTCATCCATATCCATACACATGCAGGCCGGGGACCGTTTGACGCCCTTGTTCCACACGCTTAAGTCTCCCCACCCACTACAGTGTCTTAAAGTCCCTAGGAGAGGTAACTGCCTTAACTTATACTGCATATTCCTTTCTACTCTTGTCAAATAATCCTATATTCTCTCCGAGCTTCCATATAACAACCTCTACTTTGTCATCACTTCCCTTTTATGTTCCCATTTTTTTAGTATCACTAGTACCATTTTTTCTCCTCTTCACGTTTCCTTTCCTACACTTCGCATTTCCTCTATCTCTACTTTGGTATATATGCTTTTTAGCACATTTTTCACTCCTTTCTTCAATGTCTTATCTTCTAATCTTAGACCCTTTATCACTATGTTTCTTTTTCCTTTCATCTCTTTCTTTCCTTTCTAATCGTCTTTCTATTTCCCTTATACTTTCCCTCACATTATTCCCACTCTCCTCTACACCAAACTCCAGTTTAGATTCTTCCATCTTCACTATCCTACCTTCTAACTGGGCTACCTTTTTATTATGCTCATCCTGTTTTTCTGATCTTTGTTCTAAAATCTGCATCCTTTTTTCTAAATTTTCTCTAACCTCTTCCCAGTTTTGCATCTCTGTTGTAAGTTCGGCCATTTCTTTCCTAATTTCTTGTTTTATTTCCTCTCCTCTTTCTTTCTGCCGTTTTTCGTTCATCTGTATTACCTCTATCATCATTTGACGCAATTCTTCTAACTGTAACTTTTCAAGTTCTATCGGCCCTCTATGTTCACACAACTCTTCACTTTAATTATTTTTAACATACAAACCCTCACTCACAAAACCCTCTAACACACACGTCCCATCAACTCACCTCAAATTTCTCTGTGAACTTACTACAATTAGCACCACTCAATTACCGCTACCTAACACTTTCATGCCGGAAACAGAAGACCGACTTTTTTTGCTATAAAAAATTGTAATTAATAGTGATTGAAATTCAACAATTTCTAATTTCGTGAATCTGTATTCAAATATTTAATTTTTTCAAATCACAAGCCTAAACAGTTGGACATTTTCAAGTAGAAGCTGTTTAAAATCGATTGATTTCGAGTTCATTCTATCTATTTCCTATCATTCTATAAATCCCCTAATCCCGTTTTTTTTAAATTCCTCTTTTTGGTTAAAAAATCGACCATTTGGTTGAAAATTTAATTTTTTGTTTATATTATCTTTTTTGGCCATAAATTCAACTGCTTTATTGAAAATCCATCTTTTTTTCTATAGAAAATGGGTGTTTTTGGATTAAAAATTGATCTTTTATGATGTGTAACGAATGGGGTATAGTTTCATATTGCGCACGCGGGTGCCGTCGACGCACAAGCGGAGCGAGTGCGCAATATGCATGCCACAATGCGAACGAAAACCGCTGTGAATTAGGCATATTCCGTGCATGCGTGATGAAAATTATTTTTTTTGTTAATTCAACTATTTGGTTGAACATTTATCTTGGTATATTGAAAGGTCATCTTTTTGGTTAAAACTTCAATGACTTTGTTAAAAATTCTTCTCCTTTGCGTAAAAGTGCTCAACTTTTTCATTGTAAATGCAACGGGTCGCTGATCAATCTTTCTAGCGATCACCCCAGGCGAAGAGCTTCGCAAAGTCATAGTTCATATAAAAATATACAAAGTGACTGTTAATCCTATAATCCACCAGGGCTTTGCTCAGTGGATGTGATTCATATTCACATTTTACAGTCTCAAACTTAAAGCCCTAATTGTTTAGTGATTTCAGCTTTAAAATGTTCAAAATGAATGCTCCTGAAGCTCAAAATGTATGTAAATTATAAACTTCTCTCACTTGAAAATGATCCAAGTTAACAAGTTTAACAGTTCGTAATGAAATATCTTAAACCCAAATTCAAAATCCTTCAAGCTCAAAGACTATTGTTGAAAAATGGTTTTGATTTTAAAATTTATTTTGATTGTGCAAAGAATATTCGAAAACAGATTAGAATTATGTACTGTATATTCCTAAACAAATAAAGTTATTATTTCAGTCATTCAGAGTCTGATACGAAATTCCATGTGACTTTCTTTATAATTTTATGCGACTAATGCGACTTTTTTAAGCCTTCTATTCGACTCGAGTCTTGCTTATAAAATTTTGTTAGTTTTAAAAGCTTATCAAATGTAAATACTTCCCTCTATTCTTCTCAAGGATTTTCTTAAGTTTTTGTGTGAATAGTATTGAAGTGGATAAATTTTGGAAAGAATAAAAACTTTTGTAAATCAGAGATGACTAACGGAGAGTGGATGGAAATATTAAACACCACAAGTGTCTCCAAAACGAAATTACAGAGATGTGTACGTAAGCTTTTGCATATTACGTGTAGAGCGATAGTTACTTGGTCGAATTGCAGAGAAAAACGAATTCCAAACATTATATCCGAACAACCATCACGACTTCTAGGAACACGAACCGTAGACCAGATCGTCATTTTGCTGATCCCGCAATTGATCGATCCTTTCAATCGAATGCCATTCTCTAACTCCGATTTGCCAATGACCCACTATCAGTGAGTCTGAATTCCGTGCCTTCAATTCCTCAAAACGTTCGCTCATTTTCTGAAAAGGTTACTCCAAGCTCACCAAATTAAAAAAATTACCACATGCATAACCACACGAACAAAATTTGTCCGTAAAAAAGTCACAAACTTTTAGCTTGGTCTCGGATACGAGAAAGAAAGAAAATATATAGGTTTCTTAAAACTTCTAGACACTTAGTAAACATTTTAGAATGTTTATTAAAATTCTGAAGAATTTTCAAGAGCTTTTAAAAGTTTCAAGTATTTCAAAGATTTCAAAGGATTTGAAATAAGTTAGGGTATTTTCAAAGATTCTAAGGAATTTTGATAAATTTCAATAAATTTAAGGGATCCCAAAGGATTTCAAATATTTTAGGATATTTTAAAATGTTCCAAGGAATTTGTAATGGATATATATTTTTATTTCGAAGAATTTTCGAGAGCTTTCAAAAGTTACAAGGAATTTCAAAAGATTTGACAGGATTTTGATATTTTAGAGTATTTAAAAATATTCCAAGGAATTTTTAATAGATTTCAATAATTTTAAGGAATTTCACAGTATTTTAAAGATTTTGGGGTATTTTTAAAAGATTCCAAGGAATTTTTAATGGATTTCAATCATTTGAAAGGATCCCAAAAGATTCGAGAGATTTCAGGATGTTTGTCAAAATTCCGAATAATTTTTAAGAGCTTTTAGAATTTTCAAGAAATTTCAAAAGATTTCAAAGGATTTTAAATATTTTAGGATATTTTAAAAGATTCCAAGGAATGTTTAATAGATTTCAATAATTTGAAGGTATTTCAAAGGATTTTAAAGATTTTAGGTAATTTTTAAAACTTCCAAGAATTTACAAGAGCTTTAAAATGTTTTCAAAAGATTTGTAATGTTTTAGGGAATTTAAAAAGATTCTAATACATTTTTAATGTATTTCAATAATTCAAATGGATTTTAAAGGTATTTAAAGGATTTTAAAGGATTTTTTAAAGGATGTTTTAGAGTATTTTAAAAGATTTTAATGAATTTTTAATTTCTAGGGTACCTTTCAAAATTCCGAAGAATTTTGGAGAGCTTTTAACGGAATTTCAAAAGATTTGAAATATTTTAAGGTATTTTAAAAGATTCTAAGGAAATATTCTAGGATATTTTCAAAGTTCTTTCCAGGATTTCCGGAAATGTCATCAGATTTCATATAATTTCACGCGATTTTATAATATTCAAATGTAATTCAAAGAATTTATCCATAAGGAGTGAGGAATTTCGTATGGTTTCAAAGATTTGAAGAGATTTTAAAATATTGTATGCAATTTATTTGAATTCACCTGAAGGTCACTCTGAGTTTTTTTAAATTCCTCAGAATTGTTTCAACTTTCTTGAACTCAATTACATTTTTTGAAATCCACTCCATTCAATGGATTTTTTTAGTTTTTGTTTATATCATCCTAAAGTCTTTTAAACTCACCTTGAATTCTGAAGCATATCATCAAATTCTTTTAAATTCCTTTGAATTTTTCTAAACGCATTTCAAACTTAGTGAATTGAATGAATTTTTTTCTACTATTGCATTTTTTTTATTCGCCTTATTTGTTTTTAACTCACCTTACATTTTTATGGATTTTATTGAATTCTTCTCATTTGCCTTAAACTTGTCTGAATTCACTCCAATTTTTCTGAAATCAATGGAGTTTTTCCAAATCATGTGAAATCTTTTGAATTTAACTTGCAGTCTTTTGAAGTCCAATGAATTTATCCTGAATTGGTTAAAGTTTACATGGAATTCTTATAAATTGCATCGAATTCTCTTGAATTCTTTTTAATTCAGAAGAATATTAATCACATTATTAATGCACATTAGTCCCTTTTAGTAATTTTTGTTTACCTATAGTGGTTTCAGAAGGGCCTCTGATACTTTTTTAAAAATATTTTTGCAACGTCCGAGAGATTTTTAAATATTTTTTTTTTTGACCTCATACCCTCTTTATTTTTAATGATACCTCGCGAGAAGAGACTGGAGGTATTTGATCTATTTCTGAAGGTATTTGGCATCTGATGCTATAGCTTTAATTTAGTATTTAGCTTACTGCTGTCCTTCCATCTTTCCAGGGATGATGGCCACGTTGAAAACAAATCCAGTTGACAAGTTTTACAATCTACACATCTATTTGCTATCTAATTTTCGGGCCTCTGAATGCTTTAACACTCTCAATTTAAAATCTTTGCAGCAGGGGTTCGAACAAACAATTTATATCGGCACCAAAATATGTTCGCATTGAAAATTGGCTGTCCCTTGAAACGGCCTCAGTCATAACCGGGCACTAATCCTGTTTGAACCTCTGACTGTAATTTTACAAATAACTCTACCCCGGCGTCTTGGGCTTTGCTGGGGGTAAGTTGAGAGTGGAGGGGCCAAAGCAGCCCCGCAAACAGGAAGGCTTCATCAAAAGTCAGTTGATCTTTCCTCTTCAGCCTGACTGGGCAGTTAGGTTAGGACTTTTGCCCGAGGATCATTTCGTTAATTTTAAAAGGAATTCAAAATTAAATTCTTTTTGATCAATCTGGCTTGCTACGACAACCTCGCATTCATCCCTGGACTGTGGCATCATTCATCATTCTGTAAGTTCTTTATATATTACTGTGGCGTTAATGTGCCGATCTTTCTTCAATTTGATTAAAATGAAGGCTTGGTACTCCCTAGCATAAATTGATTATATTCTCATTCCTCTCCTCGCTTTTATTCTTTGCTTAATTTTAAATTATATATATTGCAAAACAAGGTGGGGCCTCCCTTCAAAAGAATAAACACCCATCTTCAGAAGTGTCACAGCCACTCGAGAGACTTCTTTTAAATAGTAAATTCTTGAACATTCACTTTGAGTTATTTAACTTATTTTATAATAAATATCTTACTGTATGCCCACTCAGAACGTAACATTTTCTATCTCAAAAATGAAGAATTCCAAACCTTTTAATAATCTTTCTTTAATTGTATTCAACATTTAAAAAAATGTATCAACAATTCATGCAATAACCCATTGGCTCAAATTCTATGTCAAATCTAATTGCAAATTACTCAGGAGTTTACAACCTTCCTAATTTTCAGTTTTCGCTAATAGTATCTACAAAACAAGACACTTTTCAGTTAATTATAGACCCTGAAAACTGTAAAAAAAATAATTGTTAGAGTAAAATTCTCTACACGCCTCCCGCGATAACGAAAGTAATTTTGGAAGGAAATTATTGTAATAATCTCTTTTGCTTGATTGCTATATTTATATAATTTTTCTTCAGGCGAACAAACAATATATATTTTACAGGCACACACCTTTTTCTCATTTTTATTGTGGTATACTCCAAACTGAAACCACAAATTACGATACGTGTAATGCACATATTTCAATAATTCATGGCTAGACTAAGACTTTGTTTACCAATCATTTTTGACATGGATGTAAAGCTGGTCATTTTCTATATTACGATTGTCGGTTACGTATTACTCTCTCAAGAAAAATAAGGAAAGTCAAGTGACTTGTTACTGTAGAAACTGTGAGAAACACATAGTGTAGACTTCCATATTTGCAATGTGAAGTATTTCATTTGTACATACTAGAATTATTTAGGGATCGCCCACAATCTACGTTACCAATTTTGTACTATTTTCTACCCCCCTCCCCCTCCCCGTTGACGACCGCAATTTCGTATTACGCATAAAAGATTAATTTTTCATACAAAAGGACGAATTTTAAACAAAACAGTTGAATTCTCGACCCACAAATACGAATTTTCAACAAAAAGTTAATTTTCAATCACATAGCTTAATTTTCAAGTCAAGAAGACTTTTTTTCTACAATACAATTAAATTTTCAATCCGAAAAAATTAGTTTTCAACCGAATAGTTGAATCTTCAACCAAAAAGATGAACTTTCAACAAACAAGATTAATTTTGTAACCCAAAAGACGATCTTTCACCAAAATACATGAATTTTCTACCAAATAGTTGAATTTTCTACTTATAAATTATGCATTTTTGATCAAAGAGGTGAATCTTAAAAAAATTCAACAAAGTAGCTTAACTTTCAACCAAAAGGATAGATTTTTCCACCAAAAAGATTAATGATCTACCAAAAAAGACAAATTTTTAATCAAATATATCAGTTTTCCACAAAGTTGTTTAATTTTTAGGCGAAAAAGGCGAATTATATACAATATACATGATTTTTCTGCCAAAAAGTTGAATGCTCAACTTATAAAAGATAAATTTTCAACGAAAATAGAATATAGTTGAATTTTCAGGTAAAAAGATTTAATCAAAGTTTCATTAAAAAAAGATTCATTTTTAACCGAATAGTTAAATATTTGAACCAAGAAGATGGATTTTTCCGCCAAGAAGATTAATGTGCTACCCTAAACGAAGAAATTTCAAAAATATACATAAATTTTCAAGAAATTTTTTGAAATTTGAACAGAAAATGTAAATTATTTACAAAACAGATGAATTTTCAACCCGAAAATATAATTTTGTAACAAAAAAGTTAATTTTCTATAGGATAGTAAAATTTTCTTTCAAACAGTTAAATATTTATCAAAATAGTTGAATTTTCACCAAAAAATATGAATTTTCAAACAAATTGTTGAAGTTTCAAGGCAAAAAGATGAAATTTTTTACAAAATACTTCAACTTTCAACTCGAAAATGTGTGACAATATTTTACTTTTCAATTTTTTCTGCATGGAAAGAAGCCGTTTGTTTCTTTTTAACGTTTTTATTGAGACGACGGGGGGAAGATTTGGTATTTTCAAAATTCAGATATTTTATTTTCAATTTTTTTTCTAATTGGAAGAGGATAATTAATTTGTTATTTTTAAAATTTTTGTTGAGTGAACAAGGGACAAACTTGGGATTAGTTTCAATTTATATGCTTGAAAATCATAGCGAGGATTTATGTTTTTTAACCATAAATCTTTGAATTTAATTTAAAATTGTTCATTTAGAAAGTGTTGAAAGCTTCCATTTAGTGTTTGAATTAAAAAAATTTGAAGCTCAATTCAAAAAGCCTTAAATCCAAAAAATTTCCACTTCAAGTGATTCAATTTGCAGTTCAGTGTTGATTACTTTCAATGAAAAAATGTTCAGTTCGAATTTATTAGTTTCAATGACCGTGAACATTTTTTGCGAACCGGAGAAAGCCGGGAAATGATCGGGAATTTTTTTCCTGGATTAATCTATACTATTTTTTCAATAAATATTCTTTTCTTCTTTGTCAAAAATCGTTAAAATTCTCAAAAAAACCTTTCATTTAGCGATACAAATCAAGTTGATGACAGAAAATTTTGAGCTTGCTAAATCTAACTTTTAATATTGTGCATGATTTCAAATTGAAACATCCAAACAGTTTTAAAAATCCATTATTTCATGTTGCAAATATGTTGTAAATTTTAATATATGTTTTCAGAGAGAGGTCTAATATTATTTTTGGATTTTGTTCTAAAATGCTTCAGAAACAATTTCAAAGAAAACTTAAAATCATTCTCAGAGCCGTTTTTTATTTTTGTTTTTTTCAATGGCCATCAGGCAGCATATTGTCGACAGAGCACGAGTACTATCTAACGCTTGGAGAAGTCTAGAGCGGAGAGAGAGATAGGTCAGAGAAAATCAATAGTTTTTTTCTGACCCATCTCGACTCTTCCAAGACCCTCCAATTACTGTCGTCCACCTGCCCACATCAGAGGAGGTCGAGGCATTTTGGAGAGAAGTCTACAAAGTCCAGCATCCACTGAAAGAAGACTCAAAGAATATAAATAGCTTCAAGGCGCTGTGCATTGCCCTCATAACACCTGAGTAGGAATACCCACCTATCACTACCGAGGAGGTGAAATAAATATTAAGAGGCATAAAGAACTATTCCGCTCCGGGACCAGATGGTACCAAAACCTTCTGGTGGAAGAAGTTTCCTTAAACCCACCAGCATCTGGCCCGCATTTTCACCTCATATATAAAGTCGGATGAGCCTATTCCGGAGTGACTGGTGGAAGGTCGCATAGTGCTCCTGCCGAAGACGGACAACTTAGCTGACTCTAAGAATTACAGGCCAATAACTTGTGTGAACACACTGTATAAGATCTTAACAGCTATCCTGAATGATAGGATTATTCGGACAAATGGACCTGTGTGGCGAAAGATGTATGAACAACGCAGCTCAAAAAAGGGCGTAGCAGAATGTCGGGAGAACCTGCTCATCGGTAGATGTGTCTGTAAAGACGCAGCATCCTATCAACGTTACGTATCGATGGCACGGATTGATTGCCGGAAAGCTTTCGATTAAACCTCCCATGGACTTATCATCTATCTGTTGAAAAGCTTAAAGGTTCATCCACACATCGTGAGGTGCATAGAAAGAATAATACCGCTTTGGAAAACCAGATTTACTGTCTCACCTGGAAAAAATCGTATGATCACTAGCAGTGTCACCTTTCAGAGATGTGTGTTTCAAGGCGACACCATAAGTCTTCTCCTCTTTTGCCTCACATTATTGCCACTATCTCTTGCACTTCGCCATTCCGAAGGGTACCTCTGCGGCAAACCTGGAAATCGAAAGCATAAGATCACTCATGTATTTTTCATGGATGATCTTAAAATCTATGCTAAAAATAAAGAGCAACTACATCTAGCTCTCGACACTGTCAATGAGTACACTCAAGAGATTGGATTGGAGTTGGGGCTAGAGAAATACGCCAAGGATTATTTGAAGAAAGGAAAATTTAATGGCATCCGGGAAGACCCTGAGCTCGTCAACAGAAGCGCTATACAACACCTTGGCGCTGAACAGACCTATACAAACTGGGCGTGCCACAGAGCCACATTCAGGATGTGACATCTATAAAGGATACTCTCCGATGCAGATACAAACGTCTCATCCGACGGATTTGGTCTTCCGAACGGTCAGCGAGAAACAAAGTATCTGCGACGAACATGCTTACCGTCCCGGTAGTACTCTATTCATTTGGCGTGGTTCCATGAACGAAGGAAGAGCTCAGATGCCTCGATATCATCATATCTTATGCATCTCGAGTACTCACTCCTGAAAGCCGGACTAAGAAAGCACAGGAGAAAAACTTCCGTGAACAGCTCCTCGGCAAGAGGATGCACGGTATCTTCCACAGAAATGTGGAGGATCAGTCGATGTCGTACGAGCTAACGTTTGTTTTCCTTGAATCACCCGGATTGAAGTCGCGCACAGATGGTTTCATTTTGGCATGTCAAGACGGTGTCTTTTCTACTCTAACATACCGTCGCCACATTTTAAGCCAACACATTCCCGATGATAGATGCAGAGCGTGCCATGTACATCTCGAGCATCTAGGACATCTACTATCTAGTTGTTCAACTCATTTGGAAAGAACCCACATCCAAAGGCACAGTGTGGCACTAAGGGTGCTTAATTACCCTCTCTGTCACTCTTACGGCATTAGCCCAAATACCGCTCCGCTAAACGTTCCCAGGGAAATAGAGTCAATTGTCGAAAAGGAGAAGTGCCGCAGATACTGGAACTTTATATTCTCAACAATAGTTTCTGTTGCGCACTTAAGGCCTGGCATATTTCTTCTTGACTTCAAGAAACGAACCATATTCGTTATCGAACTTTCGCCCAGCTGACAAAAACGTTATAGCCAAGGAGAAAGAAAAGAAAGAGACGTATAAAAAGCTTATAAGGAAGTTGCAAAGGTCATGCCCGGAATATTCTGTTAAGCTAATCGTTTTGATCATCGGCGCTCTTGGAGGTGCCAAGGTTTCACTGTTTAATAGCCTGAAAAGCATCCCTGCGTGTCAATAAAATGCTGAGACACTTGCGGGGAAAATGCAGAAGGCGGTTATGCTTGGGCCGTTCCGTGTCCTCAGGGCACGAGATGTGGTTACAGCTGCAATTTTACCAACAGTTGAAAAGATTAAACTAACTTTCAAATTATTAACATCAGCTACGAAACACATTTTATATCACACCGTAGCTGTACTTTACGGCACGATGAAAGCAATGACCCCAACTTTGGCATTTAGATGCCCCGAAGTGGCACTTTGCCTCCTGTAAATTGCAGTAATCGTCCTTCGTCTCGGGAATTGAATTGAATTGGATTGCATTGGATTAGATTGGATTCCTTCACGGGTTTTTATATTAGGACTCTATACAAACCATTTGCATTTATGATGACTAGAGTGATAAAAAGTAGTGTGTGACACTCAGCCCCTAAGTGTCACTTTGCCTCGTGTGAATTGCAGCACTCGTTCTTCATCTCGGCTACGCCTCGACTCCGACTCGTACTGCTATTTCCACCCTTGGCCAAAAAAGTACCACTTAGGGTCCTTGTATCACAAATAACGACAGTTCAAAATTAGAGCATTGCCGGCCGAGCATTGCCGCTTTCCCGATTTCTTGCTCAAGCGCTACCCCCACTTTAGCGTCGGTCGCGACCGATGCATTTCATAGCTAATGCATTCGAGCATGACCGCGCTTAGAGTGGGGGTTTGCGGCTTCTAGGAATTATACTCCCCTACACCCCGAAAACGGTAATGCTCGGAGTTTGGACTGTATTTCAATAATGGCTGCATCCTTTAATTCATCAATGATTGAAATGATTGCATGTGTATTTTTCTATTTCCTGCTGCTTGAGATTGTAAAAGAAACGCATTCGATCTATTAATATCCCCATTCCCTTCCTCTTCCCCTTCTCCTTCCCCTATCCCTACTTCTCCTTCTCCTTCTTCTATTTTTTTGAAACAAGAATTAATAATTTCCAAAGTTTACAATTTATAAACAGTACGACTGAATGATTCCGAATTGAAAAGTTTTAAATTGAACAATTTCGAATTAGTTAAAAGTCTGAAAAAGAATAATATTTCAAATAGAGTGAAAACGAATTACACTTGTATCATTTCTGCATGAAAGCATTTAAAATGGAATAACTTGAAATTTTTAATGTTTGACATTCAACCATTTTGAACTCAGAAAATTTCGGACTACAATTTTGAAAATTGGACAATTTCATTAGAAAGAGGTTAAAATTGTATCATGACTAATTTCAAACTTAAAAACTTGAAAAAGTTGATTTTGAATTCAAGAATCTCAAAATTTTTAAGTAATTCTGAATGAGAAACATTACAAATAAAAAATGCAAGTAAAATTGAAAGTGATTTTATAAATTTCTTTACTAAAAAATGTAATTTCACTACTGACTTCTAAACGTCATTATTCGTTTAAAAAAGGAGCGACAAACTTTTTTAGAAAGGAATTGTATACACGTACCGAAAAAATCCAGCTTTATGTACCGAAATTTCGGTACAAATGGCCCCTTTTCCAGCTCCTCCTACTCGAACCGAAAAATCCTGGCTACTTGCACCGAAATTTCGGTACACGTAGCCACTTCCTTTTAAAAAATCTTAAGAATTCTTATTCCACTCCGCGTCGAGTGAACTCTAATAGAGATATTTTTGACCTTTCGGAAAGAATAGACGACGTGAGAAGTTTAAAAAACAGTGAGAATTACTCGAATTCTGTACCTCGACTTCAACTTGGGGCATGGCCTAGGAAACGTATGGCAAAAGTCTTAAATTCACACAACATTGTCTCTCAAGTCATTTCTTTAATTTAAACCAATAAAACTTCAAAAATCTGTATGGGTTCTCGAGATATGACTAAAAATGGCCATGCGTGTCTGCATCGAGTTTCCTGGCCGACAGTGGTGATTGCCCACTGAAACTCGACATTTGAGACTTGGACATTTTTAGTCGTATCTTCGGATGTTTAAAAATACAAGTTGAAATATAAATGCAAGAGACGCAAAAATTGCAAGAGTGCGAATTAGTTTTTATCGGGTTTGAGTTATAAAATATAAAACATAAGAATTGAGTATAAAAAACTCATCTGCAACTATTGACATTATACATTTACTTTTTAAAAATGCTGGTCAGAAATGTTTGCATTATTTGTGATCTACTCTAGCACAGTATCTACTTTAATTTATAGGTACTCTCCTTGGTGGGCTCTTCTCGCCCGTTTTATTAACTGAGTTTTATATTATTATTGTACCATTAAGCCGTGTCCCTTTCGGGCGAAGAGTTTCATAATGTCACCATGTCAAACTCTGGACTCGGGCCCATTAGTATCGAAGGTCTTTCATTTCAGGCGTCATTCACTCCACTGACAATCTTTATCATGCATTTCTTATGAACTATATATCGCCACAATTTTCTATCCTGGCATACCTCTTTAGCTTTCTTCACGTTCATGCATTTTCTCATGCAAGCTCTCGTATTTCTATCGCTTTCCATATCTCTTCGAGCTAGGGTTTTGTATTCACATATTCTAACCATTCTTCCCTGGATCTGCCTCTGGGTACGCTGCCATTTACTTTACCTCGATATACTTGTTTCATCAGTCGTTCATCTTTCATTCTCTCAACATGCCTAAACCATCTCAACGAATTTCTTTCACACTTGTCAAACAGTGTCTCCTCTACACCACATTCTTTGAGGATTCTCTTATTACTGACTTTGTCCATTAGCGTTTTGCCGCACATATTGCGCAGGAATTTCATGCCAATCGCGTTAATTGTACGTTTATCCTTTTCTTGGTGTCCAGGTTTCGCTACCGTACAGCCGATAACCTTATTACTCTTGTTTAAACGCCTATTTATATCCTCATCTATCTTTCCGTCATAAGTGAATAGACTACCGAAATATATGTACCTATCCATTTGTTCTACAGTCTCATTGTTTCGGATAATGTTGCATATTGTTTTCTCACGCTTTCCTGCAATCACCATCATTTTGGTTTTATTTACGTTAATGGTGATGCTCATTTTCTTTATGCTTGTATTCAGTTTTATCGACATTCTTTGCAAGTCTTCAGTTGACTCTGCCATAAAAACCCTATCATATGCAAACGCTAACCCACGCACCCTCGCTGTCCCGAGATCGACACCTTCTTCGTCGAGGAGGGTCATTCTTAGACACTTGTCTATGAATATAATAAATAGCCATGAGGACATAACGCATCCTTGTCTAACACCTTGCATAATACATATCAATAATTAACTATGAAGATTCTTTCGAAAAATGTGACGAATTTTAATCAGACAGGCCGTCGGAAAATGCTGTGTTCCTTTTCGCGAATGAAATCAGTGTTATCTGCTCCAGACTAGTACAGCACGTAACTCTCGGCTTCCACGTCCGTTCTTGAGCGTACGTACACGTAATGCAAACCTTTTAAATAAAGATAAAAAAAAATATATTTTGTCATGAATAATTTTATGCAAAATGAGCATGAAAAAGATTGACAATTAAAAAACAGAATACCAAACTATCTCACTTTTCGGCTCATCAGAGACAAAAATAACCAAATGAAAAAAGAGGGAGAAAAAGTCAACCAAAAACCAATCTCTCACTTTTTCCTTTCTCCGTCTTTTTTATACTACCAGGGAACCAACATGCTTCGGGGCCAATTTAGACCCCCTTATCAGGGATCATTTATAGGAAAACTACAAGGTCTAATTGAAAAAATTCTTATGCAAGTTAAATAATCAAAACATAATACCTGCAATTAAAAAGAGACATATACGTACACAAATCCACAGAAAAATACATACATATACATATGCATACATATGAATACTTTCCCTTTTAAAAATTACTTTATCTAATTTTGCATTCATTAGTGAAAAAAATAAAAATAAATATTGCAAACTGTTACGTACAAATGTTCTAGTGCTGCGACAGCGTACAAATACGGGACATACGAACAGTTGTTTGAATACACTAATACTATAGTCCTTGCGTGGCAATCTCCTCTCCTCTTTTTTTCCATCTCTCACGGTACATATTTCCACCGCCTGTTATTCTTCCTCACATAAACGTTCGGATTTTCTCATTGAAGCGAAAGATAAATCTTGGAGGTCACTTTATAAGGAACCGAGTTCTTCCGTATTCTATCTTTTTAGAAACATAGAATCCGTTTCCAAGGGAGATACTACAGATATACGAGTAAGCACGATACTTCGCTCGTGCGAAATCGAGGATTTTTCGCTTCAGAATTTTCTCTTCTTAACGAATAATTCCCGGAGAATATTTGTTATGGAAGTCAATATGTTTATAACGTTTTTCAGCCATGTCTTGTAAACTGTCTTATGATTTGCTGTTAACACATGTTTTTAACATTTGCGGGGGCCCTGGGGCCCTGGCCCCGCTGGCCCCGTACTAAATTCGACCCTGTGTTTCTTGTCACCTGGTAGAAAAACAATTGTATAATGCGGATGATTAGGTTTATAGCTATACATTCTGTTTCAAATGAATTTGCTGCTGTTTTCAGATAAATTCATCTCACTTTACTATAAAATATCTTCCTCATCGATTGTTCAAGGCACATGAGAGCTGACCCCTTCTTGGCGTGCACTGTGCACTGTGGTTGGTATAAAAATCAACTGAAAAATTTTGTTTACAAATTTTCATTCTTATGCCCGCAAATTTTTTTGAATTCACAAAAAATAAATGCATATTAAGAAGAAACAGATTTTTGTAAATTTTATTAAGAATCGTCAATCTAAAGTGTATTGAATTGAGTCTCTAAATTTCTCTTCACAACTAACCATAGAATACGAATCAAAAATTAAGTTTTTAATTTCTTCACCATAGTCGATTCTATAGGGTCCCAAAAAACCCACGAGTGAAAAATTGGGTTTTGCGAGTTTTTGAAGCTAATTATTATTTTTTGCGGTTTCTTTCAGTAAAAATTTTTTCTAATACATAAAACATTACTTCCCAAAGATTATTAGATATTTAAATAGATTTTTTAAACAATTTATTATTGATTATAGTGTTTTTCTGTAAGAATAGAGATAGAAATTCGTGGTTTTGACTGAATTTTTGAACATTTCAGTCAAAGCGAGCAAATATGTAACTAAAATTAACAATAATAGGGTAAGGAGGGGCAGCGCCGACCGGTGGGGCAAAGGCGACTTTGCTCATAAAATAGCTATTACTTAACGATTCAAATTCTACTTTGCCTCAAATAAATCTATTTTATTAAAGAGAGAGTGCTACTTACACAAGCTTGAAAATTGACCTTGTAAAAGAAGAATTATGCAGAAAACAGTTATGACAATGAAATAATGGAAGATTCGCGGGCAGAAATATAAAGTTTTCGAAATTAAAGGCAATACTTATATTATGAAAATTTGTTATTTTGACAGATAAAACAATATGACATTATTTCATTATAATCATTGAACGCGTGATTCAAGTCTAAAGTATATTAAATATCGTAAATAAGTGAGGCCTCACCAGGGAGACAAGCCCGACGAAAATAATAGTTTAAAAGTGCTCAGGTTATGATAAGTGGTCGGTAATGCAGAACAGCTACTTATCTTCTGGGCTACATGCAACAAACTATATTGAATATTATTCAATTATTTTCAATCCGGAAGATAAAACTATAGAAGCTACAAAAACGTGATTGCTTCCGTTCAATTCAGCGATAAATTTCCATCCGAAAACCTTGAACAAAAACACAAAATATGTACTCATACTCATTAAAAATAATACGAGTATGTATGCAAATATTATCAACTGAAGGATTCAGGGTAATAACAAGAGACTGCTACAGTTTTGGAGCAGTATAATTAACAAACTAGTTAGAAATTTATAATGATTTACATAAAAATAATCTTTTGCCATAAGTAATCAACAAAATACATCTTTACTTTTGACAAGGCGGACTTTTTCCGCGCCGCGACAAAAGTCCGCAAGAAAGCACATTTCCACTTTGGCGTTCAATTGCTCACTGTTCGAATGACTGAAAAAAATCAGTGGTGACGCTGTCGTGTGTCTTATGGCCTAAATTGAAAATCCAGGGGGTGCGTTGGGCAGTTTGATTCGAAATAAAGAGTTGCTGCCACTCTGAAAAAAATTGCGGTTCTTTTGCAGCGTACGCGAGTACTTGAGGATTAAACCATTATTAATTTCTTCAAATTCGAGTAAGTTTAGGAGATATTTAGAAGTTTAGAAAAGATTTCAACTTGATTTGAAATTTGAAAACATTTTAAAAAATTTTTAACAAAATGTAAATTTTTGAAGATTACAAAATAAATTTGTTGTGCGATTCAAGGATTTTGCAAGATTTTAATATTATAAAAACAATTGTTTGAAATTCCTGGGCAAACTTCGAATGATTTTTCATTTAAAAAAATTAATTTTAAGAGAATATTTAAAATGATAAAAAATAGAGAAAGTTTTGATGAATAAATAAAAATGAAACAATTATTAATTTGAGTTTACTGAAAAATAATTGAGAACTTGAAAGAATTTGAAAAAAAGTAGATTTTTGAAAATTTCAAACAAAAAATTAAGACGGTTTTTGAGCATTTTGAAAGGATTCAAAAGGATGAAAAAATGTACTAAAATTTCTGAAAAAATTGAAAATGATTTTTTACTTTCAATGATTAATTTTAAAAGAATATTTTAAAAGTTTTCAAAGGATATCCAAAATTTTCAAAAACGATTCTACCAGATTTGAAGGCCATTTTTTTAACTTCGCAGGATTTTTAGATAATGTAAGGAAAATTTTTAATAATTTTCATAAATATTTAGAAGTTTTGTCAAAATTGCTGAAATAATTTGAAATTTGAACTTGAAAGAATAATTTGAAGGGAATATTTAAAACGATGTAAAAACAAACACAGGTTTTGATGTATAAATAACAATTGAACAATTATTTTTAAAATTTCAGTTTGAAAAAAAAATTATAATCAGTCAATTTTTATTGTTTCTAACATAAAATTTCTGTAAATGGTATAATTTTGTAAATTTACAAATTTGTTTATTTATTCTTCAATTTAGAGAATGAAATATGATAGCGTCGATTTATATTTTTTGCCTATTTGAACTGTACAACTTGTAAAAGTCTAAAATGTTTAATTTTGCAGTTTAACGGTATTGATTAAAAAATTTTTACTTGAAATGTGTTAGAAGCTTCCATTTTATATGCGTAAATTATTGAGCGTTAAAATAAAAAAATTGTAGATTCCAGAGTTAGGTCCGTCCACTCAGCGCCGCCACCAAGGCAAAATGAAAAATGGAAAATTTCATATTTTTTTGCTTTTATTTTGCAAATTTTATGCTAACAAAACATTTTTTTGGCTCTTCAAACTTCCGAGATAAGGGTGGCGGCGCTAGCACGACGTCCAATCAGCGCCGGCACCTATGCAAATTCACTGAAAATTATAATAATAAAATAAAGTATTAGGGGAGATTTTTTTGCTTTTTTTTTGCTCTCTGAAAACATATAATAAGTGTCCAAAAAAACTACCCCTAAGTCATACATAGCTACCCCTCGTGATCAAAATTGTTCTGAAACTGTAAAAACAACCTTAAACAACATAAAGATAATTCGGAACTCTAAATTAATTACTTAAAATTACTTTAAAACAACCTCAAGGAACGTACCCAGACGTCTGGCGCCTACCCTCACTCCTCGGCTGTCTGGGCCTTATCTCGCTAGACGCATGTGTTTGTTTGAAGTCTATTAATAGAAGATAAGAAGGGGTGGAAGAGGGAATTTATAGGAAATGTGTGTTGATACAAGAATTGGAGCATTTTTAAAGGGCTGTGTGACGAAATATTCTAAAGTTGGAGTTATGGCTTCGCAGTTCTAAGCTAATACTGAAAGAATAATAAAGCGATATGATTTTATTTAAATTGTTTCAATTAAGAATTAAATAAAGTGAAAAATATATAATTGAAAAATAAGATACGAGTTAATTAATGTTTAAAGGCAAACTTCAAAATTAAAAAGTTATGTCTTATTTTAATACGGTATAGGATGTAAATAAGTGGAACCCATACAGATTCACATGAGGTATAAAATTGTCTTTTATTCAAAAATGACTGAAATTTGCATTTAAATTTAAAAAATTTGAACATTATTGTTTATATTTTTGGGGAAATCGTTGAAATCATCCCCTGAGAAAAAACTTGTCTAATTATAATATTTACAAACATATACATATATAAAATTTCACGAATATTTCATATAAATTAGGGTGAAGGGAAGCATATGAAGGGGAGGTGAGTAAAGGGATGCATATACAAGAGGAGGTGGCTCTTGGAGAAGTACGGACGTGGGTCTTGTCTCGCTAGACACTCGTGTTTGTTTAAAGTGTAGAAATGGAAAACAAGGAATAGATATATAATAGACGGAATTTCCTCGAAGTATATACTTGTGCAGGGTTGATGAAGTTTTGGTAAGACTATATGACTCAATATTTTAAAGATGTACTTATGGCTTCTCAAGTTCTAGACTGCTGAAGGAAAAATTAACTTCTATGATTTTACTTTACAGACTTTTAATTAAGAAATTAATTTCAAAGTTGAATAATAAAAGCTATTTTCTGAAAGAAGACGAAGGTAAATAGCTTACATCTAAAATATACGTATACATAAAATAAGCGATTATTATGATTATCATTATTATTATTATGAGAGAAGTTTTAGGCTCCGGAAACTACGATCATGGTTCCTTAAAGTAACCAATCCCGACGCAACTGGACCGTTTACGTCATCCACTTTTGCTCCTTCTGTCCTAGAAGGTAAGCAAGAACGGGAAATTTACGCGAGAAAAGATCGTTCAAAAGTAACGATTTTTTTTTCAAACTAGTTAAACTTTCAATAACAACAAATTTTTCAACTGAAATTATGAATATTCAACTGAAATAGTTGAATTTTCAGTTGAAAATATTAGTTTTCAACGAAAACAAGAACTTAGAAAATATTGTTAAATATTTTACCAAAGAGATGGTTTTTCAAATAAAAAAATGAATTATCAACCAAAAACATGATTTAAAAAAAAGTTTAACTTTCAATCATGCAATTCAATTTTCAACAAAGAAGATAAATTTTCATCCAAAAATAACTAATTTTTAACCAAAAATGAAATAGTCAAATTTATAATGAAAAAATTATTTTCCAACTAAAAAATATTAATTAGTAGCCAATTAATTGAACTTTCAACTAAATAAGATGAATTTTTAACCCAAAATGGAACAGTAAAATTTTCATTAAAAAATATCACTTTCAACAAAAACAAAAAGGAATCTTTAACAAAATAGGTGAATTTTCAACCAAAGAGATGATCTTTCAACTAATGTAATAAATCTGTAACTACAATAGTTGTATTATTAGTTGAAAATATTATATTGAAAAAATGAAGTTTCAACACAAAATGCAATAGTTTAATGTTTGATTTGAATTTTGAGTTGAGGAAATTAATTTTCAACTGTAAATAACAAATTTTTAACAAAACAATTAATGTCAGCCAAAAAAAATGAATTCTTAACGAAAATGACGAATCTTTAACTACGACAGTAAAATTTTCGGTTAAATACATTTAAAGAATAATGATTATCAACCAAAAGTGGAATAGCGAAATTGTCAGTTAAAAAAATTTATTTTCACCTTAAAAATAACAAATTGTTTCCAAAATATCAAGAATTCCAGAAAAAAAAACTCAACTAAAATTATGAATCTTTAACTACAATAGTTAAATTATAAGTCGGAAATATTATTAAATAATAACAATAATTTTCAACCCAAAATGGAATACTTAAATTTTCAGTTCAATTTATCATTAAAAAAAATGTCAAACAAAACTTAAATAGTTCAATTTTCAGTTCAAAAAATTGATCTTCACCATAAAAAAAAAGAATTTTTTTACAAAATAGTTAAATTTTTACCAACAAAAAATATCGTAACTAAAATTATGAATCTTTAACTAAAATAGTTAAATTTTGAGTTGAAAATATTAGTTTTTTAATAAAAAGAAGAACCTAAAAAAAAAGTTTTAAGATTTTACCAAATAGTCGAATTTTCAATTAAAAAGGTCACTATTCAACAAAAAATTAAATTGAATTTTTAGTTAAAAAATTCATTTTCTACAAAAAAAAAACAATATAATTTCAATTTTTCACTAACTTATATTTCAGTTTTCAACCAAAGAGATAAATTAAAAAATTAAAATTATAAATCTTCAGCCAAGAAGACGAATTATCAACAAAATAATTGAATACTCAATAAAAACAGATTAATAATAAACTGAACCGTTGCATTTTCAACCAGAAAAGATCAAGTTTCTACCAAAATAGTTAAATTTTTGTCCAAAAAGACAAATTTTGTAAAAAAATTGTTGAAGAATTGTTAACAAAATATGAAGCGGAATATTTAACTGGAAAAGAAAATTTTGGAAACAAATAGTTGAATTTTTAATACAAAATATTCATTTTCAGTCCAAAATTGAATAAGTAGTTGAATTTTTTGTTTGAAAATTTATTATCAACCAAAGAAAAATATATTTTTAGCAAAATTATTGAATCTTTAACCAAAAAAAATTAATTTTCAACAAAGGAATCCTATTTCTAATCAAATAGTTGAATTTGCAACGGAAAATGATGAATTCTTAACAAAAAATATAATAGTTGGTATTTCAAGAAAAAAATATTCCAAACAAAAAAAGAACTGTTGAATTCAACCGAAAAGAAGAATTTTCAATTAAAAATGAAATATTCAGGTTTTCAGTTAAGAATCGTTAAAAAAATAGTTAAATTTTCAACCGAAGAATTGAATTTTCAACCAAAAAATCCATTTTTGACGTAAAATATAAGAATATTGATATTTCAATTAAAAAAAAAGATTAATTTTCAATCAAAAGTTGCATTCTGATACCGAAAAAGGTGAAACTGCTGCCAAAAGGGACAGATTTCTATACCAAAAAGACGAATTTTCCAAAAAAGAGGTGCATTTTCAACCAAGAAATGCTAACATCCAAGCTTTTAAATTTGTAATTGATACAAATTTTGTTGTTAAAACGATTATTTCGAACAAACATTTTTTTCAGGAAAAAAAAATCTGCTTCAGCCCGGATTCGAACCCGGAACAGCACCATACATGAGTGAAGCATTTACCAATTACTCCACCGAAACCCCGAAAAAAAGCGTCCCGCTTAACCCTATCTCACAGTAATTGATTGAGTATATAATCATTCTGAGAAGTTATGAATTAGAGAGTGGAAAAAGGGAACAAATATGATTTCAAAAAATGATGAAGGAGGAAATAGTGAATGGGGAGTGAATTGCAGTCAAGAGTCAATAGTCGGTACGAAGTGGTCGCGAGCACGGAGGCGCGATTCAACATATAATTTCGAATACCGTGCAAGTACCGTGTCCCTGCGGGTAATTACAGTATTTATCAAACCCGCAAGACCGAGTTCCCATAACCTTTATGTTCTAGCGCAGAGTCCCCTGGTTCGAGTCCCATCATGCACTTTGGTTTTGGCAGGTGGTGCTCGGATTTCCCATAGTCTACCATAGTTGAAGGTAATTATCATGCAAGTTCACCTGCACTTTGACTCAAAGTACGTGCCGAGATTCCCATGAAAAGTGCCACAAATGTAAATGTATCAATTTCACCCACCAGTGCACAACAACCCCAAATAAGTGATTTTAAATAAAGGGCTCTGATTTTAATACTAGATTTTCTATTTTAATGATACGTGTATTCAACAATGGGGTGTCTAATCAAAGTTGACATTTTGTACAAAAAGTACTGTCTTAAATTGAAGAAAATGTTTTCTTTTTCAACGGGGTATTAATTAGTTGTTGAAATTAAATAATGAATAGTGTCAATTGCTGGTCAAATATTTTCCGGGACAAAAAAAATCTGCGTCGGCCCGGATTTGAACCAGGAACGCCACTATGCAGTGGTGCGTTACCAATTAGGCTCCACTCATGCGGATAAGTGGCGATCCCGGTTCAAATCCAGGCTGAGGCAGATTTTTCCTTTTTTTTTAATATTAGACCCGTAATCGACACTATTTGATATTTAAGATAAATAATAATTCAATACGGCATTTAATATTCTTGTAATTAAAAAAAATGCTTAAAGGTAGGCCTGAAAATTAATTTTTCTAGTTTTCGATTTATAAAAAAACCAATTAGAGGCTAAAAAATTCTTTCATCCCTAGAGATTTTATGTAAAACAAATTTTTCTGAAGGTAGAATAATATTTACAGCATTTCTTCTGAAATATAAGGATAATATTCTCCATAATAAAAAAATGAAAAGTGCTTATACTAAGTAACAAAAAAAAATCTTGAATTTCGAAAATACACAAGAAATACATATTTTTTATGACTCAAAAATTCCCATGATATTTTTATAGCTTTTGTCACTTTTTATATCATTTTTTTTAGTTCGCTTGAATTATTTTTAATTCACCCTGAATTATTTCAAAATTATCTTGGATTCGTATCAATTTCCTCGAATTCCTTTGAATTTATCCCAATCCCACCCAATTTGTCTGAATTCAATCAAATATTTTTGATTTTTTGCAATTAATTTGATTTCATTTGGAAATCAGCCTAAATTTAGAAAATTTGAAGAAAATTTGTTTCTTTCACGGGATTTTACACAATTTTAGAAAGAATTCGATTAATTGAAAAAGATATTTAGGAGATTTAGAAGTTACCAAGAAATTAAAAAATATTTGATTTTCGGAAATCTTTAAAAATTGTAAAATATTTTTAATCTTTTTAAAAATTATTCAATATCTTTTAAACTGACTCAAATTATTCCTGATTTTGGGATTTTTTTTTTTTTATCAAAAAAAATTGCCCTTACATTTCCTGGGTTGTTTTTTGACATTACAATATATCCGACATTGTAAAATTACCAACACAGGGTAATATTTTTCAAAAATATTTTCAAAAAAATGGCCCTAAATCTTGGAAATGCCTAATTTTTTAAAAATATTTTCTGCAAATTAATTTCTTAAAATAAAAAGTCATTTCAAATCATTTTTTTTTAATCTGCGAAAATCTGCAAAATTAGAAAAATTGACTTAAAATCTTTTAGATTCTTTTTTTATAAATTTTAGAAATCTTTTGAAATCTTTTTATATATTCTCTTGAAACTATTATTTCAAAATTAAATTTTTTTTTCAAACTCACCCAGGAATCATACAATTTTTTATTTTATATGGAGACCTTTCAAAATCCCTGAAATGGTTCAAAATTTTACTTGAAAATCATTATTTTGTTAAAAAAAAATTTGTTTGGCATTATAATATATCCGACATTGTAAAATTACCAACACAGGGTAATATTTTTCAAAAAGATTCCCATTTTTCTTTTAAAAAATCTTAAATGCTGCAAAATTAAAAAATGGCCTTAAAATCTTAGAAATGTTGATATTTTGAAAGAATTCTCTTTGAATTAATTTCTTCAAATACAAAATCATTTCAAATCCTTTCTTTTTTTTAAATCTGCAAAAATCTGCAAAATTAGAAAAATTGACTTAAAATCTTTTAGCTTTTTTTCATAAATTTTAGGAATCTTTCGAAATCTTTTTATATATTCTCTTGAAACTATTTTTTCAAAATAAAAAAATTATTTCAAATTCACCCAGGAATCATACAATTTTTTATTTTATATTGAGACCTTTCAAAATCCCAGAAATGGTTCAAAATTTTAGTTGAAAATCTTTATTTGGTGAGAAAAAAATTTGCTTGGCATTATAATATATCCGACATTGTAAAATCACCAACACAGGGTAATATTTTTAAAAAAGATTCCCATTTTGCTTTAAACAAATTTTAAATCTTGCAAAATTAAAAAATGCCCCTAAAATCTTGGAAATGACGAAATTTCTTTTTAATATTCTCTTATAATTAATTTCTTAAAATAAAAAATCATTTCAAATCATTTCTTTTTTTTTAAATCTGCAAAAATCTGCAAAATTAGAAAACTTGACTTAAAATCTTTTAGCTTTTTTTCATAAATTTTAGGAATCTTTCGAAATCTTTTCATATATTCTCTTGAAACTATTTTTTCAAAATAAAAAAATTATTTCAAATTTACCCAGGAATCTTACAATTTTTGATTTTATTTTGAGCCCGTTCAAAATCCTTAAATTGGTTTAAAATTTTACTTTAAGACCTTAATTTTGTTAAAAAATTTTTTTTTCGATATTATAATATATCCACAATTATAAAATTACCACCACAGGGTAATATTTTTCAAAAAAAATCCCATTTTTTTAAACAAATTTTAAAAGCTGCAAAATAAAAAAATGGCCTTAAAATCTTGAAAATTTTTTAATTTTTAATATTTTCTTTAAATTAATTCCTTAAAATAAAAAATCATTTTAAATTATTTCTTACAAACAAAAAAATTTTTTTTTTAAAACTGCAACAATCTCTGCAAAATTAAAAAAAAATTGGCTTACAATCTGCTAGATTCTTTTAAAAATATTTTTAGGAATCTTCTGAAATGTTTTGAAATCTTTTGAAATATTCTCTTAAAACTATCTATTCAAAATCTTCATTTTCTTTGACAATTATTTTTTTTTTCAAATTTTAATTTATTTAACATTTTTTTTTGAGTTTCCAAGTCGCTTTTAAAATTATTCGAATTATTTCAATCCTGCAAAGATAAAGAAATTCCAGAGTCTTTTGTGACCATTTTCTCAAATTTAAAATTATTCTTGAAATTTTTAATCTAAGCCTAAAATTTTGTGACCTTGCGAAATTAACACATTTTGCTTTAAAATTTCCTACATTATGTTTCGAAATTTTACGAAATCTTTTAAAATTCTTAAGAAGCTTAAAAATTTTATTTCGCAATCTTCAAAAATATACAATTTCTTTCAAAATTTTTTTAATCTTATCAAATTTGAAATTATTTTTGAAATTTTTGGTAAATTTACAAACATCTTTGGAAATGATACCAATTGTTATGTATGCTGCAAATTTGAGGAAATTGCTTTAAATTGTTCTAGGGTCTTTTTCCATAATTTTTCACATATTTTTAAGTGTCTTAAAATATTTAAAAATATTCCCTTAATTTTAAAATTTTTCCAAAACTTCTAAATATCTCTTACTACTATTCAAATTTTTCCTATTTTTTTTCAAATCCTGCAAATTTACTAAATATGCTCTAAGATCATCTAGATTCTTTTTTTGAAAATTTTGGAAATCTTTTTCAAATCTCTCTCCAAAATAATTTTTCAAAATAAAGAAACATTTTCAATTTACCCAGGAATCTTACAAAGTTATTTGTATTTTGATCCCTTTAAAAATCCTTAAAAAGGTTCAGAATTTTACTTCGAAATCTTCGTTTGGTTTAAAAACAATTTTTTGTTCAAACTTTAATTTATTTTCGAAATTTTTTCAAGCTTCTGAATCTCTTTTAAAATGATTGCCATTTTTTGTAATCCTGCAAATTTAAATGAATTGATTGAAAATGTTCCAGAGTCTTTTTCAAAACATTTTCCAAGCATTTTGATGTGTTTTAATATTTATTTAAATATCCTCTGTAAATTATTCGTTTCAAAATGTTTAAAATCTTAAAAAGTTTACAATTGGTCTTAAATTGTTTGAAATATCAAATTTGAAATTATTTGTGAAATTTCAAATCTAAAATCTATACCTAAAATTTTGTGATCTTGCAGAATTCAACAATTTTGCTTTAAAATTTCCTACTTTTTTTTTTTCGAAAAATTCGAAAAAAAATTTTTTCGAAATCATTTAAAATGTTTTGAAATCTTGCTAAATATTGTTTTAATATTAGGTTTTCAAAATGAAAAATAATTAAAAAATTTCCCAGGAATCTTACCAAATTTTTTTCTCATTTTGAAACCTTTCAAAATCCTTGAAAAGATAAAAAAATTTTATTTCAAAATCTTCAAAGATATAAATTTTTTGTCAGCAATTTTACAGATATTTTACATTGTTTTGAAATCTTTTGAAATATTCTCCTTAAATTGTTTTTTCCTAATGTTCGAAATCTTCAAAAATCTACACTTGGTCTTCATTTTTTTTAAATATTTGCAAATGTTGAATTATTTAAAAAATTGTTTGAAAACTTTTAAATATCTTTTACTATGATTCAAATTTTTCCTGCAAACTATTTCAAATCCTGCAAAATTACAAAATTTCCTCTAAAATCTTCTAGATTCTATTTTGACAATTTTGGAAATCTTTTTCAATTTTCTCTCCACACCAATTATTGAAAATAAAACAACATTTTAAATTTGTCTAGAAACCTCAAGAAAAATCGTTTCATCTCTTGAATACACGAATTTTCTCTAAAATTATGCTACAAAATTTCCTACACTCTGTTTTGGAAATTTTGAGGAAATCATTTAAAATGTTTTAAAATAATTTTCACTTTTCTCTTAAAATTAATGTTTCAAAATGAAAAATCACCCAACATTTTTTTAGGAACCTCGAAAAAAAAATTATTCTCTTCAAACGTTTTCAAAATCTTAAAAAGATGTCGAAAACTGATTTTCTTCACTCCTCCCTAAAATCGTATATTACTGTAGATTTTTCCTGTAGGTGAGAAAGATATCATATCAGTACCAGAAGATATTCACTCTAAAGACTGGAGTTATTACAACTCAAATTAATTAAATTATTACTGCCTAAAATTATTACTACTTAAATGATACTTATAAGTCCTTCAGCTATGTGAGAGTTCAGCTAGAGGAGGTTTTGGCCAGGGGAGAGGAAAACTGCAGAAAACCGAATTGACAAATTCGGTCAATCAGAATTGGGAGAATGTTTTTAAAGAGTCCTGGGGAGGAGAGAAGAGGAGTTCGGTACGAGATAAAGAAAGTCGAGTGAAAATAAAACGGTGTACTTGACGGATAGAAGGTGGAACCCCGTGGCAGCGCGGTATCCGGATAATAAATCGCCCTTTTAATCACGAGTTGTTCACGCTCGAGTCATTTGGCTTAATGGAGCCTCTTGTTTAGGCCGCAACGCGGTAGGTTCCGAGCAGGCAATTTCCTCGCTCGAACGATACAACATTTTGTTTAAATTTAAGCCTCGATCATTAGTCACCGTTCGTCCTGTTCTGTTCGGTTCTGTTCTGTTCTGTTATACAAGTTACGTACGATACACATACATACACAGACTTACACGCCATTATCTATCGATATGTGATTTGCGCCCAATTTTCGACACGAGCTCCACACCACCTGTGGTTTCCTTTTCTCACTCACAAATCTCAATTTGCTGATTAACGTCATCATTTTTTAAACCTTAACCTTCGAAAATTCCCAATCTTAAATTTTGCACGGAACCGTGTAGAAAATTATTTACCATTTTTGGAAATGTGCAAAAATATATTTGGATTCTAAGGCTAGAATTTTTTTTTGGTCCTAATAGACTATCCAGCACCCGATTAGGGCCAGAAAAGACTGACTAGATGATGAGGAGAGAATTTCTTTTTTTATGATTTTTCTTTTTTGATAGTTTCGAACACCCTGGCTCTTTTTGGAAATTTACAAAAAAATATTTAGGTGAGGCATGTAGAAAAAATGTTGGTACGTCTAGTTAGCCAGAACCTGATTAGAGCCCCAAGAGACTGACTAGATAACAAGGAAAACAATTTTTTTTTTTTTTACGTAAATTTTTTATTTTTGGTACTTTTGAACACCCTGGCTTTCATTGAAAATATGCTAAAAAATATTTGAGTTGGACACTTAAAAAAATTTTGGGTAATGACGAGCTACCCAGCATCCGATGGGGGCTCGAAAAGACTGACTAGATGATAAGGAGAAAATTCCTTTTTTTAAATCATTTTTCTTTTTTGATAGTTTCGAAAACCCTGACTCTTTTTCGAAATTTACAACAAAATATTTAGGTGAGACATGTAGAAAAAATGTTGGTACGTCCAGTTAGCCAGAACCACATTAGAGCCCCAAAATACTGACTAGATGACAAGGAAAACAATGATTTTCTTTCTAATGTAAATTTTTCATTTTTGGCACATTTAAACACCCTGGCTTTAATTGAAAATGTGCAAAAAAATATTTGAGTTGGACACTTACCACATTTTGGGCCATGACGAGCTACCCAGCACCCGATTAAGGCCCAAAAAGACTGACTAGATGATAAGAAGAAAATTCCTTTTTTTTAAATCATTTTTCTATTTTTTATAGTTTTGAATACCCTGGCTCTTCTTGAAAACTTACGAAAAAATATCTGGATGGGACATTTAGAAAAATTGTTGGTACGTCCAGTTAGCCAGAACCTGATTAGAGCCTCAAAAGACTGACTAGATGGCAAGGAGAAAAATAAATTTTTTTTAAGTGTAAATTTTACATTTTTGGTACTTTTAGACACCCTGGCTTTCATGGAAAATGTGCAAAAAAATATTTGAATTAGACACTTGACAAATTTTCGGTTAATGACGAGCTATCCAGCATCCGATTAGGGCATGAAAAGACTGACTAAATGATAAGGAGAAAATTCCTTTTATTATCATTTTTCTTTTTTTTGACAGTTTCGAATACCCTAGTTCTTCTTGGAAATTTACAAAAAAAATTTGGATGAGACATTTAGAAACATTGTTGGTACGTCCAGTTAGCTAGAACCTGATTAGAGCCCCAAAAGACTGACTGGATGACAAGGAAAAAAATGAATTTTTTTTAATGTACATTTTTCATTTGTTGTACTTTTAAACACCCTTGCTTTCAAAAAGCTTATGCGAAAAGATATTTAGATTTAGAAGTTAGATATTTTTTGGTCCTAATAGGATAGACAGCACCCGATTAGGGCCCGAAAAAACTCACTGAGTGATAAGCAAATAATTTTTTTTTTCAGATTATTTTTCATTTTTGATAGTTTTAAACACCTTGGCTCTTTTTGGAAACGTACAAAAAATATTTCGGTGAGACATTTAGAAAAATTGTTGGTATTTCAAGTTACCCAGGACCTGATTAGGGCCCCACAAATGACTGACTAGATGACGAAAATATTGAATTTTGTTTAATATACATTTTTCAGTTATGATACTTATAAACACCCTGGCTTTCATTGAAAATGTGCAAAAAATATTCAAGTTTGACACTTAGAAAATCTTTTGTTCGTCACGCGCTATACAGCGCCAGATTAGGGCCGCAAAAGACTGACTCGATGACAAGGAAAAAATGAATTTTTATTAATGTACGTTTTTCATTTTTGGTACTCTCAAATACCCGGCTTTCATTGAAAATGTGCAACAAATATTTAAATCAGACACTTAGACCATTTTTATTCATCACGGGCTACACAGCACCAGATTAGGGCCCGAAAAGACTGAATAGATAAGAAAAAAGTTAAGTTTTTTTATGTTCGTTTTTCGCCTTTGGTGCAAAAAGATATTTGGATTCTAAAGTTAGAAATTATTTTTGGTCCTAATTGGCTAGCCAGCACCCGAGTAGGGCCTGAAAAATCTGAGTAGATGATGCGAAGAAAATTCATATTTTTTTATCATTTTTCTTTTTTTATAGTTTCAAATAACCTGGCTCTTTCTGAAAATGTACAAAAAATATTTGGATGAGACATTTAGAAAAATGTTTGGTATTTTCAGTCAGTCAGAACCTGATTAGGACCCCAAAAGATTGACTAGATCACGAGGAAAAAAATTAATTTTCTTTTTCAATGTACATTTCTCATTTTTGGTACTTTTAAAAACCCTGGCTTTCATTGAAAATGTGCAAAAAAAATATTTGAGACACTAAAAAATTGTGGTTTATGGCGAGCTACCCAGCACCCGATTAGGGCCCGAGAAGACTGACTAGATATTAGATGGTAAGGAAAAAATATTCATTTTTCACATTTGATATTTTGTAACACTCTGTCTATTTTTGGGAATGTGCAAGAAAATATTCAGATATTCAAGTTAGATATGTTCAGGTCCTAATAGGATAGCCAGCACCCGATTAGGGCCCGACCAAACTTACTGAATAAGGAGTAAACAATTATTTTTTTTTCCAGAGTATTTTTCATTTGTGATCGTTTTTAACATCTTAGCTCTTTTTGGAAATGTACAAAAAATATTTAGATGAGACATTTAGAAAAATTGTTGATATTAGAATCATCCAGGACCAGATTAGGACCAGAAAGGACTGACTATATGACGAAAAAAATGAATTTTTTTTAATATACATTTTCAGTTATGGTATTTTTAAACACCCTGGCTTTCATTGAAAATGTGGAAAAAAATAATTAAGTTAGACACTTCGAAAAATTTGTGTTTATGACGTTTTACACAGCACCAGACTAGGGCCCGAAAAGACTAACTAGATCCGGAAAAATTTCATTTTTTTAATATTAATTTTTCGCCTTTGGTACTTTTGAATACCCTGGCTATTGCTGGTAATATGCAAAAAGTTATTTGAATTCAAACGTTAGACATTTTTTGGTACTAATAGGCTAACCAGCACCTGATTGTGGCCCGAAAAAACTGACTAGACTAGACAAGATGACGCGAAGAGAATTCATATTTTTTTATTATTATTTTTTTTATAGTTACAAACACCCTGGGTCTTTTTGAAAATATACCCAAAAATATTTGGATGAGACATTTAGTAAAAATTTTTGGCATTTTAAGTTAGCCAGGACCTGATTAGGGCCCCAAAAGACTGACTAGGTCAAGGAGAAATTTCATTTTTTGTTCAATGTTCATTTTTCACCTTTGGTACTTTTGAACACCCTGACTATTTTTGGTAATATGCAAAAAGATATTTGAATTCGAAGGCTAGATATTTTTTGGTCCAAATAGGCTAGCCAGCACCCGATTGGGGCCCGATCTAAATTATAATTTTTTACGAAAGTTCCCTGTTTCAAGTCAGAATTATACTACTCTTTTGAATCCAGATGTTACTCAAAATTATAATACTTTTTAAAAATGAACTGAAACAACTCAAAATTATAATTCTTCTCAAAAATTTCATATTCACAGTCAGAACTAAAATTTTTGTTTTCAAAAAGTCCCTGTTTCAAATCAAAATTATAAATATCCGACACTGTGAAATTGCCCGCACAGGGAAATTTCTGAATATAAACAATTGAGAAATTGTTAAACAACAAAATAATAAATGAAAATAAAATTCTTTTGTTAATTAAAGATATTCTTAATTTTATTTTTTATCATTTAACAATTTTTTTCAGATTTGGAAAATTCCTTGGGTCATTAATACTAATTTTTTACTTTTGGAAATCTTCTATTTCAAAATTTTTCTTTTTGGGAAATTTCACAGTATCGGGAATTTTACTTTTCGTTATTTTTCCGATTTTTCGATCATCTCGATATTAACCGATTTCAAAATTTTTTAATACTTTTTTCAGATGCTAACCAACAAACTTTTTTCTCTGGCCCAAGCAATTCAATCAATTTTAGCATTTTCATAATACCAAAAATCTATAAAATCAATTATAAAACAAATACAATCCAAAATCATTTCCAATTTTTCTTACTACCAAAATTTGTTTAACAGAATTCATGTATATCGCGTGGATTTTATAATTTTTTCTCTAAGGGGACATTTTTAAGTATAAAAAAAAGTATAAATAAAATCAGCGTAGAAGCTTTTTTCAAAATCAAATTCTTCAAAAATTAATTATTTTAACATGAAAAATAACGTTGAAATCTCAAAATTCGGATTTTCCGTTTTTTTTACACCAAAAAATAAAGATTGAAACTAGGCTACGAATCTTGCTACATTAAAAATTATTCCAAATAACAATTTATTTTTGAATAAAACTGAAATATTTATTAATTAATAATTCATTTTTTATTGTAAATTTGATAAATTTTGTAAATTGTACATTATTGTAAATTGTAAATTATTGTGAATTTTTTTTCGTAAATTGTTTATTTTGGTTGAAAATTCAACTATTCGGTAAAAAATAATCTACTTTGTAGGCAATTCAATGATTTTATCAAAAGTCATATTTTGGTTGAAAATTAAACCGTTTTGTTGAAAATTCCTCTTTTTGGGTTTTAAGCTCAACTATTTTGGTAGGAAATTTAACTATGTTGTTGAAAATTCTTTTTTTTTTGTTGAATATTAATTTTTTTAACTGGAAGTTTAATGATTCCATTTGTCGTTAGATATTTATCTTTCTTAATTGAAAATTCCACTACCTAGTTGAAAGTTGAACTAATTTGTTGAAAATTCAGCTAAAAGTTAATTTATTCAACTTAATTAAAAAAAGTATTTGATTATTTCTTTTTTGGTAAAAATTTATCTTGCTTAGTTGATAGTTTATGTATTTTGTCAAAATTTTATTTTTTTGTAGAAAATTAAGATTCCTGCTTGAAAATTCAACTATTTGGTTAAAAATTCATGTATTTTTGTAGTTATTGAACTTTTTTGTTGAAAATTGAACTATTTTATTAGATTGTTTTCAGTCAAGCATCAATTTTTTTATTTGAAAATTGATTGTAATTTAGATTGTAAAATTACCTTTTTTAGTTAAAAATTCCAATTTTTTGTTGAAAATTCGTCTTTTTGATAGAAAATTTGTCTTTCTGATAGAAAATCTATCTTTTCAATTAAAAATTATCTTCTTTTTTAATTAACTTTTGTTACTGAAAATTTAATTATTCAGTTTTTTATGTAAAATTTATCTTTTTCAGTTAAAAGTTTACTTCTTGGTTAAAAATTCAACTAAATTATTGAACGTTGAATCACTTTGTTAAAAATTTATTTTTTTGGTTGGAGAATCATAATTTTGATTGAAAATTAATCTCCTCGGTTGAAAATTTAATTATTCTGTTCATAATTCGTCTTGTTCGTGCAAAATTAAATTTTTTACCTGAAAATTTACTCTATTCTATGTTTTATTGTAAAATTATCTTTTTTAGTTCAAAAATAAACTTATTTGGTTAAAAATAATTGTTTTTGCTAGAAAGTGTATTTTCTTGGTTGAAAGTTCTTTTTTTTTTCGTTAAAAACTAACTTTTTTCTGAAAAATCAACTATTACATTTTTTATGGTATTTTCAGCTGAAAATTACCCTATTTGAATGAAAACTCATATATTTGGTTCGAAATTGATGTTTTCTGGAAAAAAAATCAATTTTCTTGAAAATTGAATTACTTTGTTATCTGAAATCAAATTCTTGAAAAATCAATGTTTTTTAACATGAAAAATAACGATGGAATCTCAAAATTTGGATTCTTCTGTTTTTGTTTAAACTAAAAAGTAAAGATTGAATCAAGGCTACGAATTTCGCTACTTTAAAAATCATTCCAAATAACAATTCATTTTTTAGAAAGAAAACTGAAATATTTATTATTTATTAATTTTATAAAAACATGGAAAGAATGGACCAAAATTTTTAGAAGTTTGCAAGAAATTACAAAATATTTGATAAATTTTCGGAAACCTTAAAGAATTAAAATATATTTTTAATCTTTCCGAAAATTCCTAAATATCTTTCAAACTGACTCAAATTATTCCTGATTTTTTGACAGTTTTTTTTTAATTGAAAAAATTGCCTGTAAATTTTCTGGATTTTTTTTCGACATTATAATATATCCAACATTGTAAAATTACCAACACAGAAAACTTCCTTAACTATAAAACTTCTGAACTTAAGCAATTCAAATCTATATTTTGTCTTTAATTTTTGGAAATATTTTCAAATTTCAAATTATTTTTGAAATTGTTTCCAAACTTCTAAATATGCTTCAAAATATTTCCAATTTTTCTTTAAAAAAATATAAAAGCTGCAAAATTCAAAAATCGCCTTAACATTTTGGAAATTCTGTTTTAAACATTTTTTTTAATTTTTCAAAATAATACAAATTTTTTAAAAATATTCTCTTAAAATTAATTTTTTAAAATAAAAAATCATTTTGAACAATTTCTAATTTGTTTGGTTCGAAATCTGCAAAAATCTGTGCATAATTAAAAAAATTGGCTTCAACCTTCAAGATTCTCTTTAAAAAATTTAGGACTCTTTTGAAATGTTTTGAAACCTTTTTAAATATTCTCTTAAAAATATTTTTCCATTATAAAAAATAATTTCCAATTTTACCCAGGAATCTCACAAATTTATTTGTATTTTGAGCCCTTTCAAAATCCTCAAAAAGGTTCAGAACTCCACTTCGAAATCTTCATTTGGTTTAAAACAATTGATTTATAAATTATTTATTCATTTTATAAAAACATGGGAAAACTGGGACAAAAACGGTAAATAAAGTTGCGAGTGATTAAAAATAGAAGTGGCTTCCTGTCTGAAATCTAGGTGACTAGATTCCGGAAGTTGCTTGGGGACCGGATTCGAGGTAAGATATGACCGAAGATCGATAGAATCAGGGCCTTATTATGAGGTCCGCGAATCCGTGGATGGTCCTCGCATCATATCGCTCAGCTGAGCGTGTATCCCACCTGAACCGGAAGTAGTAGTGTCCCCTTGCAGGGACAAGCCTACCGGAACACCGGAACCGGAAGGGTGCGGAACCTCCGACCTGCGGACGTACGGACTCGCACTGATTACTCCCTGATGATGAAATAGATTGGTGCTTACGCTTACCTAGATCAGAGACATTTTCGAACGATTCGTCCTTCCACCGGAACCGCGCCATGAAGAGGATTTACGAAATCACGATTCCGCATCATAATCAATTATGGATTATAAAGACCAAATTTAATCATTCTTACAAATCGTTTAGAAAAAATCTATCCAAAAGAGAACTCAGGAGTTATTTTTTGTGAAATTATCAGGGTTTGTACCTGATCGGAAATCAGGGTGACTAGCGAAATTTCGTTATCAAGTTTATGGAAAATTCCCGAATTTCCCGAGAAATGACAGGGAATTTTTTTCTTCCACTGCGTCGGACACCTGTGAAAACTCTGGACCATAATACGATCGAACATTCACTAGAAAATATAGAAAATTCGTTTCAAAATTCCGTTTCTATGAATAACAAATGTAAAAAAAGAGAGAAAAAGCATAAATAAGGCAAAAAAACCGCATTATGATACGACAATAATAATAATAATAATAATAATAATAAGATCGAAAATTTACTAGTAAAAAATTCTTCTTCCCAAATGCCATGTTTATAAATAGAAAATGTAAAAAAAAAATTTGTAAACACTAGAAATTTCTTTGAGCTTAAATTTTACGCAGTAAATAAAAATTTCTGATTTAAAAATTAATCAACACAGATTTCTCAGACTGGAATTTTTTATTTGATTGTAATAAAATGTATAGTAAAAGTGTTTCCATATTTTATTCATACGTTTATAAAGTGGAAATATATTTAAAATCTCGATGTTATTTTTGTCGACCAGGATAGTTAATTAATTGTTTATGTTAAATTGTGTCGAAGGCGAAATAACTGTTATAATCCACTCCACCATCTGGAGTAGTTCAATTAATTTAGGGTAATACAATTTTAATCCGAAGTATTCTACATGTAATCCATTGTAATCCACTTGTAATTCGTGATTATTCACTTGTAATCTAGTTATAACATTTAGTTATCCACTTCAAAGCTGAAGTAATTCAAATGTAATCCAGGGTAATTTCGAGTAATCCACTTGTAATCCAGTTATAATATTCAGTCATCCACTTATAAGCCGAAGTAATTCAGTTGTAATCCAGGGCAATTTTGAGTAATCCACTTGTAATCCAGTTATAATATTGACTAATCCACTTATAAGCCGAAGTAATTCACTTGTACTCCAGGGTAATTTTGAGTAATCCAGGTGATTTCGAGTAATCCAGTACTAATGTTGAGTAATCCACTTCTAATCTGTAGTAATTTAGTTGTTATTCAAGGTAATTTTGAGTCATCCAGGTTAAGTTCGAGTAATCCACTTGTAATCCAGTTCTAATATGCGGTAATCCACTTCTAATCTAGAGTAATTCAGTTGCAATCCAGATTAATTTTGAGTAATCCAGGGTAATTTCGAGTAATCCACTTGTAATCCAGTTATAATATTGCTTAATCCACTTCTAATCTGGAATCATTCACTTGTAATCCAGTGTAATTTTGAGTAATCCAGGTGAGTTCGAGTAATCCTGCTCTTATATTGAGTAATCCACTTCTAAGCTGGAGTAATTCAGTTGCAATCCAGCTTAATTTTGAGTAATCCAGGGTAATTTCGAGTAATCCACTTGTAATCTAGTTATAATATTCAGTAATCCACTTTTCAGCTGGAGTAATTCAATTGCAATCCAGGGTAGTTTCAAGTAATCCACTTGTAACCTAGTTATAATATTGAATAATACACTTATAAACAAAAGTAATTCAGTTGTAATCCAGGGTAATTTCGAGTAATCCACTTGTAATCTAGTTATAATATTCAGTAATCTACTTCTAAGCTGGAGTAATTCAGTTGCAACCCAGGTTAATTTTGAGTAATCCAGGGTAATTTTGAGTAATCCACTTGCAATCTAGTTCTAATATTCAGTAATCTACTTATAAGTCGAAGTAATTCAGTTGTAATCCAGGGAAATCTCGAGTAATCATATTGTAATCCAGTTCTTATATTGAGTAATCCACTTCCAAGCTGGAGTAATCCAGTTGTAATCCAGGGAAATTTTGAGTAATCCGGAGTAATTTCGAGTGATCCACTTGTAATCTAGTTCTAATGTTGAGTAATCCACTTCTGTTCTGTAGTAATTCAGTTGTAATCCATGGTAATTTTGAGTCATTCAGGATAATTTCTAGTAATCCACTTGTAATCAAGTTCTAATATTGAGTAATCCACTTCTAAGCTGGAGAAATTCAGTTGTAATTCAGAGTAATTTTGAGTAATCCAGGGTAAATTTGAGTAATCTGAGGTAATTTCGCGTAATCCACTTATAATGCATTTCTAATATTGAATAATTCACTTATAAGCTGAAGTAATTCAGTTGTAATCCAGTGTGATTTCGAGTAATCCACATATAATCCAGTTCTAATGTTGAGTAGTCCACTTCGAAGCTGGAGTAATTCACTTGTTATCCAGCGCAATCTACTTATAATCCAAAGTATTTTACTTGAAATTCGTGGCAATCCACTTGTAAGTCGTGATAATCCACTTGTAATCCAGTTCTAATATTTCGTAATCTACTTTCAAGCTAAAGTAATTCACTTGTAATCCAAGTTAATATCCAGAAATCCATTTATAATCCAGTTCTAATATTGGGTCATCCACTTCTAAGCTGGAGTAATTCACTTGTAATCTAGGGTAATTTCAAGTAATCCCAGGTAACTTCAAGTGATCCATTTGTAATCCATTTCTAATATTGAGTAATCCACTTATAAGCTGAAGTAATTTGCTTGTAATCCTGGGTAATCTCGAATAATCCACTTATAATGAAGTTCTAATATTGAGTAATCCACTTGTAATCCAGCGCAATCTACTTATTATCAAAAATACTTTACTTGTAATCCATGGCAATCCACTTGTGGGCCGTGATAATCTACTTGTAATCCAGTTCTCATATTTAGTAATCCACTTCTAAGCTTGAGTATTTCACTTGTAATCCAGGGTCATCGCAAGTAATCCATTTCTAATCCAGTTTTCATATTGAGTAATACACTTCTAAGCTGAAGTAATTCACTTGTAATCTCGGGTAATCTCGAGTAATCCACTTGTAATCCAGTTCTAATATTAAGTAATTTGCTTCTAAGCTGGAGTAATCCACTTTTATTCCACTTCTAATATTTAGTAATCCACTTCTAAGCTAGAGTAATTCACTTCTAATCCAGGGTAATTTTGAGTATTCCACTTGTAATCCAGATTATTTGGAGTAATTCAGGTAATCCACTTGTAACATGAAGAATTAAAAGTAATTTAAGTAATCCAACTATTTAACTCGTAATCCAGGATAATCCAGGTAATTCAGTCATTTTGATCTTAAATTAATTTAAATAAGTTAAATTGATCTTTTTTGGTTGAAAATTCATGATTTTGTTTAAAAATTCAACTATTCAGTCAAAAATAATCTACTTTGTAGGAAAATCAATGATTTTGTCAAAAGCCATATTTTGGTTTGAAATTAAACCGGTTTGTTGAAAATTTAACTATTTTGTTGAAAATTCGTTTTTTTTTCTAATTGAAAATCAATTTTTTAACAAAAAATTTAGGTATTTTATTGTTGTTAAAAAATTTATCTTTCTGATTCAAAAATTAAACTGTTTTAATTAAAAATTAAAAATTTTTAGTTGAAAACTACTTTGTTAAATATCCATTTTTCTGGCCCCAATTTGTTCGTTTTCTGAAAAAGAAATTCTTTATTATTTTTTTTTCACATCCGTCAACATTATTCCGTGCTCCTGAGCTTTTAAAATTAAAATGGGATTTCAAAAAGAAAAGTTCATTTTTTGAAAATATAAAAAAAGTACTTGCTAATTTCTTTTTGTAAATTAAAGTTCATTCAGAAAGTTACTATTCTTGAGATAAATAATATAGTTGACGAATGCTAAAAATAATATTTGTTGTTCAACATATTCTGCAATTGTTTAAACAATTTTTTATAAATAATTTTGTTCTACCAAATCGTCAAAAGTTATTATTTTCTGAAATTAAGGACGTAGTTCATGAAAGTTAAAAGTTAAAATTCTTGTGAAAGACAGTTTGCAATTATTTAAACAATTAATAAAACTTGCTTCTTTTCATAAAAGAAATGTAGAAAACATTGTATAGAATAATTATTAATTGTTTAAATAATTGCAGACTGGCTCAGACAAAAAAAATCACTCTCAACATTTATTAACTGCGTCATTATTTCGAAAAAATAGTGAATTGTTAAGACTTGCAGGGGAGAAAAATTGAACGAATAAAAAATGATTAAATAATTATTAACTGTAATTTCTTTATTTTACTTTTAACATTTGTTAACTGCGTCGTTAATTTTATGAAATAGTAACTTTTGAGGATTTAGAGAGGAAAACATGTGTTGAAGAAATAAAAATTGTTTAAATAATTTCAAACTGTCTTTTACAAAAAGTATTACTTTTAACATTAATTTATCACGTCGTTCATCAAGAAAATATAAAAATTTCCACGATTTGTAGCTGAAAAAATGATTTAAACAAATTCAGATTGTTGCTGCCAAATATGTTAAACAAGAAATAATACTTTTAAATTCATAAACTTTATCGAATAATAATAAATTTTCAGGATTTACAGAGAAAAAAGAATTGCTTGTAGGAATAATAATTGTTTAAACAATTGTAAATTAGTTCGAAATTATTGGGAAACTTGTTACTTATCGAATAAAAATAATTCATTTTGAAAAAATTATCAAAAATGTAAATTTATCTTTTCCAGTTTAAAAATAAACCTATTTGGTCGAAAATTAATGTTCTTGCTAGAAATTGTATTTTCTTGGTTAAAAGTTCTTCTTTTTTTGGATAAAAACTAACTTATTTAATGAAAAATTAACTATTACATTTTTTATTGTATTTTTTTAGCTGAAAATTAACATATTTGAATGAAAACTCATATATTTGGTTCGAAATTTATCTTTTTTGGTAGAAAATTAATTTTCTAAGTTAAAAATTCAACTAACTAATTGAAAATTGAAGTACTTTGTAAAAAATTCATTTTCTGGTTGGAGGTGACTCATTTTAGTCGACAATTCATCTCTTAGGATGAAAATTGAAATATTTTGTTGATAATTCGATTTTTTTTGTAAAGAACTAATTTTATTAATTGAAAATATATTTATTCCATTCTTGTCTTAATAATTTTTTTATTTAAAAAAAAAAATAAAAACTGAACTGTAAATTAAAACACTTCAAGTGGGATTCTTGAATTTTAAGCTTTTGAAACTGAACACCAAATTTTTTTTCAAACAATTTTTTGTTCAACTGTTTAATAATTTATATGTATAAAATTGAAAATTTTAACACTTTTCAATTGAACGATTTTGAATTTGATGAAATGAAACTGTTATCATTTTGAATTCTCTGAATTTAACAATGAATCAACACATTGTTAAATTTTTTAAATGATATGCTAGAAAAATTAACTTATTAAATGAAAAGTTAAATTATTTTAATTTTAAGCAGCTTCAAATAGATAATTGCTCTTTTTTTTCTTTTAGAAATATTTCGAGACATTTTCTTTAATTTTTTTTTTCGAAATAAAAAATAATACAAAATCTTCTGAAAGGTATGAACAAAAAATGTTTATTATCCTAAAATCTTTCGAAAATCTTAGATAGTTTTCAAGTTTCATTTAAAAATCTTCAAAAAACTATACTTCGTTTTAAATGTTTTGAAATATTTTCAAAACTTCTAAATATTTTTTCTAATGATTCAGATTTTCAGTAATTTTTTTTTGAAACCTGCAAAAAAAAAGTCAAAATAGACGTAGAGCGCCTATAAGAGAAAATTTTTGGAAAAAAATGTTGGAAAGAAAATTTTATCAAATAAAAATTATGTAAAAAAATTAATGAAAAGAATTTTTGGAATCAATTCATTTTTAGAATTTTTTCAATTTTTTTCTTGAATTCTTTAATCATTTTTCCAAACTATTTTCCTTTAAAAAAAACTTAATTATATCGTTGAAACATTCCCATCGCAAATTTTCCCTTACATACTCCACCTATTTTCTCCTCCCCAGATTCTTTTTTAACAATTTTTTAAATCTTTGAAAATCTTTTTAAATATTCGCATAAAATTAATTTTTAAAAATGAAAAGTCTTTTTCACTTTTCCTTGAAATCGTAAAAAAAATGTTATTCTTATAAAACCTTTCACAATTCTTAAAAAGCTTCTTAATTCTTTGTTCCAAAAAATATTAAAAAATTTTGTTAATGATTTGAAATCATTTCAAAATTTAAGTTAATTTCGAATCTTTCAAAACTTCTTTCAAAAAAATATCTCTTGAAATTACCCGATTTTTGTCGAAATTATTAAGTTTTCAATTGCTATTTATACATCAAAATTTTACAATGTCACTTACAAATGATAAGTTTTCAAAATTAAAAGTCCTCTTCAATTTTCCTAATAATCGTAAGAAAATATTTCTATTATAAAACCTTCCATAATTCTTAAAAAGCTTTTATATTTTTTGTCCCAAACCTGAAAAAGTGTCAATTTTCAAAAATTATTTGAATTCATTTCAAGATTTACATTAATTTTGAATATTTTTTAAAATTTCTATTAAAAAAGAAACATCTCTTGAAATTACTCGATTTTTTCTAAATAACTAATTGTTAAGTTGCTATTCATGCGTCAGAATTTAACTATGTCACTCAAAAAATTAAAAACTTTCAAAATAAATCAATTAAAATCGTAACATTCAAAGTTTTAAGTTCTTTAAAATGTTGACGATTCAAGGCTTTCTATTTCAAAATGTCCAGTTTTAAATATTTGATTTATAGTTGCTCGTTTTACATAAACAGTCAAATATTTTTACTAATTAGATAATAATTTTTCTACTTTCTGATTAAATTTTTTAAATTTTAATGGGTTAAAAATTTAATATTTTAGACTGCAACAGTATTTGAATAGAATTTGAAATTGAATCATTTGGACGTTTACGTTTGTTTAACTACTAAGGCTTTCGAATTGCAACAGTTCAATTTTGAAAGATAAAATCTGTAAACTCTTTACTTTTGAACGGTTTCAGAGTCATCTTGAAAAATGAATTATTGTTAACTTTAAAAAAGTGAAAGCATAGTTTGCTTAAAAAAATCAAATTATAATTACAGTTTATCAACTAAAAACATTTTTTATAGAAAAATTTCAGATGTAACCCCTTTTAATTTTTAATTGTTTGAGTCGTCAAAACTGTATTTTGAAATTCTTTAAATTGACAATTTACGGTTAAAAAACTATGTTCCAAATTGAAATATTTTTTTAATAGAAGATTTTAGAACTACGCATTCTAAACTAAGAATATCATAATTGAAGAAGTTGACAATTGAACTTAAAATGTAAAACAGGCTGAAATCGAAATTATTTTAAATTCGCACATAATTTCTCAGAAAAGAGAAAAGATGAAAAGATTGTTTTAAAGTACAATATGTCATCATGTGATATGTTGCCGGTCACCAAAAATTCCAGGTTATTTCCCGGTTTCCCGGACCAGTAGCCACCCTAGATAACATTCATACGTCATCTTCAATATTTAATTAAAATTATTCAGCTCAGTATGAACTTTCAATTATTTGATTTAAAATTATTTATTATTTTTAAATTATATAAATATTTTTCTATTTTCAATTGGGAAATAGAAGCTTCTCTTTCCTGCTGATTGAAAATTAATATTTTGAAATAAAATTTTTTTGTAGCGTCTTCCATACATCTAGCCTTCAAAATTGAATTAAATTGCCTGTAGATTAATATGCCCTCTGGGATTATTTTTGTAAATAACAACAAATTTTTACGTTTAATTTGAAATCTTCATTTGAAGTTGGCGGAAGTGTTAATTCATATTTTCTCAATAGGAGTTGCATGGGCCCTTCTCAGTAAGGTCACACTTTTCTCGCAAGCGCTGTTATATTTTTCATTTAGTATAAAAGCGATTTCCAGACATACTCAATTATGTATTTCTGCGTTGCGTGCAAGCGTTTATATGCATGCGTTAAAATAGGTGTCACGCTTAAGCTAAGAATGTATTGCGTACTATGACTGTGTTGTGGATATATGTGTGTCAGGATTGGTCCTGATGTCCACACTTAAGTACTTATATACTTTATATACTTATATACTTTATATACTTATATACTTTTATATACTTATATACTTTATATAGTTATATACTTTATATACTTTATATACTTATATGCTTATATACTTATATACTTATATACATCTCTCACTGTGATATGCATTTTTTCTCCACTCGATTCTTTCTAACGATGAGTCATAATTTTTCGTATAGTGGATTTCAAAATCTCATATTGTTCCTACGAAAGTTAGAAAAGATTATTTCAAGTCTTTCGAATTCATCACGTTCATGTCGTCTTGAAACTGCTAGTTTACTTTGATATACTGAATACTAAATATGCACACTTTTTATGCTAAATAGTGCAACACTACTTTCACTTAATGTAACAAAAATATGAAATTTGCCAGTTGAAAACCACTATATCAATTTTTGAAACTCATCACTTTTTTCCGTGTTTTGGTATTGCAGAATACTAAAGTTTCCAACGTTTGTATCATTTATTCAAATGGGAAGACTCTCAGTGTACACCGCGCCGAAACACGTTGCTGATCAGTCTCTCTAGCAATCACCCTAGGTGAAGAGCTTCACAAATTCATAATAAATGACCAAAAATGCGCAAACTGATGGACAATTCCACAGTAAAATCCAATAGTAGATCATTTCTCAAAAGTGATTTTGTGACATGCTCTAGTAGAATTTTACGGAGAATTTGATGGGTGTGAAGCACGTTTCACGAAGCTAAAAGCTAGTTGAGGTCATTTAATAGCCAAGTTTCACGTAACGGTGATGATGGCGATGCAGAGGCGTGACGTCGATTGGGTTTTTTAGGCCGGGCCGATGGAAAAGAGATCACCAACGGAAGTGGAAGTGGAAATTGAGGTAATAACGACGGCACTCGGCGTCGCGTCGCTTATCGCCTGAATATCGCCGACTCGTCGTTTCCGTAGTTTCCACTCTAAAAGTCCAAAAGTGCCTATAACCAATCTGAACATGCTTCTATTGCATTTGTCAGAGAACATCCGATGCATTATCAATTTTTCAACTAACCCTTCACCACCACTTTTCCTCGCTTTCGAAAATTGAGGTCAAGAAAATAAAAAATATCATATTTCTTTTTTCTAAAATCTATTATTATATCTACTACTCTAGGGTGGTCCAAAAAATCGACTTTCGATTTTTTGTGACTGACCCCCCCCCCCTAATTAGCTTTTTCCCCGACAAAGAAATTTTAAATGAAAGCTCAGTTTTCGAAAAAATGGGAAAAAGTATTAAGGTTTGTTTACTTCCTAGGGAATATTTAAGAAATAATTTTCACCCAATAACTTTAAATTTTACCACACCCCTTCCCATAAAAAAAATGTGTAATGTAGCCGCAAAATGCCACAAAAATGCAAATTAATAATTTCGTGTAAAATGTATACAATAGACGGCATTTTTGTTAATTTTTCCAATTTACAATTGTGTAAGCAATTTTTTAAGAAATTATTATTTCTACAAGCAATTTTTTTTCCGAAAAACAACGATTTTCCGAAAAATGGACCTTTTAACCAAAAAGAATGAATGTTAACAAAAATGTTTAATTTTCAACAATTTAGATTAATTTTCAACCAAAGAATTAAATGTTCAACCAAAAGCATGAATTTTTTGACCAAGAAGTTTCATTTTGAACCAAATATATGAGTTTTCTTTCAAATAGATTAATTTTCAGCTAAAAAAATACAATCAAAAATGCAATAATTAATTTTTCAGTTAACAAGTTAGTTTTTAACCAAAAAAAGGAGAAATTTTAACCAAGAAATACACAATTACTAACAAGAACATTAATTTTCAACCAAAAAAGTCTATTTTTAAACTAAAAAAGATAAATTTACATTTATGGAAATTTTTTCAAAATGAATTATTCTTATTCGATAAGTAACAAATTTCCAAGTAATTTCAAACTAATTTACAATTGTTTAAACAATCATTATTCTTACAAGCAATTATTTTTTCTCTGTAAATCCTGAACATTTTTATTATTCGGTACAGTTTATGAATTTAAATGTTATATTTCTTGTTTAATATATTTGGCAATTATCTCAACAATCTTAATTTGTTCAAATCATTTTTCACCTACAAATCGTGAAAATTTAATATTTTCTTGGATTCACGACGTAATAAATCAAGGTTAAGAGTGATACTTTGTGTGAAAGACAGTTTGAAATTATTTAAACAATTTTTATTTGTTCACACCATTTTTTCCTCTAAAAAAATACAGTTTATAATTATTTAAACATTTTTTATTCGTTCAATTTTTCTCCCCTGTAAGTCTTTAAAATTAACTATTTTCTCGAATTGATGACGGAGTTGATCAATTTTAAGATTGATATTTTTTTGTCGAAAAAATTCTGTTTTTTTTTTAATCTCTTACACTATAAAATATTTTCTCCATTTCTTTTATGAAAAAGGGCAAGTTTTATCAATTTTTTTAATAATTGCAAACTCTCTTTCACAACAAATATAACTTTTAACAATTATTAACTACGACCTTAATTATATACTCACAAAAAGATATTAACAAGTACTTTTTTTATTTTTTCAAAAACTGAACTTTCTTTTTTGAAATCCTATTTTAATTTCAAAAGCTCAAGGGCACCGAATAATGTTGACGGATATGTAAGAAAAGATAATAAGGAATGTCTTGTTTAGAAAACGAACAAATTGGGGCCAGAAAAATGAATTTTTAACAAAGCAGTTTTCAACTAAAAATAATCAATTTTCAATCGAATAATTTAATTTTCAACTGAAAAAGAATTATTTTCTACCAAAAATAGAGTAATTAAATTTTCTGTTGAAAAATAAATTTTCAGTTAAAAAAAACAAACAAATTTTCAACAAATTAGTTAAATTTTGAACAAAAGATGTGAGTTTTCAACTAAAATGAAATATCCTCAACCAAAAAAATATGACTTTTTGCAGAAATTGTGGAATTTTCTACAAAGTAGAATAATTACAAAATTTTAATTAAAAAACGTTTTAATGCGCAACAAATGAATATTTAACCAAAAATTATATTTTTTAACAAAATCGTGTAATTTTCAACCTAATAGATCAATTTTTGAACCAAAACGTTAATTTTTCACCGAGAAAATAATTTCCTTCCAAAAAAGACGAATTTTCAACCAAATACATGCATTTTCTAACAAACAAAGGTTATTGTCATCTATATGGTTACATTTTTCAACCAAAATATTTGAATTTTTCACCGGAAAAAGAACTTTTCATCAAAACAGTTGAATTTTCAACCAAAAAATAACTTTTCCACAAAATTTAATCGAGAAGTTAATCGAGAAGATTAATTTTCTACTGGAAAATACGAATTTTTAACAAAAAACGTGAATTTTCAATAAATTTTTAACACAGTAGTTCACATTTCAACCGATATTTGACATTCTGACCAAAAGGACAATTTTCAATAAATACTTAAATTCTCAACCAAACCATTTTCCACTAAAATCAAGAATCCTCAACCAGAAAAATAAAATTTTAACAAATTTGTACCTTTCAGACAAGTAGTTGAATTTTGAACTGAAGAAAAACATTTTCAACTTGAAATGAAAGAGTTAAATTATCAATTAAATAATGAAATTTTAACCCTCGAAAAACTTGATAAAAAATATGTTCAAGTACATCAAAAATTATTAAATTACCATCTCGAAAAAAGTCGATAAATGATCTGTAACTTTGAATAATTTTTTTTTTGTAGCAACAGTATCATACCAAATCATTGGTTCTAATGATATCTGCCATATTTGAGAGAAAAACTCAAAACAAGAGTTTTATTTGAGTTATTAATGCCTATAGGGTATAAGACATAAGGAATTGCACGTTATATAATAGTAGTTTTGCTAATAATGAAATTTAAAAAATAATAGAATTAAAATATCAACAAAGAAAAAAAAATTAACGTAAAAAAATTGACTCAAAGACTTGTCATTTTTTGATAATTATCCAAAAATGACAAGACTTTACTCAAAAATGCTATCTTATACCTATAAGTGATAGTACAACATATTTTTTTATTTACTTCTTGTTACGAATAAATAAATGCAATCAAAGTTGCAGATCATTTATCGAATTTTTTTATGTTTTTTAAACATTTCAACTTTTCAAAAAAGGACATTTTTTTGCGACCATCCTACTACACGGGTATTAAAAATTATGTGAAGGCAAGTTCAAAAGAAGCTATATATATTTAGATTTGAAAAATATTCCAACATTGGATTTTGTATTATATTTTCGCAAAGGAGAAAGTTCAAAAATCTAAACTAAAAGTATTGTGTTTCAAGCATTCTTGAAAAAGAAAGGAAATTTTAATTATTTAATTTATTTATAGTAAGGTCATTATTAAAAAATATAGTCTTTTTATTTATAAAATTATTCAAAAATTAAAAGAAGGCTTGAAATGTAATGCCCTTCTTAAATCCTTACAAGGTGTTCAAAATCTGTTTGGCTTTGTGTATTAGATTTGACTAAGAACCGAGCATTAAAGAACGGAAGCAAGTCCCTATTTAGTAAATTTTCAAAAAATCTTCAAAACCATATCAAAAATCACCTTGTTTAACAGAATTGCATAAAAAGCTTTAAAACGAGTGAAGTATGTTTCCAAAAATCAGTGTTTCACTCCCTATTTTTGCCTTTGTTATATAATTGTCTCTAATGAGCCTATCACACTGATTTTTTTAAATTTGTTATTATCTTAAGGCTTTTTATTCAATTCTGATACACAAGTTTGCTTTTCTCGAGCTTATGTTTGCAATTTTTTTTCCTATTTTTACTTTTGTTCTATAAAATTTTACTTAAAATTTTCTAAATATTTTCGAGAATTAAACATATATACTCAGCTAAAAAATATTGTATACAGTAACAAAATGTCGATCCATTCCATAATTTAAAATATATTTTAAAATTGCACCAGTGGGGTTCTAAATTGAAAATCGAACATGGAAAAGATTTTTAAAAAATTGTTCTATTTCCCTTACTTTTCATGATATGAAGGAAAATATTTGTTGTAACATGATTCATCATCATGTCAGTCTCAAGGTAGTTTTCTGACATGAAATATGAATTATACTTTTTCAACTACGTATTGCCGACAATAAAAAATGCCTAATTCCACAAGAAATCACTATATCGATCGTAGTTAAGGAAATATTTGCGTTTTCGTGAACAAAGGTCTAAAATATCAATTTCAGGGCTTTGATGGGGAATCATCAATCTATGCTCAATCTGGCGACATTCGTGTATCCCGGAAGTGACCGGACTCTTTTATTCAATCGTTGAAATTACAATAAAATATTTAAAAAATAACAATTAGTTGTAATAAAAAGTATAGAAACTACTAACTAAAACCTAAAAATGACACAAACTTGATTAATTCATGCTAATACAGAAGCTACAAATTTTACAATCACCATATTTGATAAAAAGGAATATACTACTTTCCAACATTTTTTGTAACATCCGGAAAACTAAGCCTAATGAGAATTGAACTGCAACAACAAATAAGAACCTTACTTCCTAAATAAAAACACTCTCTTTCAATGAAATCACTCTGATTTTTGATGATTTGAGGAAAGAACTGGAAGAACGTCGTATTCCAAAAAAGTCTCTTTTCGTAATGATTAGAGCCTGCTATGATGTAACGTTGAATTTGCGGATAGCAGGCAACATCCGGCGTTGCCGTAACGATTTGGGAGAAAAACGAGATCGGAGGCTGAATGTTTGGCAAATGGCGGAGGAGCCACCCTTATGGCAACATCGCCAAACGGGGAAGGCTGCACACCTGGCCGAAAAACGCAGCTGCTTGCGACCCCCGATCATGTCGGCAGGGGATGAAAGAGGAGAAAAACGAACGGACCCAGCCGAGGGGAAAGAGCGGTACACGGGATTTTAAGGGGGGTGGATGCTGCGATTTCAGTTACGCGTTACGTCCCTCAACGTTTGACGATTTCAACGACCGCACAGGCGACATCCCTGATGCCCAGCTCTTATTTTCCAACTCGAAATTAACCCTAAATCAACAGATTCATTACTAAAGGATGATTTTTCAAATTTTAGGCACCCACCCACCTTAGTGTCGGGATTCTTAATATTTTTGTGAGCCCCCAGGCTCTTCCCTTTTTACGTAAATTTTGTTTGGTCAATGTATCAATTATTTTCACTGTAAGCGAGATTATATTATATATAATGATCACTTTTTCATATAAAAATGTATAAAATAAATGAATATTATATGCAATACTTCACACTATGTATAAACTATGCATAATCTTTCCGCCTGGGCGGAAAGCTTTAAAAGATTTTTAGTAATTTGAAAGCTTTTCTAGAACTACAAAGTATTTTAAATAATTGCAGGGATCATAAAAAGGAGTTGAAAAAGGGAAAATAGTGTAATTTTCTCATGAAAAAGAATAAAATGTGGAAAAGATTAAACACTTATTTTTACATTGTGAAAAGAACAAAAAAAAATTTATAGGAAATGTTATATTTTAAAAGAATTTTCAATGACTTTTCAATGATTTCTCGCATTGAAGAATATATATTTATATTTGTATTATATATGTTTCATATGATAAATATTATTTATTCGTCATTTATTTATATATATTATTTATTTTTTGATAAGTGAATGTCTTAAAATCCTTCAAATCCCTGGAAACCTCTTGAAATTTCTTGAAATATTTATTTATATATCTTTATTTATTTAATAGTATTATTAAACTATTATATATTAAATCAGATTTCAAGGGATTTGAAGGATTTTAATATGTTCAACATCGTTCTCATAAATATTTCATTCCGAGAGTCGTCACTTCTTCCTTACTATAATTATTACTTTCAATGTAAATTTAAAGCTACACTCTTCAGTAGAGCGAAGTCAAAATGCAAAAATTAATCGAATCGTTTGAAAGGGATAGCAATTTGTGGGTCGACATAAAAAAAAAGTAGAGAAAAAAAATTTTGAAATCGGTTAATATCTTCTGTTCTCTTTTTTAAATTTACAATTTAAAATTTTAAAAATTCAAAAATTCAAAAATAAATTTTGCCTTATGTAGCATTTTTTTGAAAATGTACAAAAACATGCTTTTTGGATTGATTCGAACCTGAAATTTCTTCATCCTGAACCAAAGAAACATGTTATTATTTTTTATTCATGGGAAACATTTTTTTTGTGAATATAAGCAAAATGATAAAATGTTTCTTTGGTTCGAGCTGAATAAATTTCAGGTTCGACATATCCAAATTTTTTTTTAATGTGTGCATATAACTCAATAAAAAAAACATCCTTTTGCGTATTTTCAAAAAATTATTAATGAGCAAAAAATTTATGTTTAAATTTCGTAATTTTTTATTATTTTCCACTATTAAAAGCTGTAAGCATAACAAATTCGTCATAATTTGTGAACCAATAGAAAAAATTCATAAATAATTTATGTAAGTGCTATAATTGCTTTAATTATTCAATAATGTGTACACTTACTAATTTCACAGAATTTTCCGCGTAATTCAAATATTGTATTTTCAAATTTTATATATTTGAAGAGAAAAGGGGGGAAAGGGTAAGTTTTCTGAGAATAGGGAAAAAGGGAAATTTCAAGAAAAAAGGGAAAACTAAGAAAAAGGGGAAGTTTTTTGAGAATAGGGGGAAAATGTGAATTTAAAGAAAAAAGGGTAAACTGAGAAAAAAAGGGAAAACTAAGGATTAGGTTTTGCAGGTTTCAGATGATCTGAAAAGATTTTAAGAGTTTCAATAAATACCTAGTATCGTTTCAGAAAAAATCTTAATTTTTTAAAGGATTTCACAATATTTTGAGTGACTACAAGGAGTTTAATCATTTTAAAATAAATGACGAGATTTCAAAGGGATTTTTAAGGATTTCATGTGATTCCGAATTATTTTTGAAATTTTGTGAGGGTTTTAAAAAGATTTCAAAAGATTTGAAATGATTTGTAACAATTCCAAAGGATTTTAACTGATTTTAAGAGATCTAAAGGGATTTTAATGATTTCACAGGATTTTAAGAGATTTCAAAAATTTGAAGAATATAAGATTTAAAAAGATTTTACTGGATTCAAAGGATTTCAAACGATTTCAAGAGATACCGAAGTATTTTAAAGGATTTTAAAGAATCAAGAACGATTTCCGCGGATTTCAAGGAATCTTAAGAGATTTTAAGAGATTTAAAGACATTTCGAAAAATTTCAAAATAAATCACAGGATTTCAAATGGATTTAAAAGATTTCATGTGAGACCGATTTCAAAAGATTTGCAAAGATTTTGACTGATTTTAAGAAATTTTAAACGATTTTAAGAGATTTAAAGAGGTTTCGATGATTTCACAAGATTTTAGAGGATTTTAAGAGATTTCCAAAATTTCAAAGTATATCCACGGATTTTAGAAAATTTCGTAAAGTTTTAAAATATTTAACGAAATTTCAAAAAATGTCTGAATGCTATAAAGAATCATGAGGCATCTCAAAACATTTTAATTTCTTTTAAAAAATTATGGGATTTTAAGAGATTTAAAAGATTTCAATGGTTTTCAAAGGGATTCCAAGGATATTAACCGATTTTCAGAGACTTTACCGGATTTCTATGGATTTAAAAGGTTTATATTGCATTTTTATGGGATTTTCATAATTTCAAGGATTTCCACAGTTTTTAACGGGTTTTCAGGACTTTTAAGGGTTTTTAATAGATTAAAAAAAATTGACGGGATTTCAAAGGGTTTCAAAGGATTTGGTGAGATATTGAAGTATTATCATGAACGTTATAGCATATTAGGGGATTTTAAAAAGATTTCCGAGATTTGAAAAGATTTAAAGAGATTTCAAAAGAGGTCAGGGGATTTAAAAAATTTGCAAAGATTTCAAAGGAATTTAATGAATATTAACTGATTTCAATAGGGTTATAAGATTAAGAAGGTTTTAGGAATTCAAGAATTGTAAGATATTTTAATGGATTTCCGTGGGGTTTGAATAATTATAAGGGGTTTTAATGGAATTTTGAAGATTTTAAGCGATTTCAAAGATTCGCACAATTTTTAAGCGATTTCAAGGGATTTTAAGGAATTAAAAAAAAAAGAAATTTCAACGGATTTTCAAAGATTTCATGTGGTACCGAAGTATTTTTAAGAATTTTGAAGCATATCATATACACAGATTTCAAAGCTTTTAAAATTATTTTAACGGATTTTAAGAGATATAAAGGGGATTTTATGCTATTTCGTAGGATTTTGAGATATTTTGAAATATTCTTTAATATATTCACAGATTTTAGAGGATTTCATGAGATTTCAAAATATTTAACGGAATTAAGAAGATTTCCGAATATTATATAGAGAAGTTTTATGGGATTTCTAAGAATTTTTTTGGTTTTTAAAAGATTTCAGTTGATTTTAGTACACTGTTAAAGATTCTAAGAGTTTTGCATAGATTTATAGATTTTTACTGACATTATAGATTTCAATGAATGAAATTTCGAAGATTTGAAGGGATTTAAACAGATTTTAAAAGATTTCAAAGAATTTTAAGGGATTTTAGCGATTCTTAAGAGATTTGAAGGGGTTTCGATGATTTCAGGGAATTTGAGAGATTTTAAAGGATTTCAAAAGATTTTAGAGGATTTCATGAGATTTCGAAAGATTTAACGAAATAACAAATATTTCTTATCGTAAAGAATTTTTTATGGGATTTCATGGAATTTGTATGGCTTTTCAAAGATTTAAGTGGATTTCAATAAATAATATTTCGAAGATTTGAAAGGATTTAAAAAAATGTTGAAAGATTTCAAGGGATTTCAAAAGATTTGCAAAGATTTCAAAGGATTTTCAAAATATTTTAAGAAGTTTCCATGATTTTAGGGAATTTCAGAGGATTATAAGAGATTTCAAAATATTCTAGAGTATATCCATAGATTTTAGAGGAATTCGTAAGATTTCAAATAATTTAACGGAATAACAAAGATTTCTGATTATAAAGAATTTTTTTATGAGATTTCATGGAATTTTTATGGCTTTTGAAAGATTTTCGTGAATTTTAATTAATGAGGTTTTGAAGATTTTAAAGGATGTAAAGAGATTTTAAAAGATTTCAAGGGATTTCAAAATATTTTTTAAAGTTTCTAAAGGAGTTTCAAGAGATTTGAAGGAATTTCAATGATTTCAGGGAATTTCAGAGGATTTAAAGGGATTTCAAAAGATTCTAGAGTATATCCACAGATTTTAGAGGATTTCATAAGATTTCAAAAGATTTGACGGAATAACAAAGATTGATGAATATTATAAAAAAGCAAATGGGATTTCAAGGAATTTTTATGGCTTCAAACAAATTTGAATGGCTTTTAATAAATGAGAATTCGAAGATTTGAAGGGAATTCAAGAGATTTCAAAAGATTTAAAAGGATTTTAGAAGGATTTCGTGAGATTTCCGAACATTAAAAAGAATGTTATGGGATTTCAAGGAATTTTTATGGCTTTTGAAAGATTTTAATATACATACTGTAAGAGATCTTAAGAGTCTTTGAATAGATTCCTACGGACTTTATGGATTTTAATGAATAATATTTCAAAGATTTGAAGGGATTTCAAGAGGTTTCAAAAAATTTAATACGATTTTCAAAGATTTGCAAAGATTTTAAAGGATTTTAAGGGATTTTAAAGGATTTTTAAGAGATTTGAAGGGGTTTTGATTATTTCAGAAAATTTCAGAGGATTTCAAGGGGTTTCAAACGATTTTAGAGGATTTCTTAAGATTTCAAAAGAGTTCACGGAATTATAAAAGATTTTCAAAGATTTTAAAGGATTTTCAGAGATTTTCAAGGATTTTTAGGAGATTTGAAGGAGTTTTGATTACTTCCACGAATTTCAGAGGATTTTAAGGGATTTCAAACGATTTTAGACGATTTCGTGAGTTTTTAAAAGATTTCACGGAATTATAAAATATTTGCAATGATTTTGAAGGATTTTAGAAAATTTTAAAGGATTTTTAGGAGATTTGAAGGGGTTTTGATTACTTGCTGGACTTTCAAAGAATTTTAAGGGAGTTCAGAAGATTTTAGAGGATTTCGAAAGATTTTAAAGGATTTCAAGGAATTTCAAAAGATTTTTAGGAATTTTAAAGGGGTTTCATTACTTACAGGAATTTCAGAGAATTTCAAGGGATTTCACAATACTTTAGAGGATTTCAAAAGATTTTAAAGGATTTCAAGGAATTTCAAAGGATTTTTAGGAATTTTAAAGGGGTTTCATTACTTGCAGGAATTTCAGAGAATTTTAAGGGATTTCACAATACTTTAGAGGATTTCGAAAGATTTTAAAGGATTTCAAGGAATTTCAAAGGATTTTTAGGAATTTTAAAGGGGGTTCATTACTTGCAGGAATTTCAGAGAATTTTAAGGGATTTCACAATACTTTAGAGGATTTCGAAAGATTTCACGGAATTATAAAAGATGTTCAAAGATTTCGAAGCATTTTTAAGGAATTTTAAAGGATTTTTAGGAGATTTAAAGAGGTTTTGATTACTTCCGTGAATTTTAAAGGATTTTAGAAAATTCTGTAAGATTTAAAAAGATTTCACAGAATTATAAAAGATTTGCAAAAATTTTAATTGATTTTGAGGGCTTTTAAAGGATTTTTAGGATATTTGAAGGGGGTTTGATTACTTCCGGGAATTTCAGAGGATTTTAAGGGATTTCGCAAGATTTTAGAGGATTTCGAAAGATTTCTAAAGATTTAGCGGAACTAAAAAGATTTTCGAATATTATAAAGAATTTGATAAAATTTCCAGGCATTTTCATGGCCTTTAAAAGATTTTAATAGATTTTAATATACTGTAAGAGATTTTGAGAGATTTGGATAAATTCCTTCGGACTTTATGGATTTTAATAAATGAGATTTCGAAGATTTGAGGGGATTGAAAGATATTTCAAAAGATTTTACTGGATTCTAATATATTTGATAGGATTTCATAAGATTCGGAAAGATGCCAATAGATTTGAAAGATTTCAATGCATTTTAAAGGGATTTCAAAGATTTCACGAGATCTCGTGAGATTATGAAATATTTCACGGGATTTCAGGAATTCAAACTGATTTTCAGTGATTTTGAGAGATTTCCACAGATTTTTGAAGATTTTCAGAGGATTTCGAGTATTGCAAGCGATTTAAAGGATTTTCACAGTTTTGAAAGGGTTTCAAGGGATTTTCAGGAAAAACAATAATTTCTAAGGCATTTCAAAGGATCATGTACGATATCCATGAAATTAAGAAGATCTTACAAATTTTAACCTGGCTTAAAAAATTTTAAAGGACTTTCAAAAATTTGTCCAACGAATTCACGGGATTTAAGATGTTTACTATATTTATTGGACCTATGCAATATAAAAATAATTAGATAATAAAAAATAAATACAACAAATCATAAATAAATACATCAATATTGAAGTATGAAAAAATCGTTAAAAGATCAGTTATGAAAAAGTCTTTAATTTTCACATTTCTAGTTTTCACATTTTTAATTTTCACATTTTCAATTTTCACTAGTGAGGAAGTTTAAAATAATAGTCCGGGTCATTTAGACCCAGGGTGTAGACAAAAAGTTAAATTACAAAATTATTCACCCAAATGTGATCTTTAAATAAAACAATTTGTCATAAATAATAAAAATTCTTCTCAACAACTCTTACCTCTCTGATAATTAATCTTAAAATTGAATATTGAAGATTTAAAAAAAAATCTTTAAATTGAATATCGAATTTTCTTTGTTGAAATTTCTTGGAAGTTCCGAATCAGATAAGAGCACTTTCAGATTCGATCGGAGAGGCTTGGCATGGTAGAAATAAATGCATAAGGCTCAAATGTGAGACTACTATTAGTATAGTGGTCCAGGCTGGCGCAAGTACCCAGAAGCACCCTCTCGAGTTTCGATTTCACCCCGAATGATTTTCTCTGCTCTTATACCTTGTCTCCTACCAGCTACCTCGATTCTGTCCCATTCCCTCTTTTTTTGTCCACCCCCTCTTTACTTTCACCCCCCGCCCCACCTCTCTCTCTCTCTCTCTCTCTCTCTCTCTCTCGCTTTTGGCTCTTTCTTCCATCATCCGCCTTTCTCAACCACCCTCATACAATACCGCAAGATCGAGAAGAGCCACTACCGCACTTCTAAATCACAAGAGCACAAAGAGGTTCCAATCGTACACCCCCAGCCCCAGCCCTTCCCCTTTCACCTTCATCCTCTTAGCCTTGTATCGCGATCCTTATTTTTCACCTCCTTCTTTTGCATATTTAGGCGGTAAAGTTATATTCAAACATTTTTTAGAGACGCCGGAAACGAAAGAGTTTGAATAGTAATGGGCCCACCTGGAGAGCTTCACTTAGGGGGTGTAAGGGAGCTTACTGGCGGATTGCCATTAGGTTTACGGATTCACGTGTGAACTGTGACGGATGATGACTTTGTGAAGCTCTTCACCTGGGGTGATTGCTAGAGAAATTGATCCGCGACCTGTGTCCACATATTATGTGACACTCAAAAGGCGGTGGTCAATATTATCCTAACATAAAAATTCAGTAGCTGCAATTTCCACCAAATAGTGGAGTTTTCAACCCGAAAGATTGAATTTAAAAAAAAGTAATAATTTAATTTTTTACAAAAAGGCGAACTTTTAACAAAGCACATGAATTTTCTACCAAATAGACTAATTTGAAAAAAAACACAGGTGAAACTTCAATCAAAAATAGTTAGACTTCTAACAAAATAATTAATTTTTTAACAAATTAGTTGAATTTTTGGCAAATAGTTGAAATCTTAACCAAAAATATGAATTTTTAACAAAATACATGAATTTTCAAACAAATATTTAAAAAAAATGGAAATTTTTAACCGGAAATGGAAATGATAGATTTTCAGTAAAAAAATTAGTTTTCAATCAAAAAAACAACTAATTTTCAACAAAATTTTTACGCAAATACTGGAATTTTTTTCAAAAAAAAAAATGAATTCTCAACCAAAAGGACGAATTTTCAACGAGATACATGAATTTCCAAACAAATAGTTGAATTTACAACTGAAACAGTTAAATTTTCAACCAAAAATTAAAAATTTAGATTTTCTGTTTAGAAAAATTAATTTTTATTAAAAAAAAGAAAATTCAAGAAAAAAGTAGAATTTTCAACCAAATACTGGAATTTTTGACCTACAATGAGGAATTTTCACCCAAATAGTCTAATTTAAAAAAATGGAACTTCAATCAAAAATAGTTAGACTTTTACCAAATAATTGAATTTTCAACAAATCAATTGCATTTTGACCAAATAGTTGAATTTTCAAACTACAAAGATAAATTTATTTCAAACAAATAGTTACATTTACAATTGAAAAAGGTCAATTTTCAACCAAAAATGGAAATTAAGATTTTCGAAAAAAAAAATTCAATGAAAAAACTAATTTTGAACAAAACAGTAGAATTTTTAACCAAATACTGGAATTTTTGAACTGCAAAAATGAATTCTTAACCAAAAGGACGAATTTTCAACGAGAAACATGAATTTTCAAACAAATAGTTACATTTACAACTAAAACAGGTAAATTTACAACCAAAAATAAAAAAGTTAGATTTTCAGTAAAAAAATTATTCAATAATTGAAAAAAAAATAGTGATATTTTTAACCAAGTACTGGTTTTACCTACAACGATGAATTTTCAGCCAAATAGTCCAATTTAAAAAAATGGAACTTCAATAAAAAATAGTTAGACTTTTAACAAAATAATTAAATTTTCAACAAATTAGTTGCATTTTTACCAAATAGTTAAAGTTTCAAGCAAAAAGATGAATTCTCAACGAAAAAGAAGGTATTTTAACAAGATACATGAATTTTCAACCAAATAGTTTAATTAAAAAAAACGCATGTGAAAATTCAATAAGAAATAATAATTAGACTTTCAACAAATTAATGAAGTTTCCAACAAATTAGTTGCATTTTCACCAAATAGTTGAATTTTCAACCAAAAAATATAAATTCTCAACAAAAAAAAATGAATTTTTAACAATATATATGAATTTTCAAACAAATTGTTGAAAAGAAGGTAATATTGCAGTAAAAAAAATTAATTTTCAATGTAAAAAAACTTAATTTTCAAACAAAATAGTGCAATTTTTCACCAAATACTGTAATTTTTGACCTACAAAAATGAATTCTTAACCCAAAGGACGAATTTTCAACGAGATACATGAATTTTCAAACAAATAGTTGAATTTACAACTGAAACAGGTAAATTTTCAACCAAAAATAAAAAAATTAGATTTTCAGTAAAAAAAATTAATCAGGAATTAAAAAAACAAATCAACAAAATAGTGGAATTTGTAACCAAATACTAGAATTTTTGACCCACAACGATGAATTTTCAGCCAAATAGTCCAATTTAAAAAAATGGAACTTCAATAAAAAATAGTTAGACCTTCAACAAAATAATCAAAAAAACAACAAATGAGTTACATTTTGACCTAATAGTTGAATTTTAAAACTACAAGGATGAATTATTTTTATACAAATAGTTACATTCACAATTTAAAAAGGTAAATTTTTAACCAAAAATGCAAAAGTTAGATTTTCAGTAAACAAATTAATTTTCAACAAGGAATAGCAAATTTTCAACAAAATAGTTTAATTTTTAACAATATAGTTGAATTTACAAAATCCAAAAATTAATTCTCAACAAAAGAAACGAATTTTCAAACAAAGAGATTAAACAAAAATTTGGAAAAAAATTGTTTAAAAACGTAGTTCTACTTTTAACCAAAAAGGACCAATTTTCAACTAAAAAGAATGAAAATTTATTACCAACTAGTGGAATTTACAACTGAAATGATGAAATCTTCGAAACAGAACAAAAATAATAATTTTTCACAAATTATTCGATATGTAAGACAATTAATTAATTTTTCAAAATATAAGAAAAAAAAAGAAATTTCAATTTTAAATCAAAAGCAGTTAAATTCACGGTTGAATTTTCAACCAAGAATATTTTCTACAAAAAAAGACGATTTATTAACAAAATACATGAATTTTTAACCAGAAGAGAATAATTTTCAATTTAAAATATCAATTTTGAACAAAAAATGGAATTTTTACATTTTCAGTAAAAAAAATTAATTCTCAATTTTAAAAAACAAACGAATTAGCGAAATAGTTTAATATTTAACCAGAGAGATGAATTTTGATCTAAAATTATGAATTTTTATTGAAAAAATGGATTTCCAAGAAGAATTTCAACATTCAACCAAAACGTTGAATTTTCAACCAAAAAGTTGATTTTTTAACGAAGTAGATCAATTTTTTACGAAAACAGACGAATTATCAATAGAAAATAAATTTTTACACAATTTGTTGAATTTTTAAATAGAAAAGGGTAATTTCAAACTAAAAAAGACACATTTGCAACCAAAACTTGAATATTTTCAACCCAAAAAAAATGAATCAACAAAAAAAACTGTCAACAAAATAGTTGTATTATTCTTGACCAAACCAGATGAATTTTCAATCTATGAAAACAAGTTTGCAAAGTAGTTAACATTTCTTGCAAGTAGGTAAATTTTTTACGAAAAAAGATGACTAAAAAAAAAATAGTTGAATTTTCAACAAAATAATTAAATTTGTCACCGAAAGAGATGAATTCCGAATTAAAAGTATGATAGTAGACTTTTTAATTCAAAAGAATTAACTTCTAACCAAAAACCAACAAAACAGTTGAATTTTCGACCAAAAAATAATACTTTTCAACAAAATAGTTAAATCTGGATTAAAATGAATAAATTTTGAAGCAAAAATACAATATAGGACCTTTTCCTAAAAAAGAATTAATTTTCAACCAAAAAGATGATTTATTTACAAAAATAGTTGAATTTTCAACAAAATAATTCAATTCTTAACCAAATAGTAAAATTAGTGACAAAAAAAGATGTATTTGGAACCAAAAATGGAATATTTTCAACCCAAAAAAATGAGTCAACAAAAAAAACTGTCAACAAAATAGTTGTATTATTCTTGACCAAACCAGATGAATTTTCAATCTATGAAAACAAATTGGCATTAGGGTCGATAGTATTTATTTTTGTTCTGCAATCAATTTTAAAGAAGTATATAATTTTTCTTTTTAAATTGAAATAAAATTATGGATTATTGTTTTCTTGCTTCGTCCTGGATATACTTCTTCAAAATTGATTGCAAAACAAAAATAAATACTATCGACCCTAATGCCAATTGAAAATCTTCGTTACAGTCTTGATACTTGGGTCAATTAATAACGATATCTTTGAAAAAATAGCAAATATATCATCTAAGTATACTTTTTTATATATTATCAGGCTTACTAAAGGTCAAGAAATTTCAAAAAGTCTGGAAAAGCCCGAGAATTTAAAACTGGTCAGAGAAGGTCAGAGTATCTCAGGGAAAATCTGACAGAGTCAGGGATCTTTCGATATACTGAAATTGAAGTTAATGTTATCATTTTCATGAAAATTTAATAATTTTGTTAAAAATTCGGTCTTTTCTAATTGAGTACGACTGCTTTTGCTTAAAATATCATTTTTGTCATCATTATCATGATAAAAATTCACGTTTTTGGTTAATGAACCATCACTTCAATTAAAAACCACTTTTTGTTCAAAATTTAACTATTTTAATAAAATTTATTTTCTTGGTTTGAAATTAATTTCTTCAAATGAAAATTTAACTATTCCATGTTAGGTTGAAAATTAATCTCCTCCAGTTGAAAATTCAACTATTTGGTTAAAAATTCTTGTATTTGGTTGAAAATATGTCTTTTGTAGTAGAGCAATAAACTTCTAGTTGACTAGCTCATCTTTTTGGTTAAAAATTCATTTTTGTTGTTGTTTGAAATTCGTGAATTTTGTTTGATGTGTAATCTTTTCTTGTAGAAAATTAGGCTTCTTGTTTGAAATTTATGAAATTTATGTTGAAAATAAGTAATTATTTCATTTTTTGACGAAAATTGATTCGTTGATAGAAATTTGTCCTTCATGGTTGAAAATTCAACTTTTTAGTTGAAAATTTTACTATTTTGTTAGAAAATTGTTGTTTTTTTGGTTGAAAATTAGTATTTTTAACTTAAAATTTAACTATTTTATTGAAAATTTGTTGTTTCTTGTTGGTTGAATATTAATGTTTTAACTACAAATTTAAGTAATGTAGTTGAATATTTGATCATTTTAGTTAAAACTTAATCTCTTTTAATGAAAATTAAAAATTTAAATATCCGATTTTTTGTCCAAAATTTATTTTTTTGAAAGAAATTTAATCTAATTGACAAAAAATTCATTGACTTAGTCGAAAATTTAACTATGCAATTATTGGTTAATAATGTATTTTTAGTTGAAAATTCATATAGTTTTTTGAAAATTGATTTTTTTGGTAGAAAATTATTCCTTGTGGTTAAAAATTCATCTTTTTGTTAAAAAATAAACTATTCCAATTGAAGATTCATCACTATAGTTGAAAATTCATATTTTTTGTCAAAAATTCGTACTTTCAATTTAAGATTCATAATATTAATGGTCAATTATTATCTTGCTGAAAATTGAACTATTTTGTTGAAAATATGTTCTTCTTTTTGGGTGAAAATTAGTATTTTGAACTAAAAATATGACTATATTGTTCAATATCTTTTTTTGTTGAATAAAAATTTTTTTACTAAAAATTTAACTAATGTAGTTGAAATGACCATTTTAGTTGAAAATTGATCTCGTCGGTTGAAAATTAATTTTACTAACTGAAAAATTAAAACTGCTGACAGTTCTTTATTTTATTTGGTTTAAAATTGATTTCATTGACCGAAAATTCAATTATTTTATTTTTTGGTTTAAAAGTTATCTTCTTCAGTTAAAAATGTATGTATTTGTTGAAAATTCGTGTTTCGCAATATAAAATTGTTTTTATTCGTTAAAAATTAACCTTTTTGGTTCAAAATTCAACTATTTCAGTTAAAGATTCATTATATTAGTTAAAAATTCATAATATTAATTAAAAATTCACCTCTGGTTGAAAATTTAACAAATTTGTTAGAAAATTGTTGTTGTTTTGGTCGAAAATTGAAATATTTAACTGAAAATTTAACTATTTTATTGAAAATTTGTTGTCTTTTGTTGCTTGAATATTGATGTTCTAACTAAAAATGTAAGTAATGTAGTTGGATATTTGATCATTATAGTTCAAACTTAATCTCTTTCGTTAAAAATTAATTTTTTTACCTCAAAATGTAAATATTCGATTTTTTGTCAAAAATTTATTTTTTTGAATGAAATTTAATCTAATTGGATAAAAATTCATCGAGTTGGTCGAAAATTTAAGTATGCAATTATTGGTTGAAAATGTATTTTTTTCAGTTGAAAATTCATATAGTTTTTTGAAAATTGACTCTTCTTGGTAGAAAATTATTCCATATTTTGTTAAAAAAAAAACTATTCCAATTGAAGATTCATCACTATAGTTGAAAATTCATATTTTTTGTAGAAAATTCGTAATTTCAATTTAAGATTCATAGTATTAATAGTCAATTAATATTTCGCTGAAAGTTGAACTATTTTGTTGAAAATTTGTTCTTGTTTTTGGTTGAAAATTATTATTTTAAACTAAAAATTCGACTATATTGTTCAACATCTTTTTTTGTTAAATTAAAATTTTTTTACTAAAAATTTAACTAATGTAGTTGAAATGACCATTTTAGTGGAAAATTGATCTCGTCGGTTAAAAATTAAATTTTCTAACTAAAGAATTAAAACTGTTGAAAGTTCTTTATTTTATTTGGTTTAAAATTGATTTTTTTGACCGAAAATTCAATTATATTATTTTTTGGTTTAAAAGTTATCTTCTTCAGTTAAAAATGTATGTATTTGTTAAAAATTCGTGTTTCGCAATAAAAAATTGTTCTTATTCGTTGAAAATTAACCTTTTTGGTTCAAAATTCAACTATTTTCTTGAAAATCCATTTTTATTTTTGGTTAAAAATTAATTTTTCTAACTGAAAATTTAAGTTGTCCATTTTGGTGAAAAATTGGTCTAATCAAGATGAAAATTCATGCATTTCGTTCAATTTTTTTAGGTAATTCACATTTTTGGTTGAAAATTCATCTATCTTGTCTACAATGGAATATCGTTACTTGAGATGTTAGAGATTTGAAGCGTTTTTCATTGAATTTAATATAGTATTCGCATTAATTTTACCCTAAAGAATTATTACTCAATGCAAAATATTGTTAATGTGTTAAATATTAACTGAATTTCAAGTATATGAAGATAAAATGATTCTTTTTCAATTATTATTTAAATTCATGAACATTAGGAATGAACTCAATCTATTGTTAATAATGTTTGCAGTAATATTTTTATATATTCAATTATTCGATGGTGATGAGATATTGAATGAGACTATCTTGTAATACAATTTGCCAAAGACAGATAAATTAAACATAATAATTAAATCCGTAGAAACCTTTACCATTAAGAAATTACTTGTACCTCATTAAAGTTACTTTCACAAATTGAAAAAAAAAGTTATTTAATTTAACGTATGAATAGTACTATTTTTATATATTCAACACTTGAATACGTGATATCACAAACGGTTTTGTTTTTAAGTTTTCAATTTGGAAATATAAATAACCGGGAAGAATTGTTAAGAACCAGGATAAAATTCAGAAAATGATAGGACATTTTTGTCTGATTCTTGAATGATCGCCCCGGGTTCTATAAATAGTACTTCAATTGATTAAAATCGAATCAATATAGCGACACTTAGACCTTCTTTTTTATCCCCAGATCTTAAAAAGAGACGAATCTCAGGAAAACTATTGAAACTCAATCTGGACTCAATCAGGATGACGTTGCTGGATTAGTGGTTAAATTCTCCTCCAGCTTTTTTCCACTTTGTACTTTTTTTTTTTTTTGGTCTAGAGCCTCTCGGCTCCTGATCGATCTTTAATCCAGGGGTGAAAAAGGTAGAGAGGGTCCGAAAAGTATATTAAGTATCAATCAGAGTGAACGTGCCGACAATCCATCAAAGACCCGATCTTAGGGAAAGAGTTGCTGCTCCCTTTGCTCAGAAAAACGAAGGACATGTCCAATTATCGACTGTCAACCAACAGGCGGGTGTAATGGCGCGAAAACTGCAAGAAAAGTTCCTACTGTTCTGCAGGAGAAACTTTTCCTCTGTTTTTCTTCATTGAAAGTTCTCATTCCCATAGAAAATAGTATATCATGCACCTTGTCTACTAAACTTCTCTTCTTGATTTCCGTTTACTAACCCTCCCCTCATGTATCCTACTTCCCCTCACTTCTATTACTCCTCCTCACTATCCCTACGTCCCATCCTCTCATTTCAAATACTTCATCTTCTCTTTTTTCTCCTCATTTTCTCTACTGCTTCTCCCCTCCTTTCCCTTATTTCATCCTATTTGCTTTTTCATACCTATTTCTTCTACATCTCCTCTCATTTCCATACGACTCATCCTCTCATTTCTATATATCCTCTACCCTTATTCCCCTTACTTTTACTAACTCCCGTCTTTTCAGTATCCCCACGTCCTCTCCCGATTTCCCTTAATTTCCCTTAATCCTCCCTTCTTGTAGACAAATCTCTTCTCTCATTTCACCTCTTTTCCACTTCACATGCCACCTTGCCCAATAAACTCTATGTCCCCTCCACCTTTCCAATGTTTCCAATTTCTTTCACTTCTCTCCTCATTCCCATACTCACTCTTCCATCATTCTTCTCATTTTCACAAATTCCACTCCTTTAACTTACTTCTCCTTTCTGCTCGTACTTTCACTCCACATTTCACCCTTTTCTTTACTCTTCATTATCCACTATTTCGACTGCCTTCCCTCCTTTATCCTAGTTCCTCTCCCCACCTCTTTATTTCCCTTCATTTCCACTACTTCCTTTCTATATTCCTTTTACTTTCCATCACTACCTCTACTCCACTACGCCTAATTTACCCTACTCCTCTTCCTCTTCTTTCCCTTATTTTCCCTACTTCACGTCCTCTCATTCCTCTTATTGTCACTACTCCCCTCCTTTCTCCTACATCGTATCCTTACCCTACGACCCTTCTCTTCTCTATTTACACACCCCCTCCCCCTCACCCGATTTTATCTACTCCCGCTCTCCTTATTTATTCTTTCCCCTTCCCTAATTACCACTACTTCCTTTCATTTTCCGAGAAATCATGATTACGAAGGGAGGAAATTTGCCTTGTCAGCAAACACTGAGAAGGCAATTTGATGAAAATTTGCTCAGAGTCAATGCGAGAATATTTGGACAATGGTAGCGATAACAGAATGGCAACGTTCTCGAGTATCAAAGTGGAACGTTGGTCCAACCTACATTCACGCACCTAATTGTATTAATTCCGTGTTGTTATTAGTTTCCACGCCTCACGTAGCTCTGCCTGGCCACCCGCATCGCGAATATCGTCCTGCGTTAGCGTTAATTTGCAGTAACGCGATTTCCAGTCGGTAATCGGCCACGGTATCGGAAAGGGTTTGTCTGAACGCTATTTCACTCCACTGTGCTGCACACCGTCACGCTAACGCACTTCCCTCAGTACATGAAAATTTCATTTCACAAACAACGTCACGTTATCGGCAACGAGGTTTCAACGCTTCGTCAAATATTTAGTCATCCTAACTGCCCTTAAAACCTTCTCTATTACTGCATCTACATCTTCTCTATTACTGCAATATTTATAGAGATTATTTTAGAACAATAATGTTCGTTAAGGCATATTCCGCTTCTTTGGTTGATAAAAATTTTTTTATCACAAAAAATTTGCCTACCTGTTTCAACCTGCAATTTCAGGTCCTTTTCAAGGCTTATTCTGGAAGGAAAAATACATGTATTAGAAATAAAAATGGAGAGTATTTAATCTATATGTGACGTACGCCGAAGAAAGGGGGCTTACTCTGAAAAGTGAGATTTTCCAGGGCGAGCGGTCGAAGTCTACTGGATAGACGCGACTTTCAGGAGAGAGGGAAGACTCACAAAACCTTCCCTCTCCACTTATCACTACATTCTCACGAGGAAAGAGGTAGGTAGTAGACGCGGCTCACGGACGGGTATAGATGAGGCGCAGAGATGTAGTGGTGAGTGGTGGGAGGTGTTTTACGGGATCTCGATCGGAAGCCTGATTTCTCGGGCACCTGACAACTCAATTATTAGCTAAAATAAAGCTCAACATTTTTTTTTCGATGGTTTCATTAAAGAGAGCAACTAAAAACATATCAAAAGGTGTAAAAACCTCGATTTCGGTTTTTTTTTACAGTAGGCCCCCTTTCTTCGGTGCACGTCACAAATATATAAATTGTAGCTGTATACCTATTTTAAAGAAAGAAAAGAAAAACCACTAAAGACTATGTTGAGTTTTTTAAAGTACCTTTGACATTTTTTGTTTTTGTATCTTGTAAAATTGTTAAAAGGTTAAAATAGAGTGAAAATTGTAAAAAAGTTGATAACGTATCATTGACGGTATAAGCTTAAAAAAATCTTATCGGAAACAGAAATTATTCATGAACAAGTTAGTTTAATTATGCAAAATGCTATTTTTAGTAATTAAGTAAAAGTTTCATAAACTTACAGGAAAATTTCCTTAAGATTATGCAATTATTAAACTACATTTTGTAACAAATTATGGTTGACGAATTTTTGTCTATTCAAAAACTCATGATAGTTATAACTAGACCCGTGGCACTCTGAAATGAAAGTGACGGAAATGTTGAGTACGGCCGAAGGTGGCGCTGTTTGTAGTTTTAGGCCGAAAGTTATTCAAATTCATGAGGAAAGTGTAAAAAATGTGAAATTTTGTGCTTTTTAAATTATAAAAACGGACCTTTTATTTTTTTTTGCTTTAGAATTAAGTTTTGAGGCTTTTAGAATGAAATTTTATGAAGTTTTTTTTTTTTTTGATGAACGAGAATAATGGAGAGAATTTTGCCGAACATTTCGCCAAACATTTTGCCTTGAGAATTTTGAAGACGTCAAAAGAATAAAAAAGTTTTCCTTACATTTCTGGTAAAATTTAAATAATGTTTTATCTGGTGAATTAATTTTGAGAGAATATTAAAAAATAATTCTCTCAAATTACGAAAAATAATGTAGAAGATTGTAAGGAAAATTTTTCAATCCTGCACGTTTACAATATTTTACAAAAAATTCGTGTTAGTTTGAAAAATATTCAGAAGATTCGCAAAGATTTCGTAAAATTTAAAATAAAATGTCGATTGCATAAACTTAAAAAAGAAATCGATTTTCAAAGATTTCCGAAAAAAATGTAGAATCTTTTTAAGAATGAAAGGTTTCAAGACAATGAAAAACTTTTCTAGATAAAATTGAGCAAGATTTCAAAGCATTTCGAAAGATTTCCAAAATTGACAGAAAAATAGGTGGAAGATTTTAAGGCAATTTTTTCATTTTGCAGAATTAAACATTTTTTTTAGGAAAAATGCTACTCATTTTAAAAGATATTGAGAACTTTTGAAAAAATTAAAAAAATTATTTAAACCTCGGAACGATTTGAAGAAATTTAAAACAAAATGTAGATTTTTTAATATTTCGAAAAAAGATGCGTTTTACTAATTTTGAAAGGTTTCAAGAGAATAAATGTTTTCTTTTAAAGATTTCAAAAGATTTCCAAAATTATCGAAGAAGAATCTGGAAGATTTTAGAGCAATTTCTTACATTTTTCAGTTAAAAAAAAATTATGAAAAATTCAAATGACTTTAAAAGATATTCAGAAGTTTTGACAACATTTCAAAAAAATTTTTTGAGAAAGAATGTAGAAGATTTTTTAAAGCAAAAATCTTGAATTTTGCAAGATTACAAAATTTTTTCAATTTTTCAAAAAATGATTTTTTACTTTGGAAAATTAATTTTAAGATAAAATTGAAAATTATTTCCAAAATTGAATCCGGAAGATTTTAAGGCAATTTTTTGCAGAATTTGGAAAAAATCCACTTTGTTGAAAATTCAGTATCCTTTTTTCAATATTTAACTATTTCATTGAAAAGTAGTATATCCAGTTGAAAAATTATTTTTATTTTGAAAATTCAACAATCTTGGTAGAAATGGTATCCTTTTTGGTTGATATGGTTACTCTTTGGTTGAAAGTTAATCTCCTTTCGTTGTGGACTCGACTATTTTATTGAAAATGCAAATTTTTTGGTTGAAAATTTAACTACATGGTTAAAGTTAAGCTATATTGTTAAAAATTTATTTTGTTCGTTAAAGATTTATAATTGTTCACATCACTCTACCTGTTCACTTACTTTTATTTCTTTCCACTTCCTATACTTTTCTTCCCCTCATTTCCTCTAATACCCCTCCGATAATTTGCCCTTTTCCTCTCCCTTCATTTCTTGTACTGTCACCTTTATTTCCCCTCACTCCCCTACTTTTTTCATTTGAAAATTCAACTACTTAGCTTAAAATAAAGCTGTTTTGTTAAAAATTAATTTTGTTTGTTAAAGATTTATAATTTTAGAGAAAAAGTCAGCTCTGTCATTGAAAATTCTTTTCTTTCTTGAATAAAAATGATTCTTTTTGGTATAAAAATTCATCTCTTTGATAGAAATTTCATCTTCTTCTATTGAAAATGCAACTACTTGATGAAAATTTGAAATTTTTCATTAAAAATTAGTCAAAGTAGGCGCCTTGCGCCTACGAAAATGGGCTTTGTAGCCTATTAGGACGTTAATCAAGTCGTTCAAGACTACCCCTTCCATTCTTTTCATTTCCTACTCCCCCTACTTTCCCCTTTCCACCCCCACTTCCCTTTCCCAACTTCTTTCTCCACTACTTCTCCCACTCCTCACTTCCCCAGCTAACACTCTTTCTTCCATACTTCCCTTCCTCAGCCATCACTTTTCCTCCCCTACTCACCCGTACTACCTTATTAGCCCTCCCTTCTCTTCCCTCACGAGCCGTCTCTCCTAATAATTTACCCTACTTCCCCTCACTTAACCTCACTTAACCTATTTTCCCTCCCTTATTTCTTCTCACTTCCTATACCTTCCTTTCCCTCATTTTCCATAATTCCCATCCCCTCACTTCCCCTACTTTTGGTCTAAATTTCAGAGAATGATAAACAGTTGTCGATCCGCTTATTTTAAGTCCATGTCGCATATTCGTTCTAGACTTCTATACTTTTTTAAATGCTCTCTATCTTCAAAGCTGACCATTTTAGTAACAGGATGAATTCTTATCTGCCATTTAAATCGCCACCCAGCTGATAAATCTGCGATAATCCTAGCCGGCTATAGATTCAGTTCCTGTCCTTTTGATGCGACTTTTTTCTCACTTTGGGAGCTTAGTCGACCGATGCGGTGGCTCCTGGAGATGTAGCCAGCCATCTGTTTTGCCTCCTGGCGACTCCTCGCGGCATCGCCCAGTTTCCTCTCTGTTCATCGCTATTTTCTGGGGCTGTGCATGCGCCACTTAATTTTAGCGAGACGATGAATGGCGGCCTGTGATCTCGCGGGACATATATTCTCAAGCAAGGAACGCGTCGACTGCACCGGCAGTGAACCGACCCGCCACGCGTCTTCAACGAAGAATCACTCCTCACTTCGTACGAATTCCACCGGCTCTTTGCAAATCTTATTTTTCATTTTTGAAGCCCAAACTACCCGAGCGTCATCACTAGGTCGATATGTGTTAGGAAATTGTAGGAATACTGAAAATTGGGTGTGCGGTATTCACCACTTACGGGAAAGGTCGATGAGTCACCGCCCAGCGGCCGATAGGTAAATTACCATCGAAAAAAGTGGTTCAAGGCTGCTGTTCAGGGAATGTTAGGGAATGTCGGAGGAAGTCTGGCAAAGTCAGGGAGAATTTAACAAGCTTGTTAAAAAATCGTTCTTTCTGGTAGAAGATTCAACTGTTTAGTTGAAAATTCATCTATTCTGATAGAAATTTGATATTTTTCGATAAAAATCACAACTGTTTAGTTGAAAACTGATGTGTTTTGGTCCAGGATTCAAAAGTTTTGTTTTCTTCAAAATTTTTATTCTTTAGATGAAAATTCCACTACTTGGTTGAAAGGAGACTAATTTTGTGAAAATTCATTTTGTTTAATTAACTGTTCAAAATTGTGGTTAAAAAATTTTTTTTCAATAAAACTATTTCATTCAAGATTATTTTCTTGGGTTGAATATTTATCTTCTTCAGCTGAAAATTCATGAATTTTGTTGAAAATTCTAATTCTGTTTTACAAAAATTGAACTATTTCATTAAAAATTTATTCTTTGAATTGTAAATTTATTTTGTTTTGTTTAAAAGTTGCCTTTTGTAGTCGAAAATTGATTTTTTTGGTGACTAATACATTCTTTTGGTTGAAAATTTAATTATTGTGTTGGAAATTCCTTTAAAAAATTCAAATATTTGTTTGAAAATTAATGTAATTTGTTAACAATTAATCCTTTTTGGTAGAAAAATATTCTTTTTGATTGAAAATTCATCTTTTTAGTTGAAACTCAATTTCTTTAATTACAAAAATTGAAATATTTGCTTAAAATTTTTTTTTTCATTTGAAAATTTATTTTTGTTTAAAAGTCGCCTTTTTGTGGTCGAATACTGATCTTTTTGGTGACTAATACATTCTTTTGGTTGAAAATTTAAGTATTGGGTTGGAAATTCCTTTAAAAATTAAAATATTGGTTTCAAAATTCATGTACTTTGTTAAAAATTAATTCTTTTCAGTAAAAATTTTTTTTTTATTGAAAATGTATCGATTCAGTTAAAACTTAATTTCTTCAATTGCATTTTTTCTTTTAAATGAAAAATAGTTTTTTCAACTCAAAATTTAACTATTTCATTTCTTGTGGAAAATTCATCTTTTTTTATAAAAATTCAATCTTCTTGGTTGAAAATTCATCTACTTGGTTCAAAATTAATTTTTTTTAATGAAGATTTAACTTTTCTATTTTAGGTTGAAAATTTATCTTTTTCAGGTGAAAATGCAACTTTTTTGTTGAGCATTCATTCCTTTTTTGGAAAATTGATTTTTCTAACTGAAAATGTAACTTCTATTTTTGGTTAAAAATGTGCTTTTTTAAGTTTCAAGTTCACGTGTATTATTGAAAATTTTTCTTTTTCCATAGAAAATTAACCGGTTGAAAATTCAACTATTTGGTTAAAAATAGATTCTTTTGCTTGAAAATTGAACTATTATATTTTTGTGTCAAAAATTGATATTTTTCATATAAATTTAATCTTCTCAGTTCAAAATTCATCTGCCTGGTTGAAAATTTATTTTATTCGGTGGGAAATTAATTCTTTTACTGTAAATTAAAATATTCTAGTTTTGGGTAAAAACTCGTTTCCTTGGTTGAAAATTGAACTATTTTTTTTAAATACATTTTCTTCAGTTGAAAATTAATTTTGCGAACAAAAAATTATTTTTTGCGACTGAAAATGCAACTATTCCGTTTTTGTTTGAAAATTTATTTACTTTGTAGAAAACTTAGATTTTTATAGAGTTGAAAATTCAATTATTTTGGTAAAAAATTCATATGCGTTTGTTTGAAATTCAACTTTTTCATTAAAAATTTATATTTTTAGGTTTAAAACTCAACGTTTTTTCGGGAAATTCCTTTTTTTGGCTTGAAAATTCAACATTTTTGAAGAGATTTTTCTTTATTGTCAAAAAAATCTTTCTTGGTTGAAAATTTAACTTTTTCGTTTGAAAATCAGTCTATTTTGTATTTTTTGTTGAATTCAACAGTTTTTGGTTTGAAATAAAAATCTGTTTTCGTTGAAATATCAAAAATTACATTTTTTGTTGAAAACTCATCTATTTTGGTTGAAACTTTAACTACTTGAGTTCATAATTTTAATTAAAAATTCAATTACTTGGTAAAAAGTAGAACTTCGTTGTTAAAATTGTATTTCATTGGTTAAATGTTTCACAATTTTGTTACAAAAAAATTTATTTTTGAATAATTTTTATAATTGATTAAGCTAATCTATTTTTCGTGGAAAATTTATCTTTTTTTATAGAAATTTGATCTTTTTGGTGGAAAATTCATCTTTCTCGTTAAAAACAAATTCGATTTGGTTGAATATTAATTTTTTACTGTTACTTTAACTATTATATTTCCAGTTAAAAATTAATCTCTTCAGTTGAATTTTTTTTTGGTGAAAAGTTGTTTTCTTTTAAATTAAACAATAATCTTTTTTTTATTAAAAATGTAGCCGTTTCATTTTTGCTTGAAAATTAATCTTTTTTGGTTAAAAAGTCGTTTATTTTGTTGAAAACTTGTCTTTTTTCGGTTGAAAACTCAGCTATTTTGGTAGAGACTTTAACTTTTTTGTTGAAAATTAATATTTTTGGTTTGAAAACTCAACAGTTTTTCAAGAAACTAGTCTTTCTTTGGTTGAAAATGGAACTAATTTGTTAAAAACTTGCACGTTTTTATTAATTTCAACTGAGTTTGATTCAATATATTTTTTTTTGCGATATCAACTATTTCACTTTTTCTTGAGAATTCACGTTACCTGTTAAAAATTCATCAGTTTGAAGATTTAACTATTTTTTTAGAAATCACTTTTTTTTGTTTGAAAATTCCGTAGGACTATCGTCACTAAAAGTATTTAAAATAAATTTGGAATTTTTTTTTATTGTCATTATTGATCTAGGTGTAATTTTATTTTTGTACCCAAAAGAAAAATTCTGATCGGTCAGGGAAAATAAAGAAATCAATCAGGGAAAATTCAGGGCATTGCAAAATTGTTAGTTTATAGCAACCCTCTCGTTTTTGCTATTAAAACCTTATTTTCTACCTTTAAGGAAGTATTTATTCAAAATAGAAAAAAATTATATATCTCCCTCTTTGTCTCGTAAACTTTAATTTGCCACCAGGAAGGGCAAATACTACTTTTTATGTTTCCTTCTCATGGACCTATTTCCTTGAGGATTTAGCAAAGTTCCCATAAAGTTGGCCTTAGCAAAATACAGCCCTAGGGCGAAACAAGAGAAAATCGATAATTCAGGTGCTGTGAAGCTTGTTTCCTAATTTTCCACTAATCAAGCACAAACTTAAACAAGCTGGTCAAGATCTGAACTCGAATCAATAACCTAAATAAACACCGGAATAGCATCATTTAAATTAGCCCCTCTTCAGATAATTTAATGATACTAGAAAATAAAGAAATAAATTTAAATTAGGCGCCAACTGCTCGTGAGTAATTTATGTGTCAGGGGCATGTCTCGTTTATTTTAATGGAAGAAAGGAAGGATTGCAGAAAATTCGTGACATGTTAACGAGGGCCTTGCGAAAAGAAGAAAAAATAAATGGCACCCTTTTGTAGAGAGACAACAATGCCTGTGTGACCTCTGTTTTATTTATCAACCTGACCTTCTGCAAGGTTTCTTTCACACCTAACCTCTAAAATTTCCATCCCTCTTTCCCCTTGCTGGGCGTTTCTGAATCGTATCAATCTCTCCAGTCTCGTCTTTGATCTTCGAAAATAACACGGTGCTTTCGAAGCGAAGAAAAGGAGGAGTCTCGCGAGGATCGTACTTGAGTCTAGTCTAGTCTATTACTCAACGTTTCACCTTCTATCTCTCAATTTCCTTAATAAACAATTTTGCTTTTGTATTTAAATCAATTATTTGTGGAGAGTTCCTACAGTCACTAGTCACTAGTTTAATCAGTGAGATTTACGCGTTTAATTAGTGGGGTTCACTGCCCAGCTGAAAATTCCTGTACAGGAACCTCGGAGGATCCTGGACATGTTGCTGGACCCGAACCTGCAGATGAATCTGTAGAGGTAATCTTGAGGGAACCTATACAGGAATTTGGTGAAGAAAACTGTACATGATCCTGCAAAGGGACCTATATGCAAGCTAACCTTTGAATGATCCTGTACAGGTTCGTTCAGAGAGTGATTTGAGACGCGAGTTCATGTACAGGATCCTATCCGTGAACCTGCATATGAACTAATCCGCGAGGTTTCGCTAGTGGCTTGGTTCTCTCGATAGTATGTTCGATCTTCAAGGGAATAAAAGGAAAGCAACTTTGTGACTGTAAGCTACATAAGTTTTCGAGACGGTTTCCTGTGAAGGATCCCATACGTGTTTCTGCACAGGAACCCGCGCCTCAATTTAAATTAAAAAGGAACCTGTACAGGGACCTATACAAGATCACTTGAAGGTTCCTTTGTCGGTGCAGGTTCCATTGCAGGATCATGTATAGGTACCTTCGCCAAATTCGTGTCTCGGAACATGTCCAGGATCCACCGAGGTTTCTTCACAGGAATTTTCACCCATGTGGTCCGTCAACTGGTTAGGTATGACACTCCTCATTCATCACTTTTGTGCTAACTTTTGCAAAAATATTTTTTTTAAAGCGCAACTTTACCCTTAAAATAATAAATGAGGCCTGGGCTGTATTATAATAGGATATAATATATTGCGCCCAACTGTGGGAAAGCCCTCATTGCGTTAACGTTTCGCATTCCTCAAAGGCAAACGCTGTTTCAGTAACGCTGTTTCAGTTGAATCATTTACTGATTCACCTGCTAAAAATAGGGAAATCACTAATTCTCCAGTGATAATTTAAAATACTGATTCAACCAGTGACAATTTCACTGGTTCTGTTTAAGAGAGTTGATAAAAAACACGCACGTCACGCGCGCAATTGTTATTTTTTCTTCTTACGCAATTTTTGAACACAAATATAAAATAAAAACCTACAGTTTTTCGTTTCAAAATACCGATTTCCTGTTTAAAATGTTAACATAACCTAAATCTGTTTCAAAATTGTCAGTCTTCTTCTAATCTATACCGACTATCTGGTCCGTCCACTCAGCGCCGCCACCAAGGCAAAATAAAAAATGGAAAACACTATATTTTTTTGCATTTTTTTTGCAAATTTTGTGCTTGAAACAAAAATTGTTTGCTCCTTAAACTTCCCAGATTAGGGTAGCGGCGCTGGCACGACGTCCGCTCAGCGCAGCCACCTATGAAAACTGGCTAAAGATTATTGTAATGAAATAAACGATAAGGGTAGGTTTGTTTGCTTTCTTTTCACTGTTCGAAAACATATGATACATATTCCAAAAAACTACCCCTAAGTCATACATACCTACCCCTTGTGATAAAAAATGTTATAAAAGTGTAAAAACAAACTTGAACTACGTAAAAACTACGTAAACTACGTAAAACTGCAAATTAATTAAAGGACACTTGAAAATTTACCCTTTTTACAATTTCTCCCAAAAACTACCCTTCCACGTAAATTTATGAATCAGAAATTAGATATACTTTTAAAACGTATTAAAAATAATAATATTCATAAAACACATTTGGCAGGAATTCTTTGCTCTTGTTTTGCTCTCCGGTGACATATAATACGGGTCCCAAAAAAATACCCCTCAGTCATCCATACCTACCCCTCGTGAGCAAAAATGTTATAAAAGTGTAAAAACAACCTTCAACTACGTAAAGATGATTCGAAACTCTGAACTTATTATTTAACATATAAAAATTCACCCCTTCTATAATTTTACCCCAAAAATAACCCTTCCACGTATATTTATGTAGCGGAACTTACATATACGTATAAAACGCATCAAAAACAAAAATATTCATGAAACACTGTTGGCGGGAATTTTTTGCTCTTTTTTGCTCTATGATGACATATAATACGTGTCCCGAAAAACTACCTCTAATTTATACATACCTACCCCTCGTCAGCAAAAATGTTATAAAAGTGTAAAAACAACCTTGAACTACGTCTAGATAATTCAGAACTCTAAACTTATTATTTAACACCCGAAAATTTACCCCTTCTATAATTTCTCCTCAAAAATAACCCTTCCACGGAAATTTATGTAGCGGAACTTACATATAATTATAAAATGCATCAAAGACAAAAATATTCATGAAACACTGTGGCGGGAATTTTTTCTCCTTTTTTTGCTCTCCGATGACATATAATACGTGCCCCAAAAAACTACCCCTAAGTCATACATACCTACCCCTCGTGACCAAAAATGTTTTAATAGTGTAAAAACAACCTTGTACTACGCAAAGATGATTCATAACTGTAAATTCATTATTTATCACGGGAAAATTTACCCCTTCTATAATTTTTCGCGAAAACTACCCTTCCCCGTAAATTTACGTAGCGGAACTTACATATAATTATAGAACGCGTCAAAGACAATAATATTCATGGAACACACGTTCTATAAATATATGTAAGTTTCGCTACATAAATTTACGTGGAAGGGTAGTTTTTGGGAGAAATGGTAAAAAAGGTCAATTTTCAGGTGTTCAATAATTAATGCAGAGTTCTGAATCAGCTTTACGTAGTTCAAGTTTGTTTTTACACTTTTATAACATTTTTGATCACGAGGGGTAGGTATGTATGACTTAGGGGTAGTTTTTTGGAATGCCTATCATATGTTTTCGGAGAGAAAAAAAGCAAAAAAATTTATCCTAATCGTTCATTTCATTATAATAATTTTTAGACAGTTTTAATAGGTGGCGGCGCTGAGTGGACGTTGTGCTAGCGCCACCACCCTTATCTCGGAAGTTTGAAGAGCAAACAAATTTTTTTCTGGGCATAAAATTTGTAAAAAAGAAGCGAAAAAATATAGCGTCTTCCATTTTTCATTTTGTCTTTGTGGCGGCGCTGAGTGGATGGACCTCTAAATATTTCAATCTTAAAATAATAAAATGCATTTTCAACAAAGTAGTTCAACTTCCAACAGAGTAGTTATATTAAAAAAAGATGAATTCTCAATGAAGAATTGAATAGTTGAATTTTCAAATAAAAATGATCATTTTCCAACCGAAAATGGAATATTTAAATTTTCAGATTGAAATTTCAATTTTCAACCAAAAATGAACGGATTTTTAACAAAATAGTTCAATCTTAAAACAATAAAATGCATTTTCAACAAACAGACTAGTTGAATTAAAAAAAAAAGAGATGATTTGTCAATGAAAAATTCAACACTTAAATTTTCAAATGAAAACGATCAATTTTCAACAATAAATCTAATATTAAAATTTTCAAATAAAAATGTCAATTTTCAACGAAAAAAAAGGACGAATTAAAAAAAATAGTTCAATCTTATAATAATCAAATGAATTTTTAACAAAGTAATTAAATCTTGAACCAAGTAGTTAAATTTTTAATGCAAAATTTAATATTCGAATTTTCAACTAAGAAAGATCAAATTACAGTTAAAAGTGTATTAGTTAAATTTTCAGTTATGACAATTAATTTTCAAGTACACAAAAGTACATTTTCAACGGAAAAATTGAATTCTTAATAAACTAATTGTACTTTTGACTAAAGTGATGGATTAAAAAAAAAAGAATGTTTAACTCAGAATTTCAACCAATTAGTTGAATTTTCAATTAAAAAAAAATTAATTCTCCACGAAAAATATAATATTAGATATTTTAACCAAAAGATATTTTATTATCGAATTAAAAATAGTTGCATTGAACCAAAAAAGACAATTTCTCAACAAAAAAATTGAATCCTGGTCCAAAACAGATTTTAATTTTTAACCAAACAGCTCTATTTTGAAACAAATAATCCGAAAATATGAATTTTCCACCAAAAAGTTAATTTGTAACTAAATAGTTGATTTTTAAATGAAAATAATAGAATTTTCAACATAAAAAGTCGCATTTTCAACCAAACTGTTGACTTATTAAGTAAAATTGTTGAATTTTGAACAAAAAACAATACATTTCCGAATATAATGGAATATTTATATTTGCAGTTAAAAAAATTGATTTTCTACTCAAAAACAAAATGAATTTTCGAGAAAATAGCTAAATTTTAATCCAAAGAGATAAATCTTTAACTAATAAAATATATTGTTCACAAATCTGTTCAACTTTTACCCAAGTAGTTGAGTTTGCAACGAAAAAATATGAATTCTCAATGAAAAATTTAATAGTTTAGATTTGGCAAAATTTAATAGTAGGAAGTTTCTTGAAAGCAGATGAAAATAAAATTCTGTTAAAAAAGGGATGAGAGGGGAATCAGGGAAAAAGTGTGAAGTCTGTATTTAGGTGCCTTACCTGTAAAATAAAATCACAAATTTTCATTTTTTCAAGCATTTCGAAAAATTGTCTTCGTCACAAATCGTCACAAAATATATGACCACTCCCCCTGTCAGTGTGACGTAGTTTTTAAACAGCTTCTTAGATATATTTTGGCAAATAAAGTCAATATATGAGCTATAGATTGGTCTTGCGGAACTACTGAACCGGAAAGTGAACACAAAATTCTTGATCTTCGAGAAGCATGGCAACTTCACGGACATTTATCTGCGGCCGCAGAAAACTTGAATTCTATGTATTCTATACAACTTTTTCTCTGGATTGCCGGCTTCACATTTAACGCAATTACACAAATCTACAATTTTGCTACTGGAGAGTATTTTTCTGTGTATTATCAGGTTCGAGAAATTTTCCTCGTGGTATTGATTTTTACAATTTTAATAACTTTGACTACAATTTGCCACGTGACTGCTTCAGAGGTAAGCATTTTATATGCGTAATTCTCTACTGGTGCAGGTGAATTGAGTTCCAATTTCGAATTTCTCTTACTTTCCCTAACTTTTCTCTGACCATTCTAAATTTTTTAAATTCAGTTTCAAATTTTTTCACCTAGACGATCAATAATGTTAAGTCATACAGCATTTTATAAGGGGCCATCCACAAATTATGTAAGGCATACGTAAAAGACATAAAATTTTCCAACAAATAGTTGATTTTTCAACTCTGAAAGAGAAATTTTCAACTAAATATTCAAAAAATTAAATTTTTAATTGAAAAGAATTAGGTTTCAACTAAGAAGAAAGCAATTTTTAACATAATAGCTAAATTTTAAGCCAAAAAACAAATTTTTTTCAAGTCAAAAACAGTTGAAGTAAATACAAGAATACGAATTCTCAACAAATGATTAGAATTGTCAAACAAAACAAAATAATTTCAAACCAAAAAGACAAACTCTCAACAAAAGAGTTAAATTTTCAACCAAAAAGAAATTGTTACGTCGATAAAGAAAAGAAAGCTGATTCAAAAATCTAAATTTTCTTCCAAAATATTTGAATTTTCAAACCTAGAAGGACGAGTTTTCAACAAAATGAATGAATTTTAAACTTTAAATTATATATTTTGAAACGAAAATGGAATAGTTATGTTTTCACCTAAAAATTTAATTTTGACCTCATATTTTAAATTTTGAAAAAATTAGTACAATCATTAGTTAAAAAAGTGAATTTTCAACTAAAATAACGTATTTTTAATAGAAAATGAATCTTCAACTGAATAATTGAATTTTCAACCCAAAAGATTGATTTTCAACCAACAAAAAATTTTTTTTCAACAAAACAGTTAAATTTTTAACCAAACAAATTAATTGTGACCCAATAAGTTGAATCTCAACTAATGAGAATACTTTTCTACTGACAAAAAAGAATTTTAAACAAACTAGTTGAATTTTCACCTAAAACAGGTTTTAAACAAAAAAGTTAGTTGAAAATTAAAAAAGAAACAAATAATTTTCAATCAAAGAAATAAATTTGCAACCAAGAAGATAAATTTTCAACCAAAAAGATAAGTTTTCAACAAAATATAAAATAGCTGAATTTTCAGTTGAAAAATTAATTTTCTACCCAAACAAAGTAATTGTCAACGAAATAGTTAAATTTTGAACAGAAAAAAGTTGTTTCATTCAATAAAATGGTAAATCATCAACCAAAAAAATGCATTTCTA